>JBBPCX010000040.1:16779650-16792115 GCA_037974365.1 Hydrocynus forskahlii
GAGAGAGAGAGAGAGAGAGAGAGAGAGAGAGAGAGAGAGAGAGAGAGAGAGAGAGAGAGAGAGAGAAAGAGAGAGAATCAGCGGAAATGAAAAATATGAGGGGTCTTACGTGTGCTCATTCCACCCGGAGGACACAGCACCTGCACAAATGCAGGGAAGCAAAACCTTCTTCATATGGGAGCACACACACACACACACATACAGACACATTCACACACACACACACACACACACACACAAACAAGCACACATACACGCACAACTTGATTTAAGATAAGGTTCCTGCAAAATACATGACCGGTAATTCATGACCTCTCTGCGTCTTTGTGGGAAGGAGTTTTGTCCATGTGCATTCAAAGTGTGTGAGGGTTGGATTAAAGGTGTGTCGACATCCACTGATCCACTGAGCAGTGAACAAGTGCTCAGACATCAGAAGATCAATAGAGGAGCAGCCAGCCATAGAAGCTTAGCTTTAATCACACACATTAATTAGCCTCTGCTTTTATCCACATTTGAAGCCTTCACAGGACTGATGTTCAGTTCTCTAGATAAGCTGCGTGCGAATAGGTGTCCAGGATCATCTGATGGTGTTTTTAATGTGAAATGTTCACAGAATGAGTTGTATTTAAAGTTATTAAAACATTTTTTATGTATCTAACTAATATATTTAACACCAAGACGGGAAAAGTGTCTTATGGGTCAGTAGTATTTCTTTTTCAGTAGATGCTAAATACTTCTTATAACATAAGTGACACAGCGTTCAGTTATCCCGTGACAAGTGAAAACCTGCTGAGCTTTAAGTCCAAGTCAAAGTGAACTTCATTTTCATCTCAGCTATACACGTGTACACAGTGAGACAAGATGGTGTGGCTCCAGATTTTACAAGGTACAAAGCACAGTAAACATGGAAAAACTGTACAAACTCAAAACTAGAAACAAAAATGTGCATTTTGGTACAAGGATGTGCAATTTGATACAAGGTAATTTTTATAAGCCTATAAACAGGCTCCAGGCTTCCTGAAGAACTTTCAAAGACTCTCAGTTCCAGTCCAGTCCCTGAACCTGACCAGTTTCAGAGGAATGTTTTTATTGGTTAAGACACACAGTGACCTACATATGAATCATTCAGGCAGAACAGAGAGCCTCTAACTGAGGCGGTGATGAATGCTGAGTGGTTGGAACTCCTTTATCTAGGCTCCTTGACAGCCATAAAATTGTATTTTTGCACGAACAAGATGATTCAAAGCAAAATATAAAGGAACAAGGGCTGGCTCAAGACTTATAGTAATGTTTGTACCACGCTATAGGTGAACAGCCAGCCTCTTCAGGTTTAACCATGGACTAGTCACTGTGGATATGAAAAATCCATCCATTCATCCATCCAACCATCAGGAGAACTACACACTCCAAACAAAAAGGGCCCCCGGCCAGGAATCAAACCCAGGACGTTTTTGCTGTGGAACTCACTGCAACACCTACACAAACTGAAGTGGAAATTATTATTATTATCATTTTCAAAATTAAAGCTTCAGTCAAACAGCAAGTCTGGGACAAAAGAAAAAAATTCAAAGACAAAGATATGGCTCTGTTGGGCTCTGCGATCAGAAGTGGTGTTAGTCTTTTTTATTATTATTATTATTATTATTAATAATAATAGTAATAATAATAATAATACACTTTATTTATAAGCGCCATTCAAAACTCTCAAGGTCACTTTACAGAAAAAACATACAAACAAATTACATACAAAAGATATTTAAATACATATACTTTAGATAAGTGTTCTTTCAGCACGTCTTAGAGCCCTGAGCCTCCATGGAGCCACTATGACTCTGTTAGTCACTCAGCAACATGTTTATAAGACACTACCACTAATTTAGGTCTGTATTAAGAGGTGCAAACTTTAGCAAATGGAACGGAAAGTGTACTCACTCAGCGAATGTACCGATGGTAGATCAACACTGGGAGTGTTAGGTTGGTGTGGACATATATACACAGTGAGGAAGTCTTACATTTGGGTTAAATTTACACTTTTTCCACTCAGCTGCCACACATTAGACCAGAAAAGTACACTGTTCCCAGTACTGGAGTTCTCTTTACTGGTTTTAACTGTTCACAGAAGTGTTATTGGTTCAGTCTACTAAAGGTAATCATCACGTCAGACTGTGACGATCAGGTCTGAAATGGAAAAGCACTCTTTTAGAAGGACTTTTAGATAGGGCAATAAATAAAAAGTGTTCTAATTAAAAGAGAAATTAATCTAATATTATCAATATAACCCATTTCTAAAATGATACCAATAAAAATCTAAAATGTTTAATGCTGGGCATCAATTAAACATTTTACTCACGATTAATCGGAAGATTAATGGAATTGTTATATGCAAAATTCAATAATGAATTCAGAACTAGTGTATTGCGCACTTTTATTTTAAAAGTACTGCTACATGAATACAAGTGCCATAACATACGGTTTGCAAACACTTTAAACAAATAAGGAGCTTTTTAACAGCAGTGTTGCCTTTAACACAGTTACACAGTTACAGTTCAAATATTTCTGTAAATCTCAACTTAGACATTAGTGTAATCAAATCAAATATAAAACCAAAGCTATTTGCTCCTGCAGGGCATTCACGTTTCAGTTTGTTATAGAAAAACAAGTTCCCCACAGAGTCCAGAGTCATGATCATAACATTGTAACAGGCTCCTTCCGAGCAACAACAGGTTAACATTTATAAATTTTGTTTTCTTTTTTTTTCTGAACAGGGACCAGCAGAAACATTTTTTTTTATTAGGGAGCCGCAGAAACAGTCTATGTTCAGTAGAATGTCCCTGTTAGAGTGCGGTGAAGTGGTCAAGCACAAAAAAGCAACAAATTTTCAAAATAATGGTAATAAAAACTGCGTTAATGCGAGATAAAATAATGTTGGGTGTAAATAATGCATTAACATGATAATGGCCAGCCCTAAAAATGATAAAAACAAATGATTTTCATTTCACACATTGCACTGGACTAATCAAATTAAGTAAGACTAATTATGCTCTCAACATGAAGTTGGTCAATGCCCTTTATGTACTGATGGTACCATGAAAAGCATATTGAGGTAAAGTATCACAATAGTAATAAATATGATTGTTTTGCCCAGCTCTGCATGCAAGATGCATTTTAACGTCATCTTTAAGTTAAAAAACAATGTATTATAACAAACACTTGTTTCTGAGTTTTCTTAACATGCTGACTGTAAACACTGTAGAATCAGCTCTTACAAAAATGAACCTTGGAAAATGTCCAGTATCTCCACCCATTTTGGCATGATCCTCCCATGTTTTGTACAGTCCTCACTTAATTACAAATGTATGAGTCAATCATGTTGCATTCTTTCATGTGAACAGCATTTAAACTGTAGGTTCAGTCTCATGTGGCAATTTCATGCATACCCTTCATGATTTTTAGAGCAGAAACCTGATATCTGGTGCAAAAGGTTAGTACATCTGGTCCTCCTCAAGTTCTCTTTTGCACTATTTCTGTCTTGCAAACAAGTTGGACACCCCCCAAGCACACGCATTCCTGATAAGGGAGTACACTTCCACACCTCAGATGTTCTTTATTCGTCTATTTGGAGGCATCATGAACCACAGAAATCTCATATTGGAAACAGCTTGGCAGTCTTCTGTTGACAAAAAGGGACCTGACTACCCTCCAATGCCTCTAAACATTACTCAGAATGAACCAAAACAAGGCAATCTGGGATGCTGGTACTCCAGGGCTAAAGAATAATGGTTCCACCATGGGACCGAACCAAGACAGAAACAAATAGAAATAAGAAACGAGTGGAAAGAGGGCGGATGAGGTGGTGCTGAAGTAAACAGCATGGATACGATGGAAAACAGTGAGGAAAAACAAATCAGACAGGCGATGATATACTGTGCTGGGCTGAAGCCAAGCTGGGCCATAAATCTCCGCAACTTTTCACTTCCTCTGGAAACCAATTCAGTGCACTGGTGCGAGGCTGTTAAATTTATAGGCAAATGTTTATGGGGGATAGCCAGGCACTTCAGTGACAAGTACAAATGGAGGGCTCCCTGGTCGTTATGGGATAAGAAGGGAGCAGCAGGAGTTCTTTTAAAGGTACAACAAGTAAGACCGTGGGGGAGGCCAGCTAAAGCACCTTTAATAAAGCAGCAAATCATAGCTCTCCACTGGAAAGCCTGAGTAATAGCTCTTTTGGGAGAGAAGCTATTTTCTCCCCAGCATGGTTAGCTCTTCGGGAAAGACACAGAAGTGGTGTCTCCCTTCACTCACTACCTCTGCAATACAATCCAATCAACCTCATTCTGTTCTGATGGCTCATAACTGACCACAGAGCGACATCTAAGTGCTCAGCTTAGTGCTGATAAGGAGGACGGTAATGTAAGAGCCATGGGCGATAAGGTAAGTGAGGTTAGTGGTAGGACAAAGCGTTCATTATAGGTCATAAGGTCGTGCTAGTAGAAGACCGGAGAGAACCAGACAGAAACTACAATGGGGCGGCAAAAATTCAAGCCAGCTATGAAAAAATGTTGACGTATCGGTTATTTAAAAATTGCTCTATAACACTCTGTCACATTTATATGGCACACTCTGCCATACTGACAAACTACAGTACAGTAAAGGGTTCGTTCAGGTCGTTCTACTATTAAACAAGAATTTTCTTGCAGCAAAGACAGCTTGGTGCAGCAAAGTGAGAGGAAATGAAGAAGGCAGGATAAATTAGTCAGTTAATGAAATGACTGATATATTTTTAAAAATAGCTTGTCTTTGCAGGCCTCATCAGAAATGGTATTGATCCCAGAGGAAATTGCTTGTGTTCCGACACATAGAGACACAAAGACAAGAATAATTTCAAGTATGTCAAAATAAAACCCAAATTAAAACTCTCCAGGATAAAAATGCTTAGTGCTACATACACTATGCCATGGTGGCCTAGTGGTTAGGGAGTTGCCCCTGCCACCAGAAGGTTGTGGGTTCAAATCCCAGGATGCCAGCAGCACCACTGAGGTTTCCTTGAGTAAGGTACTGTCCCCACACACTGCTCTCCGGGCGCTGTGTTCCTGGCTGCCCCCTGCTTCACTTGGTGAATGGGTTTAATACAGAGAAAGAATTTCACACTGTGTGCTGTGGTGTGTTCACGTATGACAAATGGACACTGAACAAAAAATGCTGTGGTCATTGTATGTTTTCATAGAATGGGCAGTAACCATAAGGCATCTCGCCTTAAAAGCCACACTTTTAAATACAAGAAGAGAGTTTTCTGTCTACATTGACAGGAAGAAGCTAGTAAACCAAACACAAGGTATTATTTTTGGGTGGATTTGTGTAGGGCAATTGGCAAAAACGGTTCTCCAACAAAAACAGACATATGGAACATCACTGAGCAATGGCTCAGCAAACTGCAGCTCAAAAAACCCTTAAAAATCAAGATTTCAGCTGTGAACTTCAGAAACGTTTTTCACTTCCAGTGACTACATCACCAACAGCTACAGTGATGTATGTCAGTGCAGAGCATTTCCCACGCCACTGTGAAAAAACATGCTGCATATTTGTCTTTCTTTGCAGGGAGTAATCTGAACAGCTTAGGTACCAGTTTGTCCTGCTCTGTTGTGCAGAAGAGAAAAGACTTAAGCTTTCAAACACACCTCCACCACCATGGTCATCGCGCTCCCTTCAGAGGCTCACTGAGGTTCAGTGGGTTATTGAAAAAAATGCAGTACTACACATGTTTCACAGTGATCACAATATGAGAAAAACTGTGTGTACAAACAGAGCATCCTTAGTTGTCTTTACCTTAGTCGTATTTACTTGTATTTAACTCAGTGCAGAATGTACAACACTGAATAAGTCATTTGTATACACAGTTTTGATTGTCTTGTAAGTATGGCACTACTTTTCTACTTAATGTGAATAATTTTTTCATATACTTGATTGATTCCGGAAGAAACTGCTTGAGTCCTCTGCATTTAACCCGTTCACCAAGTGAAGCAGTGGGCAGCCGGTTTGTCCTGCTCTGGGTAGTAGGTACTAGATTGTCCTGCTCTGGGCAGTAGGTACTAGATTGTCCTGCTCTGGGTAGTAGGTACTAGATTGTCCTGCTCTGGGCAGTAGGTACTAGATTGTCCTGCTCTGGGCAGTAGGTACTAGATTGCCCTGCTCTGGGCCGTAGGTACTAGATTGTCCTGCTCTGGGTAGTAGGTACTAGATTGCCCTGCTCTGGGCCGTAGGTACTAGATTGTCCTGCTCTGGGTAGTAGGTACTAGATTGTCCTGCTCTGGGTAGTAGGTACCAGTTTGTCCTGCTCTGTTGTGCAGAAGAGAAAAAGTCTTAAGCTTTCAAACACACCTCCACCACCACGGTCATCTCGCTCCCTTCAGAGGCTCTCCGAGGCTCAGTGGGTTATTAAAAAAAAACAGGGCAGGAGACTGCAGGGAAGCGAACACCTAATCCTTCCAAACAGCGGGGGGAAATCCACTCCTGAAGCATGGTGGGAGCACATGGAGGAAGGAAAGCATGCGTGTAGCACAAACAACTCGTGCTCTTCCACGAATGGGATGAATTATGTAGAACACAGCTTTTCCGCCCCAACAGTCAAAATTCATCTCGACTCATCCTTCCTTGACTCAGCAGAGCTGGTATCTGTGTGTGTGAGACCTTTACCAGAGGAGACAAAGTTAGAAACAGGTATGGATGAAAGAAGGAATGTCTCACATTTCCCCTTTAGGCTGAAAAAAGCCCTGTGAAAAATTCTCTCCATCTGTGAAGGGTTCAAGTCGGTGTCTTGAATACTCAACTCTCCTCAACATTAAATACCACATAGACCACAATGACTTGATTCCCTTCCCTTTTTTCATATTAATTTCTCTGGCAGCTTGAGAAATACAACCACATAACCGAAACCCATAGTGGCATTCATTTACAGTGGGCTGGAGGGGGCTGCCTCTGAGGACCACTGGTGAACCGAAGAAATCAACCTCACTCATCTAATCTCACTGAAAGCCTCCTGTAAACCTCTGAAGCTGAAGTAGTGTCACATTGGTGAAGCTCCACATTTAATGGCATTCCGTGGGAAGCAGGTGAGATAAGAATCCATTACTCTGAGAGCTCATTTCAGCTTTCAGTAAATATCAAGGATCACAAAGGTTTTAGGAGCAACACTCTCTTACAAAGGTTTTACAAGGACTCTTCTATGGTTCTTCTTAGATGGACATACAGTCTTAGGCAAACATGTAACTGGCCTAGAACATACGTTTAAGACTGTTCTTCACTTGAATGTCTGTTAAAGCTTCACATATGTCAAATGTCTGAGTCCAAGCAGAGCTGGTCCAGGTAGTGTTACACACTGCTAGCATCAAATTTCCCAAAGTAGTAATTGTTATTATAGTGGCCATCCTCAGGCTACTTGTAATATAAAGATTTCTGAAATAAATGCTGTTAATAATAATATGGACAGGTGTAAGAATTCAATGAAAACAAACAAACAAATAAATAAATAAATAAATAAATAAATAAATGCCCCAGCAGGTTCCTTAAAACACAATTAGTTGTCAAAATAACCACTAGGTTACATAAGTAGTTAAATAATTCGTAGTGAGAGTCCTACACATTTCGTTTCAAAGACTCCTTAAAGAGCCCCCATATCGGACATCATGCACAACCACCAGTTCATCAGATTTTCCACCAGACGTTTAACTCTAGTCACTAGTTTATGTCACTGGTCTTTCCTTCCTATGATCTGAGTCCCTTGATTTTAATCCTTACGACGTTTTGCTTTAATACATGTGGCCTATTTGCAGTATAACTCCACTTTCCAGCCTGGAGGGTCAGTCTCTCAGGAAGTTTTTTTCTTGGCTTCTTCATTAGAGGTCTGGACCTCGATTTCTCCAAAGCTGCTTTGGGACAGTGTCTATTGTAGAAAGCAATATACAAGTTAAAGTAAATTTAATTGAATTGGCATGAAAACAAAAGGAAGGAAGGAGGATTTGCTGAGGATTTGAAGAGTCACTTCACTTTATAGCAGTTTTACGAGAGAGGGCACCAGAAATAAATGGGAACACACACCAAGAAAGAGCATGTTTATTCAAAACATATAACCGTGTGCACGACTGGTGTACATTATTGGTGATCACAAATGAAACGTATCTCCTGCATTAATTGCTAATTTGTGCATATTATGACGTGCCAAAAAGGACTGAGAGCATGATTTCACTTGGGTAGCACACTTTTGTCTTGAATATTCATTTAAAACTTGAAGGAATTGGATTAATTATCCCAACTACACGTCTTTCACGGTGCTGTATGTTTGAGAAAAAGGAATTTGCTTGAGTCATCTGTATTTAACCTGTTCACCAAGTGAAGCAGCGGGCAGTCAGGAACACAGCGCCGGGGGAGCAGAGTGTGGGGATGGTACCTTACTCATGGGAACCTCAGTGGTGCCACTGGCAGTCCTGGGATTCAAACCCACAACCTTCTAAACACAGGGCCAACTCCCTAACCACTAGGCCACCAGCTGCCAGATACAATGAAAAATCTAAATGATTTAGTGATATAATGTGTATCATAAAAATTTCAGTATCATGATATTGAATATTGGTAGATTTATATCACCCACCCCTACAGCTGTAAGACATATTACTGGGATAAAACTGCTACTGTGATCTCACCTGGTGTCCACCTTTATTCAGTTCATAATAAAGACCTACATTACCTACACCTAAACTAATTGGTTTCCATGCTTTGCTGCCTGCTCCTCTGTCTCTGGCCACCTCAGTGGGACTCCACACACACACACACACACACATTGTCAGCTAAAAATACAAGAGAGAAAGAGAATCCCCGCTGGCACTCTCCATACCTCACGACTAAATTAATTAAATCTCCTGGCATCTGCTCTGCAGCCGGCCAATTACAGCTGGAGCCGCACGAGGCCGGAGCGAAGACGGAAGAAGCGGCATCATTACCGTCACCGAATAATGCACACTACCCGGCGTCGAGGAGCGACTGCACTTCGGCACAGATTTAAACCATCAAGCGCAGACGCACAGCAAATTGAATCAGCCGGACCTCCCTCACCAGCCGGAGCCACTCAGACAGCTCTGCATGGCTCTGCACTTATTTCTGAGGAGGGGGATCAAGCTAGTGGTGGGTGACAGTGGCTCAGGGTGGATGTGTGCATTTAAGGATGTTAATTATAGAGCGGCGCTCGTACATGTTGCGCTGTCAGAGCAGACACACTGTTCCATTAGAAAATGGAGAAAGCCTGCCCTCTGCAGTCCACGGGGAGAACTGAGACGCATCCTCCTTCACTTTCTGTTGATTAGCAGCGTAAGCCAGAGAGGAATTCCATGGTTTGTGGGAGGGAGTGAAACAAAAACAATGAAGGGAGCCCACATTTTAACAGGTCTGTTACAGAGTAAGTTCTGAATCATTCTATTAATGGCCAATTACTCTACTGATTGCCAGTTACAAGGAACATGCTTCAGAAAACGTTACTGATCCCGGAGGAAACTGCTTATGTTACAACTATACAGACACACAGAGACAAGAACAATATAAAGTCAAAATGAAATCAAATTAAAAAAACTCTGAAAAACACTCTGTACAAAACACACGATGCTGTTTACACAGAATGCTGTTATTGTATGTAACTGAGATCATTAGTAATACTGACATAAGTAGTGATATTCACATGTTAAGATTATTGCACATAATGATAATGAAAGTACCAAACAAGAAGTGAGTGGGAACAGCATCAGAGCCTGGAGGAACAAAATTCACGGGGAATAAAGGTGGAAACAAACGAAGAACAACAAAGAAACATAGCAGTCTGTAGGAGAGTTGTACTGACCCACTGAATGGAGTGTTTAGACGAGATTAGGCCACGAGGAGCACTGCACACATGTAGTTAAATACTTCTGTCCTGAAGAGAAGGTCCTAACATCCCTATCTTATTCTTATATTATACGTTTTTTCCGCTTACAATGTACCAAAATGCAGTCAAGTTTCAACAGTGATTTTAAGTTTGGCAAAGTGTTCGCGTAACCATTTCCAGACCTTTCCCCAAGGAAGCCCAGTATTACTTGTAACTCCATCAAATACCTTGGTTGGTGTGTGGTTAAATTAGGTGTGTTGTTTATGAAATTTTATAAATCCACACGACTGGAGGCACAGTGCAGAAATCTGGAACCGAGTTCTAACCAGCTCATGAAATATCAACTTTTTTAGACAAAAAGAAATAATCACTTGTGTTTTTGCTGATTTAAATGGCTTCAGACAGTTTGCACTGGTGTCTAAGCCTTGTGCCCAGTACTGCATTTCTGTCTAACCTTCAGGTTTATTTATATAGCACAATATCATCCACAAAAGTCACTCAGTGTGCTTTACAGAAATAGAATTTAAAAAAATAATAAAATAATGGAAGAAATAAAAGATATAAAATTGATAAAAGAAATAGATAGTGCAGATTAAAGCTCCAGTCGGCGCAGATCTGTTTCTGATGGGCAGTTGGTTGGACAGCATAGTGGATAAACACCATTTCATCAGGTTTAGTTTCAGATCTTTTCTCCACTAGCTGAGCAGCTCAAGCAGATCTAAGAGACCCACCAGGATCATAAACACCACACATATCAGAGATGGATTCAGAGGCCAAACCACTGAATGACTTGTACACAATGTACACATTAGTTTAGGTTAAACCTTATTAGGTTAAACACAGAAAAAGACTTTTACACTGTGCTGTGGTCATGCATGACTATAAGGGGCCACTTTACTTTAATCGTAAAGGGGACGTCTGGCAGACGCCCTTATCCAGAGCAACTTACAGTCAATAGTTACAGGGACAGTTCCCCTGGAGACACTGGGGGTTGAGGGAATTGTTCAAGGACACAATGGTAGAAGCAGGGGGGGTTTGAACCTGCGACTTTGTGGCCATCGGGATCACAGGCAAATGTTTTACCCCCTAGGCTGCTACCACCCTCGGTTGTCTTTGGTAACTTGCATAGTCCCCAATAAAACTTCACTTTCTGTATTTCTGACTGCTTTGTCTGCTGTGCATCGTTTGGAAAAGCGACAGACGCTAAGCAGAGTCTTGTAGGGTAAACAGAGCCGGTGGAGGAACACAGGAAGCTCTTTTAGAGAGGAAGCAAGGCTGTGTTCTCCAGGCCCATGCGCTCAGAGGGCTGCGTGACACTGGTGTCAAACCCCACGTAACTGAGAGGAAACACAGCCTAAAGCTCACTGTAGAAATCCATGGCCAAGACGCAGAACAGCATCATTGTTCCGGCGGGTGTAGAACCATCATCCATTTTAATGAGGCAAAAGTGGAGCAAGGGCGAAAGCCGACAAAAGAGTTGTGTGTATCACAGTATCCTCTCTCCGCTTTACTTTAGAAGACTATGAATAAGAATTAAGTGCAGATTTTACAGTCAGCAGCTGGTTCAGAAATCGATTTAAAGGCTTTAGTAAGTGGCTATTGATCAAGAAATTGTTCAAATGTGAGCATCATTAATCTGGGGTCTAATCCAGGACCTTAGATGGTTAACTGAGAATTGACTTCCGACCTATAATGAGTTTGCTGACTGGGTGATGTATACTTTATTCATAAATGTTGATACAAATAGATTTTATTAGTACTGAGCAACATTTTTAAAGTTGAAGCCAATTCATACAAAAAAGCATTTTATTCATCTTTAGGATGGAAAACCTAAGCTTTTTTACATGTGTGCCCGAGTTAAGCATAAATACCACACAAAACAATGTCAGACCTCCCACTCTTTTACCCGACAGCAACAGCGATTATTGATTGATTGGTAGTTTGACTGATAATGATTTTGTGGCACTAAGCAGGTCTGCTGTTCTATTATTGTCCAATATTGCAAGACACCTGCTGCATCTGTTTGAACTGCTGTGAATATATTCTGCAATAATCTGGTACACAATGTGCAACTTGTGTGGCTTTTTCTGGTGCAACATGCACATTTTCTAGTGGCAAAATATTACTGTGAACCAATTTTGCAATGGGTAATCTGCCTCATTACACTGTTACTGGTTTGTCATATCTGTACATTTATACAGTCTGTAGCACAAGTACACAATCAGTAGACTGTCAGTCACTTCATGGTATAATCTGACCCATACGAAAAGCTAGACAGCCTCCCTGTTTTCTTTCCTCTGTCTTCCCTTGGTTCCCAATCTTCTCCTTTTCCTCCCCCTCCCTCCCCATCACTTTCTTTTTCTCTCGGGGGGCATCCCGAAACAGGTAGAGGCCAGGAATAGCAGGTCTGATCCTAATGGAGCACAGCAGAGGGCCTGCAGCCAGGATACAGCAGGCCTGAGGCTGCACACACACACACACACACACACACACACACACACACATACAAACACACCACACACACACACACACACACACACACACACACACACACATACACACAC
>JBBPCX010000040.1:16847816-16870958 GCA_037974365.1 Hydrocynus forskahlii
TGCAACATAGTTGGGAAGAACTTTCTGCAGAATGAACAATGAGACACTTAACTGCTTGAATTTCAATACAAAAAAACAGAAAAATTGGGCTGATCTAAAACTTTTGACCGGTAGTGTATGACCCAGTCAGATGTCACCCTGCATAAAGAATGAAAAGAGTGACCTCATAGTTTGTTCTAGCTATTCCCCATCAGGAGACCTCTTTGCGTAGTGTGAAGGCTTGAGTCTCCCCATCGTGAGAGACAGCGAGGCTCCATATTGTAATGATCTCTGTATGTTTCTGTATTTTTTTTTTCATTTCTGGCTTTCAGACCAGTGTGTCCAAGGTTTCAGGTTTCCATTTGGTGCATAACTGTCACGTGCAGGTTTAGTAGCGAGGAGCAGATGCAGGATTCCATTTTCTCAAACGTGAACTTTTACCTACATAACCAGAACTCAAAGAGGCTCGAGGGCCAAAATACAAAGCAAAACTCTAAGACACCAACATCAACAAACTCTCGACCAGGGACAAAAGACAGATACAAGCTAGGGGAAGTGTAAGGGTGGACCGACAACAAACCAGGCATAAGGGACACTTAAATACAACACTGACACAGGCAGGAACCAATGAAAACAGAACCTCACTTACTACTAAACCCCCGGCTGGCTGTGAACCCTTACTGATAAGCTGGGGAACACACACACCCGTGTCAAACTAAAAGTTCACAGGAATGTGTCAAATCACAGGTGAGCAGACCTGTCAACCCTCCCACTTTTTCCTGGTTTCTCCCACACTGTGGCCTTTTTTAACACTCTTTTAATAATTTTAATTAAGAAAATGGTAAATAAGAAGCTAACTTTAGATTCATCCTCTTGTTTGCCCGTTACACCTCTAGTGTCTTTTCTCTTTTCCATTTAAGGTGGAGTGGAATATTCGCCACAAAATGAAACTGCTAATTCTGCATCTCAGACACCCTGAAAATATCTGATCTCCCACTTGATAAATTATGATGGAACCATCCTGACTTGAACTGTGCAAATATTGTTAGTTCTTGAAGAATAATAACTACCTATTTCCTGTCAAACAGAGCATAATTAGTCCTTGCTTATGTCTAAACCTAAACACCACCCAAGCCATCTGCACATGGTGCCTATTTAGTGAAAAATCTACACTTACACATTAGTGTAACTTAACACAATAATGTGATTTTCGGAAAACGCATAAACACACAAATCTGCAAAAACTGTATTTAAGTTGCAGCAGTCTTACCTCGGCTTGAACTTTATCACCCCCTTTTTGACGAAAAACGAAGTAGGGATGCACTGATCACATGTCCAAATTAACCCACAGCTCACATTGTGTACACTAGAACCATTTTAGTTTAATGAAAAAACACATATTTCTAAATAAGATCTGTGAGTGTCAAAAACAATTTCAAGATATAAAGAACCTTCATACAATGTAAAGTCTCTTTATCAATTTATGTTCTTCACAGTAATGTATCTTACTTTCTTAAACCCAAGCAATTGCACAAGAAGAACCCTTTAAGGAACCCTTACATTTAAGGGTGTGGGCTAAATGAACACAGTAGCACATTTTCAAAACTTTCTGTTTGCTAAAATCACATGAACATTATATAATCTTTAATGTACAAACTGACACTTTAAATCTTAAATGAATGAATCTTTTGCCTGTTTATAAGAGGTCTAATAAAGTGCCTTCAAAATTAAGAGGCAACTGGCTATAAAGCGCAATGATTTGTGTATAATTGTGCTATAACACTTTGCTATTATACTGTAACACCACTACAAGTGCAGCAGCTGCAGTCAAATAATGTGCAAATGCCTGGCTCAAGTTATTAATATCACAAAACTGCAACAAGTAAGCAAATAAAAGTGAGTGCGTGCCTGGAGCAAAAATCGTGCATCCCTAAACGACAGTATTTGAAACAGTCTGAAGTGTCCAAAGCAAGGAGTAATCTGCATGCCTGAAAGCAGCCTAAGATGTTTTATGCAACCAAGTTGCAGACAGCAGAAAAAGGATGGCCCAGACTGTGTCTGAGAACGGGACTTTCTCAAATCTGTGCAGAGGCAGAGTACTGATCTAGGGTCAGCATCTGCTTTTCACAGTCCTACTAAATGTGAATAAATGGAGTCCAAAAAGGAACTGATCTCACATCAGCACTTTTAGGCCCAGAAATGAGTTTGCTGCAGATATTATTCATAGATGTTCAGGCTTGATGTGAGGAGGATGATTTGAAATACCACTCTGGCCACAGACCAAAACCAAGGCAACATGGGAAAGCGGTGGCTGTGTGCCGCAACTGTGGATATAATCAGTGGCTTCTCAGGGACTTTCTAGGCTTGGGCTCTCCCAAACCAGTCAGGTCATCCAAGACTGCACTAAGCCCATTACGCAACTCAATAATATGGCGGTGGCCCACGATAACGTCTGAAGTGTGCTAGCATATCTGGACGAATCAGTAAGGCTGACTAAAACCCTGAGGCACATGACTGCGTGCATGGGACCCGTCAATATAGTGAATGGCCTCGTTTCAATCAGGGGCTTAGGAGAACTGGGAGGTATTAATGAACGGGGAAAATGCTTCTGCCATTTTCAGTGAAGTGTGGCACTAATCCATGAGTGAAGAGCCTTTTATTAGACCAAAACCAGAAACTTGGTCAAACATATTATTAAAGGGCTCTTGAATAATACAGATGACTTGGAATGAAACTAGATCCAAACCTCATGAAATTTCAGATGCCTAGTAGAAACCACTATCAATAATGAGAATGATACATGCAATATGAATGCTAGCCAGTTGAGCTCTCCTCTTTGAGCTTGATGAATTTGGCTTGGTGTTACTATATTTGCACTCATAACTTCTCTACCTCTGTGTGTTTTCTGAAAACAACCTGGTCAGAATGTTTTTAGGAGTAAAAATGCATTTCGTTATCCAATCACTTAAGCCCCTGGCGAGGATAATCTGCATTAGCCGCCTCTCTCATTTCACTTTCCTTTTTTTTTTTGGTTGCAAATATTAAAAGTAGTTATGCAGCAATTCAATCAGGGTTCAAGACTCTTCTCATTACACACATATTTGAGTGACATAAGACTTTGCAATACTAAAACACAGAATGGCCACAAACAGTGACCTTGTTCTTTTAGTTGAAACCTGAAAATACATATTGTTCAGTTCATGGACAAATACAGGAGTGGGGGCGCTGGCCCTGGCTGAAATCTGATTGGCCACTGAAAAGAAAAAAAAAAGCCCCATCCGGTCATTGTTGGGTTTACACACTTCCAGCAGTTCACTGGTTTGATCTTTACAGTGTAAATGTTACAGACAGTGGCACTTCTTCTACCAATACTAATACTGCACTAAAATCACGAGGTGGGTTCCCATGTTTATTACTTGCGTGTTTATGATCATCGTGTTTATAAGTGGGAAACATTTTTTAATAATCTTATTTTAAACAACATATGTATATAAAGTTAAATACACAGGGGAACATGTACAAAGTTCTATATCAGGAAAAACTGTAAGAAAAGTAATAGAAAGACCAGTAACAGTCAATCAGAAATGTTGTAATTGGGGAAACTGGTAATTACACTATGTTCAATGTAGAGTTTTTATGGAGATGGTTAGGAAGAGTGTTTTACTTGCAGCTGTGACAGAACTTGGGTTTATTTCACATTAGGTAGCAGCAAGTTACTACATAACAGGTGAGCAGACCTGTCAACGCTACCACTTTTTCCTGATTTCTCCCACATTGTAGCCTTCCTCCTGTTTTAACATTTTCCTGTGTTCTCCTGTAGTTTTAACCCTCTTTTAAACTTTCTTGTTTTATTCTCCCGTTGTTAACCTTCTCACTTACTCTCTTAGTCACACTAAAACCAAGCTCTCAGGATGGATATTTGAATAAGAGGTTGGTAAATAAGAAGCTAACTTTAGATTTGTCTTCTCATTCGCCAATCACACCTCTAGCCCCATTTGTCACAATTTTAGAAGAAATGGAAAATTCACCACAAAATCAAAGTCACTCTGTGTCCCAGGCATCCCAGAAATATGGAAATATTTGATCTCCCACTTAAAAAATAAGGATGGAACTGAGCCTTTCCAACTTGAACAACATACCACTAATGATAATCTCTGTAGTAAATGCTTAGTAATTTGCATTTATACTCACATGTATTTAAACTCAGACATGGGGATAAAGCACAGTAAATAGGAACATTTACAGTCTGTCTTTCTACTGCTAGTCAATTTTTATTTTTCTGGATGAACTTTGCTCCAAAGTCACAAAAGTCATTTCGCCCTTGATTTAAAGCCAAAGGACCAAAGCCAGGCTGACACATGCTAAATCACTGAAATACCCGCTGCTTATGCTGAGGCATCAAGCCTCAGAGCCGTCGTCAACTCATGTCATTCGTCTGTTTGCTGCTTATTCATTTAGGACACTCATATGGAGGACGTCAGAGGCACTAGCCAGCGAGAGTGGAACGAGTACTATGAGCACACAGCTCAGCAAATACAAGCTGTCCACACACAGCAGTGGCCCTCTCTGTATACCCAAGGACATCCCATTAACATGGAGGCAAAGCCTAGACTGACAGCTCGCTGATCCAATCATAAATGTCCCTGAGTGCCTCAGAGGGCTGACCTGGAGCTTCTGAGTCACATGGCCTCTCAGCTAGCAGCAGTCAGGAACAGTTTAATGGTCCTCTTGAAACATTTGAATCAGTTTGTCCCATTCTTGTCTCTACCTCGTGGCTAGAACTGGAAAGGGTAACGTGGGCTGACAATCCTTTTTTCACTCAACACAGTTTGTCTTGTTGCTCGCCTGAGCTCTACCTTCAGCTGAAGCTAACAAGAGTAGAGCGGTCACTACGGATTATATTGGTAATTGAGTAGTCTAGCGTCTATTTTGACAATCACAAATACACACAATTCATAACATTTGTTATAATATTTCATTTGACTTCATTTGACATCATACAAGAAATTTGTGTGGGTGTGGGTTTCCTCTCTTTCAATGAGTCGCTCTAACGCTAATAGCTCCCCCTTGTGGAGAATCTTCAGATGTAAAATATCTTTAGAATGACTCGTGCAGTCCTTGTTTTTCAGTGAACTTTGTGTCCTTTGTACCCTGTAAAATCTGAAGCCATACCATCTTGTCTCACTGTGTACGTATATAGCTGAGATGACAGAGTACACTTATATAAACTATAAACATAAACTCTAAACTAAAAATGTGCAAGGATGTGCAATATGGTACAGGGAATTTTTAACATTCAAAAAATGTGCAAATGTTGCATCAGCAGTCAGATGGAAAGCAACAATACTGGAAGGTAATTGTGGGCTTAATATGTGCAATATCAGCAGTGGCTCAAAATAAATAAATAAGGAATGTAAAAACATTTCTGACTCGTTGAGGCATCTCTGAAGGTGTGCTGTGGTTTTTATCCTAGCCAGCTAGCTCCACTGTGAGAACAGACCAGATGGGCAAGCCTTCACTCCCCATGCACATCAATGAGCCTTGGGCACCCATGACCCCACTGCTGGTTCACCACTATTCCTTAATGGGACCACTTTTGGTAGATGCTAACCATGGCATACAGGGAACACCCCAGAAGACCTGATGTTTTGGAGATGCTCTGACTCGGCTGTCTAGCCATCAACGTTTGGACTTTGTCAGAGTTGTTCAGACTTTTATGCTTGTTCACATCAGTTTCAAGAACAGACAGTTCCTTTGCTGCTTAATACATTCCACCCTTGATAGTGTTACATCCCTGCCCTTATTTGTGTGTAGGACTTTTTTTTGACATGTTGGTGTGCACCAGGTTTTTAGTTAGGAGAACATTAGTTACAGCTGATCAGTGCTTATGGTTAAGTGATGTTTAGTTTCCATTCATGGGTTTTGTGTTTAGGTATTTAGTTCAGTTTGTCTGGGATCTTAGTTGTCGGTCAACTGGCTTCCTGCTGAGTTGAGATTACATTTGTCCGGTTTCTGGTTCTGTTTACTGTATGTTTAGGCCCTCATACCTTTTTGTTTTGTAAATGAAAGTTTGAGTCAAAGATGGAAGTCTGAGTCTGTGCCTCCTTTCACTTATTCACTGACAGATTGGTGCCTTTGTAACAAGATAATGAATTGACTTCACCTGTCAGTGGTTTGATCAGTGTATCTATGATGATAAAATGCATTATTGTAATGATGTGAGGGTTGAGGCAAGCAGGGTGTAATCACAGAATCCAAAAGGTTTAGTGCTAAAGAATGAGTTACAAGAATGCAAACAAAAATGGGGCATTTGGGCTACATGAAAACACAAGAAACTACAACGGATAACAAGAACAGGAGCATCACAGAAATAAAGAGGTTACAAAAACACCTGAAAACCAACACAACTAGATATGACCATAACGGTGTTCCAAACGCAAGTTTTTCAAAGACCAGCACGCGGAGACGTTTTACAAAGAACCTACAACCACTGACTGAAACACAGGGGTATTTATACTGACTAAGGAAATGAGAACACTTGGGCAGGGGCGGAGACAGGAAGTAGACACAGGTGAACAGGATGACAACGGGCCGGGGCTAAGACCAAAACACACACATACATATGGAACAGACACATAAAAAAAGGCACATGGAGAATGTAAACAACAACAAGGAAACAGGGAGAAGACAGAACAAAAAACATTACAATCGCAGATACACAAAAACAAAAAATACAATTATGGATAAATATTTAGCTTCTTATGTGTGGTGATAACTCCCATTAACAAATGTGTGTAAAACATCCCATTAATGTGAAGTGTGCTTTTAACCCAGACACCTTTGCACAGTGGCTAAAGTGAAGCTGAAACTGCTCATATTTATTTCATGTTTCCAAAATAAATTTAAGAAGTGCCCGTCATGTGACTTTACCAAAATTAAGTCTGCATGAGTTTCAGATCTCATTTGGAGATGTCTTTCTTGATGATCTTGGGAGTTTATTGCAGAATCAGAAACTCTGAGGAAGGGAAATCAAGGTTAAAACTGCCCCAACTTTACTTTCACTGCTTTAAAGTACTTTGGCTGTTTACACACATCTGTAGAGGGGAATGAAAATTTAGTTGATAATGTATCTAAATATTTAGCCATAATATATGTTTTCATGTGTTCATATTGGATAAAACAAAGTTTGCTGTTTTTACTTTCTTCATTTGTTCTGTCCACTTTTCTGCTGAAACAGTGCACATTTCTCACCAATGGGACTAAAAAGAGTCATCTTATGTTTTGACTATTTAGCTACAGTTGGGTAAGAAAAAACGAGTTACTTCTTAATTTTTTGACCAAACTATTCCTCTGACCGCTATCATGTAGACATGAAACACACTGATAATTCAGCCAAGATGCAAGACAGACACGTGCAGCTTGGTCTAAAAGGAAGAATACAAAGAGGAGTGTTTGGGTGGTGTAGATGATCGTCTGTGTGTGTGTGAGAGAGTGTGTGTTTGAAAAAGTCTGTTTAATGATTCCACAGACTCTTGTGTTGGAACAGAATGAGAGAAAGCAGATGCAGTGAAACATCCTGATGTATTATTGACTATCTCTTCGCCAAGCACAGGAAGTAAAGCAAGTTTGAGCCAGAGTTGACGGAGTGCTGGTTATTGTCATGGCAAGCCCATAGATTCTGTTGGGGAAACAGTATTATGCCTTTCATTTATCAATAATGGCTGTGATTAGGCCAGCAGTTCTCAAAATATTTCAGTGTGGGGCCCGATTTGTGTATATTACGTGCCACAGTAACCCTGCTTCATGTCCCACACTTGCTTCCCCCCCACAAGAACCTTGTTAATTTTGCTCGCATGCCGTTATTCCTTGACATTACAGACATTACAACTGGTCATAAACTGAGACTGGTTGGCATGTTTATTAACCCTCAGAACCGTCAGGATCCATAATCCATGCCAACACATGGTAAATTGTCATCACACAGGAAAACAGCTCCTAAAATGGAAGTTCCCCCGGTCTGTGTTGGTGCTCAAGGTGTCAGACGTCATGCTGAGCTTGTTTGGTGTTCCTGTGTCACATAGAACTGAAGTTATTGTAATTTAAAAACAGGTAATAATAATAAAAACCACTACTGGGGTTTTAAAAACAGCGTCAGACAAATGAACATAAAGAACAAAAATGAACAAATTTCATTTATTTTAGGTTTTGGTAACAAATGGAATAGAAAACAGAACTTTCAGGATAGGGAAAACCCACAGAGGGAGGGGCTCCGGAGAGCGGCCGAACAGCAAACGGTGAGAGTGTAGGAGAACAAACACCGGTTCTAGACTGTTTTACACTGTTTATATTTACTGAAATCAGAGTTTACTGATACACTGAGGGTTCTGAGGGTAAAAAATGTAATCATGTTTTAAAAGTATCATGTTTAAACAGGCACTACCTTTTAGACAACCACCCTTTAATGAGCAAAATTAGAAACTACTTAACAGAGACACAACTTCTGCAATGTCTTTGCAGACTCTTTCACATCCCTCTGAAGCTCTCAGTTTGAGAACTCTTGGATTAGGCAACTTTATCTCCTACGTCAGGTATTAAATCTAATTATTATGTTTAACAACCACATTTTAAACTTCAGTTTAACGTTACCGACCACACAGTGTTCCATGCAGCTCTCCTCAAGTTACTATTCTAAGTTTCTATTCGCTTCATACAAGGCGTTAGAAACAGCAAAACAAAGGGCGTCCTCAAACCACCTCATCCACACACTCACCCATGGACACAAACACACACACAAACACACACACTTTGTTTATCATCTGGCCTTAGGGAAAGGCTAAAGGCATCTGAGTGTCCTTTGCGACCTTCTCTTAACGGTCTGAGGAGCAATGTGTCCCATAGTCGCTCACTTGTGCGCTAACCACTCCTGCTAGCCAGGGCTGCTCACACAATTCACATGCGTCCTGACAAGGGCTTCCAGCTCCCACGGCGCAATAACTAGTAATGCTACGCTAGCTAGCACTAACGTTCTGGGGCAGCTGCCCCCTCCTGTTGCCATTTTCCTATGTGCTCTGTGAGCAGCAGGCTTTCCGTTACACATTACTGCACTTAAACGTGCAATTTCACTGTATGGCTCATCATGTAGGTGAAAAATTCACCCAAAAAATGTGAAGGTACCTGTGGCTTTAACTTTGGCTCCAACAGCCATCAGCTTGCCAATATCTTGCCTAGAGAGTTGTAATGTTACGCTACATACTTTTAATTATATAGCTATTTTTAGATACTGCTTATGACTAGTTCAAATTTACAAACAGATGCAATGCATGCACAATTTCCACATTGCTCCAAATTTGGGAACAGTATCTCATTTTGCGTACCATTTAAATGTATTACAATTTTGACTGATAGATCCAACCCTAACCTATCATCAAGTAAGTAAACAGGCTCCTACAGAAGGGCTAGGCATTAAGTGGCACAGACCTGTACCCTAAGCTGTCAAAATGATAGGTTCTGTCTTATGTGCCTCGTTACAAATCATCTGACCCTGACTAATTGATATATTGACTATACTAATGTTCCAGAAGTAGTACCTACTTGTCTAGATCCAAGCTGATCTCAATGCATATTGTCAGATACCAAACGTATTGAAAAACTTTCCGTCAACTACAACTGGACTCTAACTCCAATACCATGTTCTAATTTATTAGAAGGACAGAATCTTTTGCTATTATAAGATCTCGACCAAGATCTCTGAGTCTCTACCCCCAATCAGACAACCCACTCCAGAGTTTCAGAAGGACCCCTGATTACTAAATCGGGACCACCTGAGCACCAGCATCACTTCCTTACTATAAATAGACCACTGTTTCTTGCATGTCCTTGCACAATATTGTCTATGATCTGGTTAGCATACCGAGTGTTTTTCTTCTACTGTCTAACCATGTATCAACCCATGCCCTGTATTTTTGGATTTGACTTTCTGCCTGGTGATTTGGATCTGTTTGCCTCTGACTGCACCCTGGTTTCAGATGATTTTGCCTGTTGTGATTTGGTTTTTGCTGATACTGAACTTTGCATGTTTTCACTAAACGATTTGTGTTCATCTATATGGAGCTTGGCATTTGATTCTATTTCTGTAATTGTCTACAGATGCAATGACTTGCTGTTCGATACTCTTAATGCTCCGTTGATGCCATGTGCCAACCTGCAAATACACAGAAGACACCTTCGTAAAGATCTACGACACTGCTGTATCCTTGACAAGGGACTCCTTCCCCATTTCAAATGTTAGAGGTAGCTGTTCTAATCAATGGATATGACCTTTTTTATATAGTCCAACTCCTTGAGGTATTGTTTGATCCTTCTGCAAGCTTTAGATTCTCTGACTCTTGAGGATGGTACCGGCGCAAGGGGCTCAACACTACAGCTCCTGAATAGGAAAGTTCTCTTGTCTCAGCTGGGAGGTTGAATGTGGCAACTATGTGGGTGACAAACTATGAACTGAAAGTCTGGGAAAATGTCTGGCATGCAAGAGCCATGTCAATGCATATTGTAGAGAGTGCTGTGTGCAGAGAACTGATGCAACTATGTGAGATGTTCAGTTTCCATGGTGCTAGAAATACTTTAGTGCCTACTCAATAAAATGTATCGTCAGCATGTAGGCGGATTTTCCCGAGGAACATGTAAATCTATCACTGCTTTCTCTGGAAGTATATATATCTTTGGGAAGATTGTATAACACAAAAAAGGAACCCCTGCAGTCTTTGGAGAAGGACTACTCCTGTGAGGGAGCATGAAAGAGGGCCCACTTATGGTGGTTTTCCACTGCTATAGGGAACCACTCAACAAAATTTTCCATCACAAAAAAAGCGACTTGAGCTGTACCTGTGCCCTCACAGTCCTGCTTGACGGCAGTGCTAAAAGCGTGCTGCAGCCTAGCTGACGGCGTCATCGCTTTTTGATTGGTCAAAATGTTTTCGTGACAACAGACAGACTTGGAATAAGGACATTCTTTTTAACTGTCTACAAAACAACAAAAACAACTGTGGAGATACAAACTAACAACTGGGATGTTGATAAACACTAGTGTCTGTTTGGCCTGAAGATACATTTCAGTGGGAGTGTTCTATGATGCAAAGAAAATGTTCTTTAATACCATGAGAAATGTGAAGGTGATCCAGGACATAGGTAACAAGCTGGGTCAGGTTTTCACTGCATGGCTAGGGGAAAAAAATTAAAACTAATAAATAATAAAAGACCACAATAAGCAAAAGTGGCTCTGTCAGAAAAACTTTCCTCTGGTTCATCTCCATGTACGCGGTTTTGGGACGACCGGCCATAAACTATGGGGAGAGAATTGAGTCAGAATCTGTTACTGGACTGAGATAGACTGGAAAGTCAAAGTGTGCTGCAAGTTCCTTTACCATCGCAGTATACTTTAGATACAACACCGTTCCTGTTGATTACTTCAATTTAACACGGGTGCAGCTGGTGCTCTGTGATTGGAAGGTTGAGGGTTTGAATCCCAGGGCTGCCAGTGGCACCACTGAGGTACCCTTGAGCAAGGTACCATTCCCACACACTGCTTCCTGGATGCTGCATTGCTGGCTGCCCACTGCTTCACTTGGTGAGAAAGAATTTAACATTGTTCACACAGTGCGCTGTGTTGTAGTGTGTTCACGCATGACTTTGCTTTAAAGTCATTGAGACATTAAGCTCTCCACAATGTCTGTGAGCCCACTATGGCTATACAGCGTTTTTCCCTAAAGTCTTTTTCCTTCTCCCTGTTCAGCTCTTGAAGCATTTTGACTTGACAGCTGACATTTCTACATCCTGAGCTGCGCTCAAAAGTAAATGTCCATGCAGTGGCTGCTTGGTCATCCCACATTCTCCCTGTTCCACATGTGGACTTTCCTCATGGAGTAAAATGTGTGGTGGTACCTGGGGCTACCTCAGCCTCACTTAGTATTAAGCCTTTTTCCTAAGAGAGTGTACTCTTAGGAAAAAGGCTTAATAATAAAAAGGTTAGCACCATAAATAGGTTGTCGTGTAAAACTACTGAAACAATTTTAGTGCTATATAGATTAGTTTACTAAAGAACATATAAAAAAAAGGTGTAGTTGAGTCCCATTGCTTATGACTTTGTTGATATTGATAGTAGCTGCTGACAGACCTATGAGACCACATTTACCTACTTACTGTTTGATCTTAACCTAACACGTTTAAATGTTGAATTATTAAATTCTTAAAACTCTTAAAAAGCATGCCCCTAAAGAGGATTTTAAGTCTAGTTGGTTATTTAATCACTCTTTAAAAAAGGACACCCATGTATATACCGCTGCAGTCATGCCTTCACAGCACCTGAACTGCTTTATCCTTCCTGTCTGTGGAACTACAGATGTTACCACCTTACTGAGAGCTGTACACGTGTTAGAATTACACTCCCTTTCCCACACAGTCTCACCCAGGGTTTAAAATAGAACATTTATTTCAGGGCTCTGCCAGAGAGAATTTGAGCCAGGCAGAGTTACAACGCAATGGAAGGCAGGTGAATGAGATGATGACACTTCAAAGGTGAGGAGGAGGAAAAAAAAAAAAAACAATCCTGCAATGGCCTTAATCCAGAGACACCTGCCATGAAAGAGGCTCCTTTGAAGCCGCTTGCTGAGCGTATGGGAGAGGGGCTCCAGCAGACGTTCCAGAAAGAGGAGACTGCAAGTGATTGTGGTGCGATAAAAGCTAATCTTACGGGCCTCGATCTGCTCAGTCAAACAGACCTCCTGGGACCTGTGTTAGATCCTGACCACTGCCTGGAGCTCCAATTAGCTGTTTCTGACTAAGAGACAACTGATGAGGAAGCAGGAAACCAAAGCTGCTCCAACACAAAAAGACACCTGATGTAAGATCTCAACTAAAACAGCCCCAAAAATAGCCCCACGCTGAAGCGTCCTCTGCCTCTGTGGTCTCTAAGCAATACCAGGGGCCAGGGATTCAATTTGAGCTTAATTAACACATACAGGATGTCCACACAATACTTGATCACACTGGTGGCCCCCATCCCCCACACACCTTCACAGCGCTCACTTCCAGGCCACTAAGCACAACAGCGTAAACTGATGAGTCACAGGTAACAGCAACGATTAATAGATTGAAAAATCCCAGGTGAAAATAGGCATCTTGTGCAAAACCTTTAATGCATTATGCACTAATATTACTATTCATGACAACCTATAACACATGGTAATACACAGTGACATTCTATAGTGCTTGACACTATTTTGTAGGTGCAACTATACTTGTATATGTGAATGTGTTTGGCAAATAATGTTTAGGTACTTTACAGACACACACACACAAAATCAATACACGCATCAATAACTGGAGCTTTCTAAGTACTTCAACCAATCAATCGACCTCCAATGTTTTGGTCTGGTAAAACAGTTAAGTCCAGCAGCACATTAACTTGAGCTTAAACAGAGATGACTACAGAGGCAATATAAATGCCTGCTGTAAATAATGGGTTAGAAGCTTCAGAAAAAGGTACTCCCGATGAAAGTGACTCACAAAAGCAGTTACAGCAAATTACCTTTTTACTAAATTTACTGGCAATGCACAGGTCAAGTTCAGACCAGGATTTAGAAGGAAAATCCTAAATGTGTTTTTTTCCCCCATCATATTAAAAATGTTATTGAGAATGTTATTCTTCATGAAATGTTACTTTTTTATTTGGCAGTATTTAAAAAAAAAAAACAGCAAACCATGGAGGATTTTTTCTTTAGGCTGTTTCCTCTATCATCACTTCCAGTTCTTGTTTGCAAAATGTTTGGTGTTTTTTTTACTTTACGTTTTTGTTTACTTGATGTTTGCCCTCCTGAAAATCTGAGCTTTAGAGTAGATTAAACTGAATAAACAATAAACATGATAAACAACCTATAACCTGCATAAAACATTAAAATTTCTATGTAATGTATACAGGTGGTTTGGTGGTGCAGTGAATAGTTATGTAGCCTCACAGCAAGAACATCCTGAGTGAGGCTGGGTTTGAATCCTACCTTCAGCAGACCACCACTGGGTTCCTGAGCAATACCCTTAAGCCCAAATTGCTCCAGGGACACTGCCCCCTGTAGTTAGGGAATGGAAGCTGCTTTGGATAAAAGTGGCTGCTAAATGCTATAAAGGTTAGAATAGGACTCAGCCCTCCCAGCCCTGGTTTAAGGATAAACGGCTTAGATAATGGATGATTATGATGTATACTTTCTCAGAATGTTTGTTTATTTGTTTGTTTGTTCAACACCATTTTTATGAACATCTTGGTGCTTGCTTTGGGATCTTTTATGCAGAATGTCGGAGGCATTTGTCAGAATCAAGTAATTAAATCAGGGGTGTCCAGTCTGGTCTGCAAAGGGCTAGAGGAACACATACGATCAGTAGTCTGAAGACCAGCCGATTAAATTCTTGGAATAAGGTACGTTCCTGCTTGGTTGGAATGAAACCCTGCAGTCACACCAGGCCTTTGTGGGTAAGACTGAACCTGCACTAAACCAGCATTGTTGTAACCTGACATTTGGAAGCAGAGGTCAAGTGACTAATGCTGAAATACTGGCAATTATCTGTTCTCCCAACTGATCTATGTCTTTACCTGATGGCTGTCTGAGCTGTGAAGCTGTATGTCATGGAATACAGGCATTGCTACGACTCTGCCTTGACCTCTCAGCCTTCATTTGATCGAACAGACACAAATCAAGGCATCTTTATGCTTTACAGCACTCCTGTCTCTATACGTTTATAAATAACCAACATTTAAACTTGATCTGAACAAAAAAAACATTCTTAAAACTACTTTTAAAAGGTTCTCCACACCAATGCACCAATTTCCAATGTACAAAAATTGGTTCTTTAAGGAACTAAAATGGTTCTGTATGGCATCACTCAAAGAACCCAATTAATTTACAGAAGGCAAGCAAAATCAACAGGCCAGCTTCACCAGAATAGTATTCTATATTTCAGCTTGTGGAAGATTTCAAGAAGAAAATAATCTCCAAATAAGCAAATCAGTGAGGTTGTTTATACCTTGCATTAACTTGTGTTTGAAATATCTGGATATCCAGACTGCGTTGACACTTTTCACAAAAATGTGTTCCCAGTGTGACAGGGTGGTATTTGATTTAACTTCCAGATAATTGTTCCCTGTTACCAAATGAACTGACAAGCTTGGCTTGAGTGTATTCATCGCTCTGGAGAGCAAGAAGGCACTTGGGTTTGGGTAATGACGTAAGGGTTGAGGCAAGCAGGATGTATTCACAGGATTCAAAAAGGTAAAGAACAAGTCGCAACAATACAAACAAAAACAAGGAGTCCAGTGTACTTGAGAAAATACAAAAACACAAGATTGTCCAAGGGA
This sequence comes from Hydrocynus forskahlii, assembly GCA_037974365.1. Taxonomy (NCBI): domain Eukaryota; kingdom Metazoa; phylum Chordata; class Actinopteri; order Characiformes; family Alestidae; genus Hydrocynus; species Hydrocynus forskahlii. Next base: position 16,863,193 of record JBBPCX010000040.1, read on the forward strand.
TAACAAGAACATGAGCGCCGCAGAAACAAAGGGGAAAAGAAACAGGTTTCACAAAAACACAAGAGAACCAACACAAGTAGAAATGACCATAACAGAGTTCCTAAAGCAAGTTTTACAAAGATCAGAGTGACAAGAGAGTTTACAACAAATCTCAAAGAAAGACTAAGGAAATGAGAACACCTGGGCAGGGGCGGGGACAAGACACAGGTGAACAGGATAACAAGGGGGCAGGGAAAACATACACACATAAAAAAGACACATTAACAAAGACACATGGAGAATGTAAACAACAACATAGACAAAAAAACAAGGAGAAGACAGAACATTACAAAAAGCCAAAAAATGACAGGGAGAACGTTACAGTTTATGGGTAAATCCAGTCTTTTCACCTGATAGTCAGCTCTTGGCAGACTCACTTCCACATACACTGTAAACTGTATACAGACAGAAAATTTACTTTTCTTTTGAATGCGGTCAAGATACATCTCTGACCACCTCTGAGAGTGTTTTGAATGATCTGACCATAGTTCGATCACTGCATATCTGTATACAGAAAGTTTAAAAATATGGCTTTCCATGCGGTCAAGTAAATTCCGAACATGATCCCATCACTGAAAGTGCATGTTGATCCAACCTGTAAACAACACTGACGAATGGACATGGACACTGCATAAACCGCATCTGGAGAAGTGCTGGCTGCCCCATCCTGAGAGCGGTTTATAATCACTGCGATCTCTGACTGTCCTAGCTGTGCATAAGAGTGATATTTTTATTCAGAGCCTCCACAAAACTACAAAAGCTCTGTGTTCAAAGGCAAACACTGTCCCCAGTTTTAAACCATGGCCTTTCAGTGAAATTGCACAAGCAGTGGGAGGAAGAATAGGGAGCTGGTTTTGTACTGTGTGTTTTCTAAGCAATTTTAAAAATGTATGACGATAAGACAATGAACAAAGCTTTCCCAACTATTCATAACACATGCACGTGCATGCATGCAATTCAAGCGCACGCATGCACACACTCTCTCTCTCACACACACACACACACACACACACACACACACACACACACACACATACACTGCCAAAAATAGAATGAAGCGGTTTTCAGTCGTTCCCTATTACAGCTCCGCCGCATTAAACAATTTCACTGTGGCAGAAGGAAAAGCTTAAGTGCATGCAGATTGAAGAACTGCTTAAAACATTAACCACATGCTCTGTCTGGTGGCAGCACGCTGAAGACAATGATTCTGATGGCCAGCCTCTAAAAATAGTCCCTCTTACACTACATCATTGTTTGTTTCCTCTTGGAAACATTGCACCTCGCATTTAATTTTGCATGTGCTTAAAACTTTTTGCAAGAACTGCGTTGAATATAACAAAAATATATATAGTGGTTGTTTAGTAAAACAGATAATATATCCCACCTAACCCTGATTACCTTAATCAAAAGACTCTCTTGATAATTTAGCACGCACACACCCTGTGTTTACCCAGTGAATACCTGTATAGTGTACTAGCCACTTTGATTGCAGACACTGGAATATAAAGTGGGATGTAAGAAAGTGAGTAAAGTTTATTTACACAGCACTTTACAGCAAAGACGTCACAAAGCGCTGAACAATAAAATTCCATAAAAGCTGTATAATAAAAAATGAAACATAGATATACTAATAAAAGCTACCCAAAGCCTTGTCTAAAAAGATAAGTCTTGAGTTAACATCCAGAACGTTTGACTGATTGCACCAGTCTCACCCCACGTCTTCAGCCTGGTGGCACAGAAAGAAGGACTTGGTGGGTGGATGTCAGGGCACGACTGCAGGTGATCCGCAAAGTATTGTGGATCACAGTGTAAGAGCTCTATAAGTGAGATTGAGGATTTTATATGGTCTCCTACATTCCACTGGGAGCCAATAGAGAGAAAGTAAAATAGAAGAGATGTGAGCTCACTTAGGTGAGCGAGTTAAAAGCCTGGCGTCAGTGTTTTGTTTGATCCGAGGGTGAGTTAAAGCAGATTTACATAAAGGGGACATATTATGCAAAACTCATTTTTTGCATCCGTTTGTATTTCCATTTGTGTCTCTACTGCTCCTTTAAACACTCCAAGCACGAAAAAAAAAACATCCATCCATTTTCTGTGAGTCAGTTGAAAGATTTTAGTGTCAAGAATCATGTGCTTCTATGAGCCGTTTGGACGGCTCCCCTATTGTGACGTCAGGATGAGGAAATTTTCATAGAACCAATCCTCACCTGTCGACCCCCACCCACTACATTAGCTGAAGATCTGCCATTTTTGTCTGCTGGTTTTACGAGCAGGCATAAGACGCCGAGCACTACGGCTATAGGCAAAGGTAAGTCACTCATAAAGTGTTGTGTTCATCTCGCTCTGGGTCCGACATATAGGCCTAGATAGCGGCTCTGTTTTCTGCCATTTTCACATGTGGTAAACGCATGAATAAATATTTCCCTCTCAGCCTAAATAGAGTTCAGTTGATAATACCAGTCTTGTTTGTGATGGGGAAAGTTTTGTGGTTTGTGGCAGAGTGGGTGAAACTGGTCCCCTGTCCCTGTAAAAGAGCAACTTCGAGCTTGAGCTCTTTAAAATGTCAGTTGTATTTTATTTGAGCTGTGACAGGGGCAGCTCACTAAGGCATGACCAATCAATTACCCAGCAGACAAGATGTGGTTCCTCTCCCCTATGGCCACAGCTTTATAACTGGCCTTGCCTGGACATAAACCACAAGGCTACATGACATTATGACTCTCAAAAACTAGGAACCAATTTGGAACTATTGCGTGCCCATGGCAGCCAGCACTAAATAAACCCCTGACCCTGCCGGCTACTCTCATGGAGAGGAGATAATGAGACACTCCAGCTATGCTCCGCCGCTGCCTGAGGGCTTTGTTAGCGTAGAAGCCAGTGATTATGATGGCACCGAATGCTGCCACTACATGTGCAAACTCATGGCACTGTGTGAAGCGTGAGAAAAATAGACAATGGCTGCTACCGTCTACAAAAAATTTCAGAAACGACGTGCTCATGGAAACACTGAAGCACATGACGATGTGACCCAAGCAAACTATATGCTGCCTATATTTGTCCACTTTCATGCAAACAGGCCACTAATAGATGTTTCAGGTTGTAAAAAAATCCCCCATTGATTTAAAGAGCCTATATCTTGAAAAAACTACATTTTCTTGCTGTTTTTCAATAAAAGAGCTCAATCTATTTAGTAGAGAGATGCATTCTGGGGGAGCATTAGTAGGGAGGTGTGATGTGATATTTGAGTCCCCATAAAGGTTAATGAATGCACATTCAGTAAATGGTAGGGTAGAAAAAATAAACAAACAACAACAAACAGCAGAATGAAATCAGAGGGTTTTCATGTTGAAAAAGAGCTTGGTCTATTTAGTAGGGAGGTGTATTGTAGGGAGCATTAGTAGGGAGGTGTGATGTGATGTTTGAGTCTCTATAAAGGTTAATGCACGTACATTCAGTTAATGGCAGGGTAGAAAAGAACAAAAACAAAAGTACAACAAGAAACTTAGTGTTGGGCAGTAAGCTTACATTTTAGGTGCTTGCACGGAAAAGCGAATGAACACATTGCTATTATAGCAGAGGGAAATCAGTAGGTTTCCATGTTGGATGAGTAACAAAGGCCACTTCTTCAGATGAGCTAACAGTAGAGATAACCAGAACACTCGTCTTCTATAGGAGCTCTTTTCTCCTTTGTGAATGATATGCTGGCTTGTCAGTTTGTCAGAGGAATATATTTTCAATAAGCGACTTACTCTTCAGAAACAATGAAAATAAAAATATATTCTTCTCACAGACTATCACAGAGTAAGTATCTTGGTGAAAAAGCCATGCCAGGTCCAGCTGCGCTATAACAACCTTTTCTATTCTCAGTCATGTCCTTGGAAACATGATCTTCTTAAGAAACTTGTTCTTTGTAGCAACAGTGTAACTGTACTCACAAAAAAGAGCAGAACTGTCATGTTTTTCTAATATAAATAAGCACACAGACATAGTATTTTATGTTGTATATAAATTATAGTATTAGTTAGTATAATATTAGTATAATATTACGTTATATTATCTGGTATTAATTATACGGTGTCAGATTTGCATAATATTCAACTGCTGTTGCACTGCAATTGTCACGGTTCCAGTCTGCGAACGCCAGGGGTCACTGCAGGACCGTGGTTGGGACCCTGCTGTCACCCCTGCGGTTGCAGCCTCTCCTCCTGAGAACTCTCCCCACTAGATCTGAGTTGTTTAAGTTAATGACTGTTTGTTAGTCCTTCACCTGTTCTGAGTTTCTGTTCATCTATGTATGACTGATCATTGGTTCCCGGTTTGCTCCCCTCTGCTATTTATGTTGGGTTGTCCTTAGTTCTTGTCATGGGAGCATATTCACCCTTTTAGTTTCCTGCTGTGATATTTTAGTTTATTGCTGTGTGTCTTCAGGTCATCGAGCCTTTTTCCGTTTTCCTTGTGTGTAAGAATAAACATTTCCCCTGATGGCAGCCTGTGCCTGCTCCTCCCTGTTCTCCCTCCGTACCAGCACGACCGGGTTTGCGACAGAATGCTCCCATCCACGACGTGCCTGTTCCCAGGGCCCGACCCAATGCCGCTTGAGCCCCGGTTGCGTCTCCCCCATCCGGCACGGGTCTCAGCGGCGAGAGCAGCCGAGCGGATAGTGGTACTGGTATCTGGACTATGGCAGCTCTGATGACGATCTCAACGACGGCTGGAGCGACCAGGAGGAAGAGCGGATCGAGACCTTCGACCTGCGGGGCTTCCTCACCAGCCTCCCCTTCTCCGACGCGGCGAGAGAGCCATGGAGTCTCGAAGAGGACCACGGGGACCGACCCACTCTCCTGGAGCTCGCCAGGCATGCGAGTTCAGAGGAGGACGAGCCCCTGTACGGGTGGAGCGGACGGCTGGAGGATCCGCCGGTGTTACTGGATCCATGGACGCTGCTCCTCGACGTCCCTGGCTCCAAGGTTGCGATGAGACCCCAGAGGTAGAGGAGAACCCGGCCCAGCTCTGGCGTCCGCCCGACCAAGTCAGCCAGCCTTCACGGTCTCTCCTGACAGCGCGATCCTTACCTCCACCGCACCTCGGCAATCCAATTCAGCCCATCCCCAACCCACCTCAACTGATTGCGGCGAACCCCGTCCTGAGTCACGTGGCTCCAGGTCTGGAGGGCACTCAGACAGCTCCGATATCCGTGCCGCGGCGACTCCGACCTCCCACTCCAGCTCCGTCCCTCGCGCCAGCCGGCCAAGCTCCAGCTCCAGACGCCACGCCCACCGTCCAAGCTGCAGCTCCAGCCCAGCCCGACGCCGCTCCCAGGAGCGCTCTGCCGGAGCTCCCAGTGCGCCGCCGGAGCTCCCAGCATGCCGCTTGCCGCCGGAGCTCCCAGCGCGGTCCTACAGCCCGTCTGCATGCCGGCCACCCTGGTCCTGGAGTCCGTCTTCGCACCGGCCGTCCAGCCTCCGGAGCCAGAGCCGGTTCCCGCGCCGGCCTCGGGTCCCGCGACAGCGACTCTTCCTCCGGCCTCGCTTGGGGACCGGAGGTCTCTACCATCCCCACCTCTTCCGCTGCCCCCCTGGGGGGGTGAACGTCAGCTTCTCCTCGACCTCCCTTACCACGGTGGGGTGGGCTGGGAGGCCAGTCTCTTATGCTGAACTAATCAAAACGAGGTGGAAGCCAATTAGCTTGGTGTACAGTGGAAAAGGTAATAAGTTACACCTGATTTCCAGTATTTTTAGGACATCATTATCCATTTCAAAGATTCTTAGTTTTTATTTTGTTCTGAACTGTTGCCATTATATATTTCACTTGGATGTTATAAATTGCAAATACAGTAAATACAGCTGGAAAAAAATGTTTTGAGTGTGTCCTCATTTCAGGCTGCAAAGCAACAAAATATTTTGAAGAGGGTGATTCTTCTCCATACCCACAGTACATAATGTTTTTTCAATAACCTTATCTGCTTCACAAGTAGCCTCTCACTGGCATAATGCTTACTTCCATAGACAATCGCAGTCGGTAGTGTTATTAGTGTCGTGCTAGCAGTGTTTGTATAATTACATTTGATGCGACTTACCCAGAGCCCAGAACAAAATTATTCACAGTACTAACAAATGCAGAAATTAAGATGAATCTGAATATTATGAATTTTAGTATTTAGATCCTCAAGCCATTTCGAAAATCAGTGTTTAATCCAAAAGAATGTGTTTAAAGCTAGTAGCAGGAATTTGACACTGGAGTTTATCTTTAAAGGATGGATATGGTAGTGGTAAAAAAAATTATAATAATAGGAATAATAATAATGGTAGCTATGCCTATATGTTTGCACTTTCTCTTGTTAAGCCTATAAGGCATAGAACAGAAAATTTATCTCCCACGCTGTCTTATCATAATATATGCAGAAAAAGCAAAGCAACATGATGGAAATTCGCGGCTTGCGAATGCTAATGTTTCGACGTAAAAAGCAGCTTGCTGGTTCTGTGAGGTTGCAGCTCATGTTTCAGCACGGATGGTGTGAATTCACACTAATTATTCAAAGGTTAATCCACACTGGCAACCACGTGACTAGCTGTGAGCTGAAAGAATGTAATCCACAGGCCTCAGTAAGATAAAGAAAATCATATATTAATGCACCTGCCAGCCACATATCCTGCAAACGGAGACATACTGACCACGGCTCCAGTTTGCGAAAATGGTGTGATTTACCCTCCATGGACTGAATAAGAGACTATAAACAAATAGCTTGTACAGAAATATCTGATAACAACCACAGTAACAAAACCTGAAGGAGGAAAAGAGATGTGCACCAAGATTTCACATTAACTGAATGAACCTCATCCTGTGAGCAATGCAGTGCATTGGTGGTCAAAAACAGCCAGAAATTTAGACTAACATTGGATGTAGTCTAATTTTGTCTTCAAAAACTGTGAATACCTTGATATTCTGTATCTAGAATTAGTGAGCACAAAATTACAGGGGGAAGTCTTTAATCTTGAAAAAATAAATATCTGCACCATTAACAAAATTAGGTTTTTAGGGCAGTAGCCACATTGTGATGTTAAACCTGTAGATTTTTGTTTTGATGTTTTTCACCTACCGTCATGTTTTTCTTGTTCTTTGCTCTTTTTTTCTTTCTCTCCATCTCACTTGCTCTTCTCTGTCTTCCATTTCTAGCAGGCTCACGTGCCTTTGAGAAAAACAAAACAGTGTTATCAATTGATTTGTATCTTTGCATCTCTTTTTCGTTGCTTAAGCTTTTATCTGCCCGTTGCTCTCCCCTGTTGCCTTATTACTGTGAATGTAGAACAAATACGCCCTTTGTGCAAAGCAACAATCGCAGATCATAACAAAATAATTGGTTGCTAAATAGCAGGGCTGTATGCATATTTTCAGATTTGACACAATCACAGTGATTTTGAAGCCGAGATTGGATTTGTTTGTATTTTATTTACTGAAAATGTCTAAATGCTTTCATTCTACTACACAGATTGACTTGGAAAAATGTATATTTTCATATGAAAGGTTTCAAGGAAACAGGTTCATGAGCAATTTAAAATGTCCAATTTTTTTGGTGCATTCTGTTATTGTCAATGCCTGTTACTCCATTGTGGACCTGTGTGTGTGTGTGTGTATGTGTGTGTGTGTGTGTGTCCACAGTGTTCTTATATTTACTTATGTTTCCACTCTGTATATATATATATGTATATATATATATATATATATACGCT
>JBBPCX010000040.1:16888766-16900854 GCA_037974365.1 Hydrocynus forskahlii
ATACTATGAATTCGGACATACTACTCGCCTTGCATACTGTTTTTCACATACTATATAGTAGGGAAGTATGCGATTTCAGACACAGCCTACATCTCTCAGCCTCCCTAGAGGCCCAATTACCCAGAATGCAAAGGTTCTTAAGGCAACAGGTTCATCCTGTAACACTGTTTAGGAATCGATAATGGAATCGATAAAGAATTGGATTGATAAGAAGAATCGATAATGGCATTGACATCATTAATTTCTTATCGATTCCCATCCCTAGTCTACTGGTTCTTTGTCAGCAGCTGCCCCATCTCCCATGTTTTGTCTATTCCTTACCCTGTCAAAACTCCCACCATAGTCCCTGCCATTATCATTATCCCTGCATCCCTGTCCCAGTTTTTATGACCCAATCTTCTGTCAAGTCTCCTGTCTTGTTCCAGCCTCCTGTCTTGTCTCAGTCCCCTGTGTCCAGCTCTGTGTCCACTCTTCTGCCCAGTTTCCGTACCATTTCAGCTTTTGGTCCCATTTCTGCTTTTTATCCTGTACCTGTCTCCTGTCTTATGTTTGTCTTCTGCCACAGGTCTCTCTTCTTTGCCAACCCTTTGCGGCAGGTTTATATTTGGGTTGTAACACCTTTGTGTTACTTGCTTCATTTTTGGTTGGTGTTTGTTCTGTGTTGATGCCCCAGTTTGACCTGGTTTGTTTCTTGCTCGGTGTTTGTCATTGGATTCTGTGTTTTTTCCATCTTATTTTTGCCTCTGTGTTTTGTCTCCATGTTTAGCTACTGTGTTTTGCCTGCATTTTTGCCCTTTGCATATCTGTTCAAGCTTGTTTCCTGTTTTTCTGTTAATAAACTTGGGCGCCCTGGTCATGTCTTCTTGTTTTCTGAGAAGTAATAGAATACACTTCTTCACACTTTAATGCACCGTTTATTACTCCAGGCTTCTGAAGGGACTTTCAAAGACTCTCTTCACTCAAGTCCCTGGCCAGTCTCAGAGTATTGTTTTTTGTTTTATTAAGAATCTATCAAGCATAAAAAAGCCATTTAATAGATGGTTCCAGATGATCAGGTGGTGATCAGTATACTGGTGGTGCTGAATGCTGAGTGGTTGGAACTCCTTTATCTAGGCTCTGTGTATCTTTAGGCACTCTGCATGTCTTTGTGCACTGGGACACAGTCATGCTGGAATAGAAAAGATTCTTCCCCAAACTGTGTCCACAAAGTTGGAAGCATGGCGTTGTCCAAAATGTCTTGGTCTGCTGAAGCAATAAGATTATCCTTCACTGGAAGTAAGGGTCCCAGCCCAAACTCCTTGAAAAACAGTGTGTATGAACAGTGACACACCTGTTCATACAGGAGATCCCAAAAAAAGAAAAAATCCAACACGCAGCCCATAATACTGGACCTCACAACAAACGTGTGTTAAAATATTGTCTTGCAACGTATTGTGAGTTTTCTCATTCATGTGATAGCAGTAGTGTCCACTAAGGAAGGGAATTGATTGAAAAGAAGAAAGAGTTCTGCGATTGAGAATTAACTCCAAAGCTTGAGACTTGATTGTGAAAAACAGTGAAATTTAAGTTTGCCCACAGCCGTGCACAATCACGATGTGAGATATACTGCTATCGCTGTCTAGACAGCATGTTTAAAATATGTACATTACATACATCAGTATTCAGATTTTACTTTAGACAAAGTGAAAACAAAATAAAATTTAAAATTTGCAACAAAAAATGTCCAACGGTCAACCATCACCTGTGCAGAAACACCAATTCATCCTCCATTTGTCAGCTAGGCTAATTTAGCTATCTTTTGCTTTCCAAATGTGGTTACTGAGGTAAAAATGTCATAAAATTTAACTGACCTCTTGGGTTCTGGTGGCAGCAAAGCAAGCTAATATGTCAAGTTTCACTGTCAGGTCACTGTCACCATTAATTATAATGATGTATTGCTCTTAATATTGTGCTCTTTATATTTGCCAGATGTTCTTCCCTCTGTCTTGTTTTTTAGAACTGGGATTTATTCCCATCATGGGAATCAAAACTGGAGTCATTTCTTAAAAAGTCTAGTGGCCGCATTTTTAAAGTGATAAACAACATCGGTGTTTTTATTTCTGAAATAAAAAACACCGATGTTGTTTATCACTTTTAAAAAAAATATATATATATATGTATATATATATGTATATATATAACCTGGGAATTGTACACAGATATACAATAATATAATTAAATATATATTCAAGTTGTTTGAATTTCCCTTAGTTCCTGCATGCATGTATTTAACATTCGAACATGGTGTCGGATCCTCTAAAATAGGTTCTGAATCTAATCTGGGTGGTGCCAGACCCAGTGCGGCTTGTCTTGGCACAAATAAAGCCCTGCTCAGAGAGTTCAGCACTGTAATAATTAATATGGAACTGTAGCCCTGGACAAGGTTCAGTTAAACTGACCCTTAAACTGAGTGAGAGCGGTCCCCTCTCTGTCTCTACTTCTCTGTTCTGCCTGTGTAATCAAGACACATTGACTGTACTGACCATATCTTCAGAGCTCACTGATAAACCGCATGCTTTAGAGGTTCTGCTACTGGAGATACCAGCAGGGAAGTGGTTAGGAGAGCGTTAAAGCGAGTTTTGTTCCAGAGGAAACTAAGTATGTGTCTTGTCCTTGTTGCAAGGAGGTGGAGATGGAGATAATGACCTAATCCTACATTTGGAAACATCTATCTCTGCGAAAGACACACACACACACACACACACACACACACACACACACTTAAACTCACACACATACACACTCATAAAACCCTACTCACATAATCATATCTACCTCTTTTACACAAGCATTCATAAATATATTCATGTTTCCACCCTCATACACCTCTCCATACACTCTTACACCTGTACACGCAACACACATGCACCTACATAAACAAACAGTAGCAGACCAACCTGCCAAGTTTCAGCCGAACAGGGCAAAGAACAGCAAATCAAATATGTGTAAATAGAAAACAGTAGTTTTTTGTTGCCATATGAATGCTTATATTCATTTGATAAATGCAGGTTCCCTGCCATGGATCCAGCTTTAGTTTAAGGGGCCTAATCAACCTGTGCCCAGGGTTTGACTGACCATCTGGCGCATCGGCGTTCTCCTGGTGGGCCGACCGTTTATTGATTTATTTATTTATTAACTGGTCTGACCAGTCCATACGACTTTAAACACAATCCCCTTTCCCTGTGCCTGTGTAATTCATTCGTCAAAAAAAGTCAACACAGGAGTTTATTTCCTGACCAACCGGCCCATGAAACACTCCTCTGCGTCCCATTGGTTCTTTTCTTTACTGACACGGGGCTGGCCCAATCATATCTTTAAACTCCTCCCCCTTTTGGCTCTGTGCCAGTGTGTTTTACGGCTGCGCTAGTTTGTCTTGTTACATTTATGACTATTTATAACACATTGCGTAGATTGGGTCAAACAATAGACCTTTAGTTCTTTTTTGTCTTTCATGCTGAACTAAATCGTCTTATTGAAAGTGAGAACATTATTTTTTAACCACCATTCATCAACATTAACAGTGAGACAGCAGTTAATTATCTATTATTGGTTGTGGGGTGAGCAGAGGGGAACTTTTGGGGCTGGTGTTAGAGGAGCTTCATTGTAGGTAATTATGGACAATATACACTCATGAAAGACAGCCACACTTTTTAAAATCTCTCTCTGTCTCTCTCTGTCATGCACACACATCCAGAACGCCCTCTCTTTTTTCCCCGAATATTCATTAAAAGATTCAGCTGCATCATTTTTGACTGTGTAAGTTCACAAGTTATTGAATACTACTTTGCTTTTTATTGAATACTCATTTGTTGGTATACACACTCATGGGAGCGTAAAGATGTGTGGTGTGCATAATTGTATGTGGTGGGCCGTTCTGCCCCAAAATGCCAGGACCGTTTTTTGGGGGTTTGCATTTTGACTCATTTTGTAATTCATATTTGTATTTTCATACTTGACATTCTGGTAACAGTAGGAGTTAACAAACAGATGTCCAGTTAACTGTAGGGGAGAAAAACAACAAAAAACGAAACAAACGTTTTGTAGAAGCAAAATGTAATTTAATAAACATACTTAATGACCAATACAAGCTAAACTGTTTTTACTATCCTGTTAAAACACAAACTGTGCATCTGGAGCTTCAGTGCATTTTCGTCCAGCAAAAGCCTCAGAGCCGTTTCTGGTGCACGCCTCAGGCCATAAAGCGAAATCAGTGGCTCTAAGAACAACATTCGCTCCATAATGACTCCCTGGCTGGGCTTAGCATTGAGCAGAAGCAGTGATGGGGTGTGTTTGTGCTTTCTGATGTTCTGTGCCACATTGCGGAGCTCTCTGGCTCTCGGCGCTGCAATGAGATGGAGCTGGAAAGCAGCAGAGGAGCGGGGTTTGGGTCACATCCCGGACACTGTGTTCAATTAAGGCCTGAAAACACAAAGCCAGAAACATTTGTCCTGTCATTCTGCTCGAGATGAACTCTGTGTGTAATGTTTTCATCTCTCACTTTCTTTCTCTCCCTCCCTGGCTCTCTCTTTGACATGTGAGGGGGGTCTTCTGGAAGTGCTTAATTAATAACTTATTTTTTGAACACACACACACACACACAAACACACACACACATACACACACACACACACACACACACACACACTCACTAGAACATGAGTGTGCTCCGTTTTGTACCACTGGGCTGACGTAGCCTGTGTGTAATAGTCCCCATGGTCATCTACGAGCAGTGAAATCCACTCTCCGTCCTCCCTGCTGGCTCCTCCATCACTCTCTCCACTTCCTTCTTCTGGACTCGCTGCTACTCTTAATTATTTCTCAATTTTTCTTATTACATCCCTCTCTTTCCGGATTCCTTCTCTGGCTGGCTGTCAGGGATGTTATCATTTCTCCCCAAGACGTTCTATGTATTTATAGTATTGTATTCGCTTTCCACACACACACTTGTTTTTCTGTCATTGTTGGGTATTTCCATTGAGTTCTGTATTACTCAGTAAAGCTGCAGGGCTAACATCTATGCCCACACTAACCTTAATAAAATAAAACTCTGTTTTTTATTTTTCTAATGGGAACCAGCCTCACAAAGGACTAAATACACATATATGCACCCACACAAGCTCTAAAGCGTACATGCATGCCCCGCACAAAGACACACACACAAACACACACACATATTTTACTAATGCTTCCTCATGTCTAAATCCTAAGGATTCTAGGAAATCATGCCCTCTAATAGTCTGAAATTTGGTCAGAAATGTCTAGTTTTGTGACGATTTCTGCTTAATTCTTAAATATGCTTCAAAATAAGTTTTAAGCCATTGTTTTGGACAAAGATGATAAATAATGTTGTATATGAACACTGTTAAAGTTTCAAAAGAAGACCATTACCTTCCCAGCCCATACAGTTAATTGACTGAAACTCGGCCTTGTTTAAATTCGCTGTGTTTATTCATGAAAACCAACATGCAGGGCAGCAGATGACTTTTTGCACATCATTTTGTGAAGAATTTTACTGCCCCCCTTGTAAAGATGCATAAATAACCTTGTAAATACAGTTCTGTGTAGCTGTTATACATTATTAATACATATAATAAAATATTATTTTTATTAGGCATGTTAACATCCGCCAGCTATTTGTTGAGATATTTAGTTATATATTCTGCTGACTTTTGTGTGTGCAATTTTTTTCATGTTACATTTTGCATCCTCTAAACCCTCCTGAAGACTCATCTGTTCTGAGAGCATCTCTTCTCCTAATGCACTATCTAGTACATGTGACATGTATAATATATAATATGCAATATATACAATATACATTACAACACTAATATGTTATACAATATATGTTATATGGTATATACCAAAAGTGTGTGTGTGTGTAGGTGTGTGTGTGTGTGTGTGTGTGTGTTGCCATTGTGACATGCCTGTGACAGTGCAGCTGTGTAACTGTAATGTCACAAAAAGGTAGAGATGCTCCCTCAGTGGACAGCACTGTACTCTGGGAAATCAAAACCTGCCTTGTCATCCCTGCTGTGGGCCTGTTAGGACTAATACATATTACAGCTAGAAGTTGCTAAAACACTTTGTTTACTAGCTGTGGAAAGTTAATGCAATATTTGCAGCAGCAACTGCAACTCAAAGTTCCACTGAAGTTTATTTTCGTCATCAGCTTTTTGCACCTGTGTGTCTGTGTTGGCTCCATACACACCATGCGCGTGTTTGCGTGGGGCTGGTTTTGCTGTACTTGTTGGGACCACATGTCTTCACCAGTATTAATGAGTGAAAAAGTGCCTTGCGGGGTCCTTTTTTAGTGTCTTTACAACTTTATATTCATTTATTTTATAGAACAAGTATGTGTATGTAGCTCTTTGTGGGACCAAATTTCAAGTCAAGTCAGTTTTATTCATATATTCATATATATTGTCACAAAGCAGCTTTATGTGCAAGCCAAATGTGACAGATGCTTGGAAAAAGCTTGAGGAATGAATCTCAGGGGGAACCTCCTCTGGTCGACAATAGATAGAGAAGGAGAGTAAAATTACACTTTGGAGATTACGCTTGCTAGCGTGTGATTGATTGAAGCTCTGTCTGTCTTTCAGAAGCTCCAGAGCTCAGTGCAGTAGTTTGCACTACGAAACCAAATGCCTTAATTTTACCCCTGAAAATTACCTTAATTTTGACCTTACTTTTCCATACAGGACATTAAGGGAAATTAAGGCTGAATAAGGGGTAAAACTACTGAATTTTCTCCTTTTTCAAAATTGGCACTTAAATAATAGAACCTTCTGAATGAATGCCTTAAATTTAAGTTTCAGGGGTTTCACAGTCATACCTCAAATCTAATTCTGAGGTAAAATTAAGGGGTCAGTTTCACAAATTAACAGCCACTTAATTCAAATGAAGGGGTTTGGTGTTTTTTCAGGGATAAATTAAGGCAGGGTTAAGCATGTTTTAAGTGCATTGTATTTCATAGTGTGGATGCGGGAGAGAAAGAGGACGAGTTTATACTCACAATTCTGTGCTTGAAAATATAGAACACATCACTAGTGTTACATGGTGAACCTATACCACGTCCCTGTATTTATGATGTGGATTTAACAGTATATTTGAAGTTTAGATGTAAATACACATTTCTATAGCATTGGTGTGAAAAGCCAACAGTACCTGTCTAAAAGGTTCTAGTCAAGTGAGAAATTAAAATACAGAATTTGTGCTCTGTGACAACGGTACTTTACTGGTTACTGGACGACAGCACCAGTCTGTAGGTTCCCCCCATTTGTACTATGTACATGTACTTTGATGTTAATGTTTAAAGATGTTAGTGATGCACTAAGACTGGAGCAAAGTTACTGCTCAAACCTACACCCTTGCTGGATGGAGACCTCTGTGATGGTGGATCAGCAGAAGTTCTCCCTGGAGAAGAAGAAATGATAGGAAAAAAAAGTTATGTTTGAGTTTACTGGGTGCAAAATATAAATGTAAACAGTGCAAAACATGACTCCAGCTAAAACAACCTAGCTAGAAGGAACAGAGCTGAGGGGTTTCACAGATATGAGAGCACTCTGAAACACTGGTGCCCTCTAATTCCAACGTCAACAAACTTAAGTTACTGCGTGAGTGTGGTTGGATGACAGTGCGTGCATCCCAGTTTGCTTGCTGTGAATTGTCTGAGGAAAAAAGTGACATTGTGGGGACTTCAGATTGTTCATTACAGACGTAATTTGAAAAAGTTAAAAGCCAAAATATGATCTATTTACCATCCACCAAAACACTGACAGAAGTGGCAGCACAACAAGGAGTACTTGAGAATATCTGTCTTTGCAAGTTCGGAGTCGTTTTGTTACAGGTTGCGCTTGAGCCTGAGCTAAATATCAGAAACAAAATAAAAGTTAAGGGTCATCAGAACCTTAAATTATATTTCCAGTCTAATTCAAGAGACTACTTGCATTTGTGTGCACGCTTCATGACGAATGCACCAGTGGAAATGGCCCAGAATCACTCTGAATAAAATCTACTTACATTAATGTACAATACTGACTAACTGTGGTCAAATTTTGATACCAATTCTGGCCTAATGGAATGGAATCGTGAGCCAGCGCCTCACAGAACAAGACGGTCCTGAGTTTGGTTTGGGATGGCTGAGGTTCCTTCCTGTGTGGAGCTTAAATGTTCTCCTGTGTCTGCATAGATTTCTGCCAGGTACTCTGGTTTCCTCCCATAGTCATTTACATTACCAGTTACATGTACAGCATTTGGTAGATGTTCTTATCCAGAGCGAAATACATCTGTGCTTTATAGTCCATAAGAAAACACACCAATCATTCAGCTAAACCTAGACTGAACATTAAGAGCTGCTAGAAGACTAAGATTCCACCAGAGATTAAATAAGAGCTCCATAAGGGTCCCCTCTGATCACGCACAGAAGACGATTTTTTTTTGGGTAAAGTTTGCGTTAGTTAAGTCAGATTATAACATGAACATGTAGATCTCATCCTAGTGCTCAGTGGAGGAGACAGTGTCTCCGTGAGGAGACAATGAGGGTCTCAGTTGTTCTGACGGTCAGGGGAAGTTCGTTCCTGATGTACTTCTTTGATCTCTAAGAGTTTGAGCTGTGACCCTTTATCTCATCGTCTCTGATCGGTCAGAAGGAGCTGGACCATTTTGGGTTTGTAGGTGAGTTTTAATCTAATGGAGAACCACAGAAAGCAAGCAAAGGTTTCGCAGTAGTGGAGTGGTGTGAGAATTTTGGTGTATTGAAGACCAGTTGTGCAGCTGCATTCTATTCTGGATGATATGTAGGGGTTCTTTGGTCTTCAGAGGATGAACTGAGATGAACTGAAGATGCTGAATTGCCCCAGGTGTGAGTCTGTAAAGGTGTTTGTCTGTGTGTTTGCACTGCAATAGACTGGTCACCTGTCCAGGGTATTTCTCTGCCTTTTGCACTGGGAGTGGCTCCAGCTTTCCCTGTGACCCTGGTTAAGGATAAATGGTTCAGATAATGGATCGAACCTAATCACATTGCATAGATGATCAGTTGCTGTTTTAGCATTAAAACGGTGACATGCCTTTTCCAGGCTTAATCAGGTATTATGACATTGCAGTAAGTTGAGGGGCCAGTGCAGGATAGTTAGTGCCTGCTGAACTGGACACTGCCAGTCTGTGATCACTGTGAGTTCAGCCTGAACCAATGCTTGTGTTTGTTAGAATCCCTGTGGAGTAAATATTCCCTTCACTCCGAAAAGGGCAATTGCAAAAGAACTAAACATCTCTTTCTCTTTGCCCATCTCTTGGTTTTTCGCCTTTTTAGCCTCAGCTCTCTGTCAGTCCCTCTTGCTCTTTCTCCCTTTATCTCTTTATCTCCTTTATCTTTTTTCTCCATGCTTTTCTCTTTCTCTCTTTCTGTTTTCTTCCTCCATCTATTTTATTCCTCCATGCCCTTCTTTCTCTTTCTCTCTCTCTCTCTCTCTCTCTCTCTCTGTCTCACTCTCTCTTTCGCTCTTTCTTGGTTTCCTTCCTTCCTCTAACCTATCCCTCTATACCTCTCTCTCGCTTTCTCTGTTTTCTTCCTCCCTCCCTCCTTCCTTCTTTCTCTCTCTCTCTCTTCTTTTATCTCTTCTTATTTCTCCATGCCTTTCTCTTTCTCTCTTTCTGTTTTCTCCTTGTCTATTTTATTTCTCCATGCCTCTCTCTCTCTCCCTGTTTTCTTCCTCCCTCTATCTTTTTCCTCCATACCTTTCTCTCTATTTCTTTCTCTCTCCCTGTTTTCTTCCTCCAACTCTCTCTCTCTCTCTCTCTGAAGCTCAGTGTTGAACTCTTCCCTGTTTGAGCCATGCGATGGCGGCGTGGCCATCCTTCTCCCCTGTGGACCCTCTGGCTGCTAGAGGCTCCCTTGGTGCCAGCACACACTTGCGTCTGTGTCCGAGCGCGAGCGTGTGTGTGCGCGCTGCCCGCTGACTGACCGTAGCCTTGGCTCTGTAGTCAGACATACCACAGCAAGACTCAACATCTACTCATCTCATCTCTCAAATGAATAATCTCACTCTCTCTCTGGGCGTCATCTTATCAGTTCTGCTTCTTGACTCCCTCTTAGTTATGAAGCTGCGGGATAACATTTTTGAAAAAAGAGGGTGAAGGTTGTGCCGTCTCCATTAAGAGAGTGGGGAATTCTTGACCCGTAGAGTGTCTGGGATGCACTGTGTGTATGTGTGTGTGTGTTGCTGCAGCCCAACTAGGTTAGTCTGGTGAACTTGGGGCTGTTCCCCAGCCCTGTGTTTCTGTAAAACACTCCACCAGTCACCACAACAACCACCTCCACCACACAGCAGCAGAGCACTGCACTGAACCAGATTCTTTTGAGTCCATTTTTGAGCTTGAGGGTTATGATTCATGGGGTATCCAGCATCTCTTGCTATTAAATTACACACACTATATGGACACATTTATTGGGACACACCTGGTTTTCAGGGTTTGGGCTATACCCCTTACTTCCAGTGAAGGACAATCTTAATGCTTCAGCAGACCAAGACATTCTGGACAACACCATGCTTCCAGTTTGGGGAAGAACCTTTTCTATTCCAGCATGACTGCGCCCCAGTGCACAAAGCGAGCTCCATAAAGACGTGGCTGGAGGAGTTCAGTGTGGAAGAACTTGACTGGTCCACACAGAGTCCTGACCTCAACCCCATCCTGCACCTTTGGGAGGAACTGGAACGGAGATTGTGATCCAGACCTTCTCGTCCAACATCAGTGCCTGACCTCATACATGCTCTATAGAATGAATGGGCACAAAAACTACAAAATCTTGTGGAAAGCCTTTCAAGAAGAGTGGAAGCTGTTATAATTGCAAAGGAGGGATATCAATGCTCCATATTAAAGTCTATATATTTGAATGTAATGTCATTAAAGTCCATATAGCTGTACTGGTCAGGTGTCTCAATACTTTTGTCCATATAGTGTATTTGTGAAGAGATGCATACACACTTCTGTGATCACAACAAATGGGTGAACTAAACTGCAATGCTGTTCCTCCACCAAATGCCAGTTGGTCAAGTAGGCAAGTAATGGGGTTGGATCACGGAAGTGAACAAAATATAGCACAAAGACAAAAAAGCAAACAGAGTAGTCCAGAATCCCCTGTCCTAGATCTGCCCTCTCCATCCTCAGCCCCTTCATGTCTCTTTTTTGGCTTTCTTTCCTCCCTAATCCTGCCTCATTTGTAGAACTCAGCTGCCAGCAAAAAGGAGATGCAAAGCTGTAACAAAGCAAGAGCTAAAAAGCTGCCCTTCATCTGTTTATTTTATTCTCATGATTACAGTGTTGTAAGGCCCATTATTGATTAACAGCTTGGTCTTGCACTCAACATGTGGTAGAAAAGCACCCTGTGATGAAATGGTTCAAAGAAAAGAATTCTTCATAAGGAAATCTATTTTTTTCTTAACGTGTCTCATTTATTGATGGTCCATGTACGTTCTGATGACTCCATTTTCATTTCAGCAACAGAACAAAGAAAAATAACAGTTATTTGATTCCTGTGTCAAAATGCAAATGTTCACTGTGAAACATGCCAAAAACAAACTGTAAAAAAATACATTTTTGGTCTTTGTTCAAACTGAGTTCACAGTGATTTTAAGTTCTCACCTGTCATTTAGACCATTAGGGTGGGGGTATCACACGACACAAGGCTGGAAAAGGCATTTATCTGAAATTTGGCAGTCAAGCAGACTAGATGAAGGAAAACTAAACTTACACTGTGACATTACTAACTAGAAAAAAAGATTTTCAGTTCAATCACACCAACTATTACAACATTGTAACTGTTAAGTAAAATAAAGGCCCCCTAACCACACTTTGGCTAACTGGTGCTCTATCTACAGTTTAAGAGTCAAACCTGAGACAGAAAATGACTGGTGTTGGAGTAACAGACAGAATTGCACCTGTACTATGATGTGTTCAGCACTACCTGTAGTTCCTCTACAGTTTATTCTAGTTTAACCTGTGGGGGGGCAACAGCCCCTCACACCTCCAGTGTTGGGGGTTTGAATCCAGGTCC
>JBBPCX010000040.1:16922802-16940802 GCA_037974365.1 Hydrocynus forskahlii
GGGGGGCGTTGTTGGAGGGTGGGGGGGTGTTTGGTGGGGGGGGGGGGACACAACCAAAAAGGTTCATCGCTCATTTTTATGTCCAGCTTTTGGATGTTTTGGTTTCCCATCTGCAAGGAAACCTGCAATAAGAAGTGAAATGCAATGTCAATATTTGCAGTTTGTGGGAAAAAGGAAAACATTTCAGCCCTTGTCCGTTGGGGAAAACTTTAGGCTGCGCTCATATCAAGTGTGTTTTCTCTCTTTCTTACACACACACGGACTCCGACTTATAGTTCCCCTATAGCCCACAGGCTCGGCTCCAGCTTGTTTCATGTTCTGCGTGTCCGTCGTAAAACATTCATAAGGAGTGTCAGCACATCCACAAGCCAAACGCACGCAGCCAAGTCCAGCAACAACCATCAAAGCTCAGCACATCCATTCGCCTTGATTTATAAAGGCCAAGTGCAAGCCGAAACTCTGGGTCCCTTTACTATATCATCCAGTGATGTTAATAACCGTAATATATGTAGAAAGTACTTCTAACATATTAAAAGTAAATATTTTACATCAGATTGAGACCTCATCACATGCCTTGCAGCATCGGTTTAGAGGAGTGATTTGTTTAAAAAATAAATAAATAAAATTAAAACCCAGGGTCAGGACTGTAATATGCAATAAACGTAAGTTACAGTAACCATAATGGAGGGGGATCTACCGCTCTGCAGACTTCAGTTCCAGCCCTAATCTGACACACCTGATCCAGGTGATGAGGGCCTTCAGGGTCATTGGAATATTAAAGTCATGTGTATAAGATCTCCAGGTCCAGGTTCAGTACTGACTATGTGTACTGCCTTACAGTTTCCCACACTTTAGAATTTTTCTGCTGCGTTTGTATTGTTGCATGCATTCCTTTTTACTACTTTTTACCTGTAATATCTTCACATTTAGCCAAAAATGTATCTTGTCCATACAGGACATTTGACAAACTTAGGGTTTTTTTGGTTTTGTTTTTTAAATGTATTTATTTATTTATTTTTTTGCCAGAAGTAAGCTAGGTCAAGGCCGGGTGATGAATTTAATATATATATCGCAGCTGGTTCTTGAAGCAATTTTTAAAGTAATGTTTTTGGCATGACACTCGTTTGGCGTTTCACTCCACTTGTTCTCTCTAGTCGCTCTCTCCTATCTCACAAAAGGAAAAAACTAACATACATGCGTTACAAAGACTAGCCCCCATTCTAGACCTCTCCTCTCTTGGGTGAGTGTGTGTGAGCAATAGGTGAGAAGTGTGTTTTAATATCTAGAAAGAACAGGAGGATTTCCCCCTTTTAAAATGAGCTCAAATTGTCCCAATAGAAACCAACAATCAAATTAAACAAGAATGTTGTAATGCACACATGTTGCAGGGCCTGCTAGAATCATCACACAATTATAAAGTGCTTTATAAAGGATGTATTTCAGATACTAATGATAGATGTATTCCCAAATTCTATTTAAATGTTTATGTATTGGCATTAGGGCTATCAATAATATCAGTATAAATATGTACTATTTATATGTTACCTAGCCCTAATGCCACTACATTTATAAAATGTAGAATTTAGGAATAATTCTGGCACAATTTGCATTGCAAAGAAACATGAAATGAATTACTATATTACAAATACAATGACATGAATGTAATGCATTAAATGCATAATTAAATAGTGGTTAGGGTGTTGCCCCTGTAACAAGAAGGTTGTGGGTTTGAATCCCAGCACTGGTAGTGTCATCACTGAGGTTCCCTTGAGCAGCGTACCACCCCCACACACTGCCTCCCAGGGCGCCCCTCTGTGGCAGCCCCCTGCTTCACTTGGTGAATGGGTTAAATGCAGAGAAAGATGCATTTTCACGTATGTTCACGCATGACTATAAGGGGCCACTTATACTTTAGACGATATTTGCTTATGTCAAATCAGTGCAAAGTGACTGCTCTCGTTCTTAAGTGTCAGTTTTATTTATAAAATATCTCCTCACTAAATTATTTACACCTCAAGTCCAATATATGGGAGTAAGACCACATATTTGCTCCTCCACAAATAAAAGTGAAGGTGCAAGTGCTCCACTTGCTCAGGGCCTATGACTATCCGCTCCATTTGTCACAGTTACGCAGTTTATCTGCGCATTTCGGCCCTACGTTTTTGCAGTGTTGCGTAAAACCTGCGTGTGTTCTGGTATAAATACAGTAAAGGTGAGCTAAATTGAGTAAAAGGTGATTATGTGTCTGGCTGGTGCGCCTTGGTGAGTGTGGATGTTTTACCCATGCTCCGACCGACCCTGAGACGTTTGGAAAGGAATCCGAGACGCCTTTTTATCGGGGGAGGGTTTTTTACTTTGCACCTCGCAAAAGACACCTGGCAGCCGAAACATCGTGGCCAGCCAATGACCTTCTCCCACACGGTGCTCCAGCCAGTTACATTGTCTGAAAGAGGCCAGCAGCCAATGACCTCTCTCTGACCAGGGGGCGAACCCAGCCAATGTGCTCCACCTATAGACCCCCAGCGCCAACGCATGGTTATATATGACAAACCATTTGTCTCAGAGCTGTCGAAATGCGCCGTAACTCTTCGCAAATGTGCAAAGCGTTAACACCGACACCCTGACGCACCACCCAGCAATCTGTGTTGGTTGCGCAGTTACGTAAAAGCTAAGGAGATTGATTGAGTGGTGTTGCTGCGCAGTGAGGAGAAGGATTTGCTCTGCCAGTCAAGTATGCTAGATAAACTCTGACTTTGGGGGGGGGGCTGTGCTGGATGATATTAATGAGAATATTAAAACAGGAGACAGCGAGAGCAGCGCTGAGAGTAAACAGAATCAACATAGCTGAGATTCCTCTAGTAATCCAGGCGAGTTATACTCCTTCATATGATTTACAGCGGTGCTGCCACTGTGGAACCCTTCGTACTCCTGCACTCCTTGTAACACTTCTTCAGTCGTAACAGCTATGCTTTCACAAGTCAGCGTTCATCTCTAGTGCAAGACGCAGCTTTAAGAAAAGGCTCTCCAGACTAAAACCAAGCTTTAGTTGTTTCAAGGAAGTATTACTTAGTGCAATATATCTGGACTAGAGTTCAAGTCCAACCACATTTTTTAAGTTTTAATATGGATTTGTCCAACTACTCGTACAAATATTTGATTGATTTCTAGATTTACGACAAGACATCACATGCCAGGATGTATTTGCTTTCATTTTACAAGTTCGTAAGTCCTTATTAACATATCTGCAGTCCAAATTTAGGCTTGCTTTTGGTTCAAACACTTTTCATGACACACCTCAGGTCGTTTAGACTGTTTTAGTCAATAGGCTCGACTAATATCAAATATCAAACCATTAGTGTACATGAAAACGTAGTTCACGATTTCTTTTGGTTAATATTACTTGTTTGTATAATAAACTAAATTTTGTCTTTTAAATAATAGGATTAATCATGCTTAATGTGCTACATATTGATAAATAAAGTATTCATTTCCTACAAATTACCAATACGGCTAAAATTATCACCACACTTGTTTCTCAGGGCACATTTCTCATGGGTAGTAGAGCAGATTTTTACGATTCGTACCCTACATGCTCCGTGGTCTTTGTCGTACTCCCACATGCCGATAAATCAGCCACATCATAAAACAGACTTTATTTATAGATCTGCGTGTTGAAAAGCCAGGCGATAATTATAGCAACGGTGCAGATGGCATGTAAGGTAGCTCTACGATAGGGTGAGTGTACTTTTGCCCTTTAAACAGATGGCACCCAGTTTGTCTGACCGCGTGTCTTTTTCTCGCTCTGTCTATCCGAGTGTCTACCTGTCAGGTAGCACACTTCGGTCTGATGTCAGGCTTGTCACTCATTAACCAGTGTACGGCTGGGAGCTAAACTGTCGCCTCAGCAGTGGGAATTTACCCCGCTATTGATTCAGCGTTTTATTATCTCCGCCATACAGGTCCGGACGCTCGTCCAGCTGGCATGAGTGGCAGAGTATCTATGGCCTTGGACATGTAAAGGAGGTCACTCACAGCGCTGGGCCTTCGAACACGGAAAAAAAAATTATTACATTATTACACAGGCGTCTGGCTGCATTTATTGGCCTAAATACGGTCCTCAGGGACACAAATGCAGTGTAATGCAAAACTTGCAGCTCCTCAGCTTTCTGGAGAGGTGCTGACAATATCTTTCAGTTCAGCTGTACTTGATGTGTCTTCCAAATAGTAGAAACTGGAGCGGCATTAATACACTCACATGCGAAAGTGGGGGTGCCCTGGTCAAATGACATCTTTTCTTGATTTTCTAGGCATAAATCATTTTACATCCTGAAACTGACATTACTGCTCATTTGCTGATTCCTTGTGGGCAAAAATAAAACCATTTTTTAAACTAAATGTTAGTTTATAGGAAATCTACAAGACATGTCATTCAACCAGGGTAGTGTCCAAACGTTTGCACACTCTAAGAAGCAGCAGGAAGAAAAGATTTGTTGCTTTGCCATTTATAAATGCCCAGAGAACATCCACTAACATTTATTATTGTACTGACTTTTTTATACATGCAGAATTATAATCACATTGATTACAAATGTAATAAAGTCTATTTACATGACTAAACTGAGAAAAGTAACAATTCTAGGTGCACAACATTGCATTACTTTAAAATACACTACATTCATTACAGACGCTTTTATCGACTTATTTTTAGCTACTGAAGCACTCAACGCAAAATCTTTCCTCAGATTCAAATCGTAACTAAATATTCTATGCACAAATGTCACAAATTTACAATCTACGTCTTCCTTTGGTTTCCTCTGGTTGTTTAAAAGGGTATGAAGAAGAAAAATAGACAATATGAGGTTTTTGGAAGCGTATACACCAAGGGTACCTATGAGAAGTAACGTTAGAGATGAGAAGTGATTTCTGAGTTTGTGCAGGCAGAGAGAGAGAGAGACAGAGAGAGAGAGAGAGACAGAGAGAGAGATTGTTAGAACAGAGGGTGAGGCGAGGCGTGAGTCGTTCATAAAGTTCACTGTGTTCTCGCTTTCTGCTGTACTGGGAAACCTGGATACGTCACACGCCTTTATCTCCCTGAACTGATTACACCGATCATATGTGCATACACACATAGACACACACACACACACACCCCGTGCTCTGTCAGTGCTTTCCTCTAGCTCTCTCAGGTCATAATGTGCCCATAAGCACTGGGACAGTGATTTTTTTCCTGTGTTCTCGATTCATTAATTAATTTGTTCTTTATTGTCTCGCATGGAAAAAAAAAACGGCTTGCAGATGGAGTTCATGTAACATTTATTGATTTTTACAAGAAAATCAATTTGAATATGCAGTTAAAAACAAGAAAGAGGGAGAGAATAAACATGTTCAAATTATATTAAAGATTCAAAGTTGAAATGTAATTTAACACTGGTCAGCATACAATGACTTGACTGTTTATGTGCCAAAAAGAACAAAATGTAAAATATTTTCCTTGGTTTTTATGGGCATATGCTACACTATGGGGTATATTTTATGGGTATCTGTGCAAGGCCAATCTGGCCGCAAAAAGAGAAAAACTGCAACAAATCACGTTCCTAATTTATATTCAGTAAAGATGAATGTGACTCACGAGTTAAAAGCTGTGCAGCGTTCGTGTGCAAGACATTTCCGGTCAAACGCGCTTTGTCCCGCTGGTTATAATCGTCTAAAAATTTACGTACTCTTGTTCCTTATCATTGACACTTTATTTCTTCCACAACCTCTCCTTTAAGACACTTTAAGCCCCTCTCACTCCCTTCCTTGCTTTTTTGGACCAGCAAGACCATTCTGCTAATAAGCAGATTATGAATGAATGGTAAACTAAGCTGAAGTAAAAATATGACCTCCGATTGCAGAAGCAAGGAGGAAATGAACGGATTTAGATAGTGTCTCTCCTCATTTTCCTCAGACATTTGAAGGCCTTATCCAGTCAGAGGCTGCTTGCATCACAGTGGTTGTCTCTCAAGAGCTCTGTCTTACACATCCCAAAACAATGTTTCTCAATCTTTTGTGCTGGAGCAGCCCTAAACTTTAGTGTTTTCCAGCTTTAAGACACCTGATTCAGTTCGTCAGCTAAGTATCTCTCCACGCTCCTTCCACAAACGCCTTCTTTCACAGTTCTGCGTTCTTTTACAGTTCATTGTGAGGTCGGACAAGTTTCACTGAATGCTGGCAAAAATCACAGGCAGCCTAATAAGAAATTATAACTCAGATGCAAGTGAGAATTTGCACTCTTTCGATATGAAATCTATAAACCAGGCAGGTCAGGGGTAATATAGGCCTGGCAGTAACTAGTACTGCATTAAAGTACTGTAATGAGAGAAAACAAGTATCCAAGCGCTCTTGTTATTTAATATGATTTTAGTTCATAAGTCCAATTCAAGTTTACATACACAGTGACCATTTATTGTGTATTCTTGAGCATGAAGGAAGATCAAGGCAAGCAGGATGTGAATGCAGGATCCAAAAGGTTTAAAGATAAAGAACAAGTAACAAAAACAAGCTTTCCAAAACCAAGTCTTTCAAAGAGCAGAGTGACAAGAAGTTTGACAAATAATCCACAAACACAGACTGAAACACAGGGGTATTTAAACTAATTAAGGAAATGAGAACACCTGGGTAGGGGCAGAGACAGAAAGTAGACACATAAATGGGATAACGAGGGGGGCGGTGCTAAGACCAAAACACACTCACATGGAACAGACACATTAACAAAGACATGTGGAAAATGTAAACATCAACATTGACAAGAAAACGGAGAACATTACAATAAAACAAAAAACAGGGAAAGGACAGGGAAACCTTACGGATAGGTTTAGGGATGTCACGAATGAATAACATCAGTACTTTGTTGCAAAGGCATCGTTAGTTTGGTGGCAATTAGCTTTTTGCAGCATTGTGGTTTTTGCACCATCTATAAAGGGGACATATTATGCAACACTCACTTAATTCATAGGAGGTCTATGGGCTATACAAAACATGTTCATGAAGTTCTATGCACAAAATCACTCTCACATAAAAAGATTTCACCAGCTCTATTCTTGACAGTTTCAGTCTCTTTTAAAGGACGTTTAAGGAGTCTTTTATGCAAATAAGCTGTTGCTGGCCACGCCCCATCCATCCCATACTAACGCTGCGCGTTTACCACACGTGAAAATGACAGAAAACAGAAGCGCTATCCAGCACTATATGTTGGACCCCGAGTTGGACCCAGAGCGAGATGAACACAACACTTCATGAGTGACTTGCGTTTGCCTGTAGCCGTAGAGCTCAAATGAAAATCCAAAAGGATGCAAAAAGTGAGTTTTGCATAACATGTCCCCTTTAATCTTTATGTCAAGTTGATAAATCCATTATTTCATGCTGCGTTTTGATTGGCTGGTCAGTAGTCGTAGGTTGTAGCAGCACACACACACACACACTGGGAGATGGTCGTCCTATATTTCTGACATTGTCAATCGCAGACTGTCTTCGGTCACCGTGGCGACGGCCGTCTTTGATCCTCTCAGTACGACGTAGGGCCACCGTTTAAGAGACACAGCCAAATAAATCACCACGACTGTTTCACGATCAGCATCTTTTGTCTGGGAATAGACCAAAGTTGTACTGTGTATTCTGGGTATTAGCAAATATCTCTTGATACATTGCTCAATTCAAGCTTCCTTTGGTGATGTTTAATGTCCCAGTGCTGTTTGAAGAGAAGCAGCCCAATATCCCAATGCTCCTGCCACTGTACTCCACGGTGGGATTAACGCACTGAGGATCATACGTGCAACCCTTTCCCAAACACAAATTGAATTATGAAGTGATAAGAACAAGCTCAGTGACCAAAACACATTATTCCAAAATCAAATGCTTGTGCTGAAATTTTAGATGTGCTTCTTTTCAAGCAGAGAGGTTTGGTGTGTTAACAGATAATACTGTATTGCTGTTAACTGCTTATTGTGAACTGTTGATTCAATTCTTTCAAGTGACTGTTGGTTTCTCTCCAATGGGAAAAGTATAGGTGAAAACACTTCAATGGCAAAATGAGCACTTACAAAGTACCATTTAAAGTAAAGTGGCCCCTTATAGTCACACATGAACACACCACAGCACACAGTGTGAACAGTGTGAAATTCTTTCTTTGGATTTAAGTGGAGCAGGAGGCTGCCATCAATGAGGGGCATCTGGGGAGCAGTGTGGGGGGACGGTACCCTACTCAAGAGAACCTCAGTGGTGTCACTAGCAGTCCAGGGATTCAAACCCACGACCTTCTGCTCTAAGTGAATTTCCCTAATCACTAGGCCACCAAAGCTGCCCCAAAGGTTTGAAGGTTTATAGCATAGTGTATTTCGTATTGAGTTTTTATTGGACTTATTTTGACTTTATATTTTATATTCTACATGTCTCTGTCTCTGTGTGTCTGTGCATTCGCAACATAAGCAGTTTCCTCTGGGATCAATAAAGGTTTCTGATTCTGATAAGCTGTTGACCTTGGTTCCACTAAAACAGTATGTATTTGCCATGAATGTCTACAGAAGGTGGGCTTTAATGGATTTCTATGGACGATGCTTCCAGTGACTTCCGACTTCAAGACTATTCTGTGTATCAATATTATTATATATTATGTATTCTGTGTACCAATGTAATAGTAGTATTCTGTCAGTGCAGTTGGTATAAGAGGAAGGATTTTGTGCAAAAAAAACCCTGATGTAGCTGCCCAGCCTTGCGATGCATGGATAGATGTAGTCAGCCAAGACAAGTTTGGAGTTTGAGCTTTTGCTTCTTCGGTTTAGCACTGAATCTTCTAAACTAACATCACTAACACTCGAAATCAAGTCATCCTAATTTTTACCATAAAAATACACCCCTAAACTGTCAAACTGCATCCAACTCTTCATTACGATGAAACAGGCCTGTGGACGTGATTTAGGATACAGTAAGACTGTGGATGCTACAGAAGTCATTTCAGACATCATCAGGGCTGGAGAAAACTGATCTTGGGTCAAATTTATGATGGTTATAACAAAAACTCAGCATCACCACTCCTACTGCAAAGGTGGTTTGTGAAAACAGACTGTTGTTGAAAAAGGCCACCCGCAGTGTTTGATTACACTTGTAAATGTTATTGTTCTTAATTTTCTGTGCCCTAAACCACATTCACAAACCTGTCCCTCCTTAATAAAGAGCTGGATGCACTTTGAATGAGTTAATAGCTGTTTTGGGGACGCATTTATAAAGTTTTGAGTGACTATAGATGTGCTTGTTGTCAAAAGTTATCCTCAGTTTTAAACTAAAGAAGCTACATTTGAACTCCAAACTTTTTGATCAATTATTTCTTTAAATAACCATCAGGACTGTTGGTTAGCATTCTTAAACTCCATGCCCCTTTGACCTAAATCTCCCAAAACCCCAAGCAAGAATTGCTGAAAGCAGCAGGAAAGTTTGTTGAGCAGTGTTAAAATCTGCAGTCTTATGAACTATACAATACGCGCCTGAAATTCTCCAGCTGCAGATTAAGCTAGAGGTAAAGCCGTGTTAATGCTTTAACAAGTTTTGCTTGTACCGTACTCAACTTTTCTCTCTCTTTTGGTCTGAGAGTACTGTGACCTCATCTACAGGAGAACCTATATGGACAAAAGTATTGGGACACATTTATTTTTTTGGGTTTGGGCTAAGCCCCTTACTTCCAGTGAAGGACAATCTTAATGCTTCAGCAGAGCAAGACATTTTGGACAACGCCATGCTTCCAACTCTGTGGACCCAGTTTGGGGAAGAACCTTTTGTATTCCAGCATGACTGTGTCCCAGTGCACAAAGGGAACTCCATAAAGACGTGGCTGGAGGAGTTCAGTGTGGAAGAACTTGACTGTCCTGCACAAAATCCTGACCTCAACCCCACCCGACACCATTGGGATGAACTGGACGGAGATTGTGAGCCAGGGCTCCTCGTTCAACATCAATACCTGACCTCTAATGGTCTACAGAATGAATGGAAAGCCTTCCAAGAGGAGTGGAAGCTGTTATAGCTGCTATAGCTTTTACAGGGGAGACCAATGCCATATTAAAGTCCGTGTACTTCTGGTGTAATGGCCAAGCGTCCCAATACTTTTGTCCATATAGCATATCTGTGATATTGCAAAGCGTGAGGCTGACATTGTGTATTTGAGAGCTCTTGCCCTAGAACTCGGCCAACAACCACAGTCCATTTAACAAAAGAGCTGTGTGTTAATCACTATCCAATAGAAGTGTGACCAGCTCACGCCTGTTTGCGGCCTTTAGAGATAACGGGCGACTATATAACATGTACTGAAGGCCTTGTGGTAGCTCTGTTTAACCAGTACCATACCATACCTGCCTCAATTGGTGCTTTTTAATGTAGAAAAGAAAGGCTCTTTAAACACAGCAAGTACTACCACTAAAGAAATCCCCTTCTTGCACTAAGACTACTGTCATGATGTCACTTTCCTTCCCATCTTAAAGAAACAAACAAAATGCCAGCTCACATATTCAACATTATTATGTCGGCCAATATTGACTGTAGTGGTGAATGACGCACACTGCAAGCAAACACTGCACACTGTGAAGATAACTGAAGCCACTAATAATGTGCAGCTAAGGAAGCTTTTGGATTAAAATATTGGTTATTGTTAGGGGGTGGTGGGCCCCAAAAAATTGATGAAACCAAACCTGGTATAGAACTGGTTTTGTGTTTGAAACTGATTCTAGCAGACGGGAAAGAGTCCAGTACAATGTGCATCACGTTTCTTAGGACAATAAACACACACGACATGTTTACATTTTATATTCAATTTTAATTTACAATGCACAATAACCCCATCTTGTAAAAAAAAAAAAAAAGAATAAGCAAGTTGCCCAGCAACATTCATACTTCAGCAAAATATGCCAACCAAATATTTGTGGAACAATGACAGTCATTCCTTTTCTGTTTACTCTGAAAGCAATTTCTTGTGTTAATTTCATTCTAACCACCCTAAATACGCTCCCGTTAAAAAAAAAAAAAAAAAAAAAAAAAAAGCCTAATCTTCCTCTACTGAGTAGTGCATTTTTCCCCCCATACAGTGCTAACCATGCATTAACTTTCATGCTAATTCTCAAACTTTTTAAACCCTAAGTTATAGAAAATGAAACATACAAAAGAACTGGAGAAAAAAAAGATGCTTTACAGGTCACACTTGTCTACTTTATTATTTTTAATCAGGTGTACTTAGAAACTAAAGGCTCTGGCTGGTGAGGCTCTTGCATGTAGCCTGAGGTACAAAAATGTCTACAAAGGCTATAGAGTGTGTCTGTCTAGGAAAAACGAACTGGGGAACTGACCTTCTGTCAGAATCAGGTGCGGAAACACTGAGAACTACTTAGAGTGACAAATATCAAATGAATAACTGAAGGGCTACTTTACTTTTACTTACTCATTGCAGCAATGTGCTACTACATGAGAGCTCTATGCTGAAGATTCCTTGGAAGCTAGTTAGTCAGCGAAAATTATCATCAGTGTCTGAGCCTTCTTTACGAATGACACACACACACAGATGCAAAAACAATGCTGAAATGATGAAATCGGTTTGAGTTGTTTTAGCAACCAACACCCCAGACACAAGACCATCCCGTCTCTTGCTCCCCTCACCGCCCCGTCTACATCTCCACTAGTTTTGTAAGAAGTGTTTGCGGCTTAACTGCAATTTAACGGCTTTTTGTTAATGCCAGCACTGTCTGGCGTTCGGTCTGATGCAATAAGGGCTTAGACTGTCCAGGGTGTCTGGTTGCTCCGTTCGGGGACGGACGCAGCACATCTGGTAGGGACCTTCCGTCAACGCAGGATTTAGCACAGTGTCCAAGGGCCAACAAGAGTAACTACTGTTGAACAGCAGGGAATCTTTGATAAAGCTTCTTTCCTTACAGCTCCTTTTGAAATCATGGAAGAACCATGACGTAACACAGCCATGTAAGTTACGCTTCTTCTGAACATTTTCTTCGGGCCAATTTAACCCTTAGAACTCGAGGGGTATTCATTTCTTAAGATGACGCCATCAATTACATTGGTAATCGAGTAACCTAGCAATGATATGAGTGATTAATCAATCAATTTTTTTAACAGAAAACGTTAAATTCAAATACATTAAATTTGTAAGTACATACACACAACACTGAGATCCTGCTGGTGTGGGTTTCCTCCCTTTCAGTGATGCACACACATAGCTAGAACCCGTTTATACTGCTAGTATAGATTCTTATTTATTGTTCAAACTGCAGGGAAGTCATTGAGTACTCAAGAACAAATTTCAAATCAATAAATAAATAAAGTAACAATGACAATTCTTTTAATTTTCTTCTGCTATACTATTCATTTGTAATTTCACCAATTATATAGCAAATTACATGACTATGTTCAAACTGAATGTATTCGGTACTGCATGTATTCTTACTTTTTATCTGTTTTGATGGCAAGAAATCATAAAAAAAAAACTGAACAGGGTATTTCTTTCTGAAATTCAACACAATATGTATGATGTTTCCACACGTTCCAATCATAATATCCACTCTTCTACCAACAAGACAAATGTGGTATCGACTAAAAACTTAGAATCTGCAGTTTTAAAATAAATTCTTAGGTTGTCTCAAATTTACTACAAATAAAATGTTTTTGTTTTAGTAATTGCTAGTGATAACTGAGACTTCTAAGGGTTAAATGTTCCTTAACGTGGGGCCTAAAAGTTTAATTTAGTCACATGTAAGTGACTAAACCCAATGTAACATATATATATCCGATTTTTCTACATACTCAGGATTTTTTTTTTGCTTGACGTCTGAAAATTTAAATCTTACACACCGAAAGCTCAGAGTGGGTCTTACTATAGTTGTGTGGAAGCCCTTCTTTTGGCCTAAACATATTATCTGAATATCTGTCTTCCAGAAAAATGAGCCAGCCTGCTCATTCTTTTTTTCTGATCTGTGCTTTGGCATTCAGAACAATTCATGCAAACATGTTTGTGGCATTTCTTATGAATCTGTCAGACTGCCAAAGATAGATCAAGAGCTGGGCCTGCGGCAATACTTTTTTAAAGCTGCTTTAAAAAAAACAAAAAAGCGTTGGTTGGTGACTCATTCCTATGTTGGCAACTGATTTACCATGATCCTTTAACTAACTATCAAACAGAAATATCCCCAAGGCATTTTTAAGCATTGTTAATGCTTCTCGACATTCACTCCATACTTATTTACACAGCACATCAGAATGCAAACAGAGTCTGAGTGTATAAAAGACAACAAAGTAGTGACAGATCATACACAACTTGAGAACAGAAAGCAACGCCCAATTCCAATCTAAATAAAATAAAGCCCCTGATCTTTTCCACATGGAAATCCATGCTGCAGGGATGAACCAACTTGTATTTTCGAATGCAACAGTGTTAAAAGGTCATGTTAAATGGTCATTAATTTTGTTTGTTTATATATATCCACACTGAAGATTGAAAAAGGATTATTTAAATTATTTAACGCTGCCTCATTTGTTAAAAAATCTAGAGGGCTACAGCTTGTATTTCCTTCTTAAGTGGAAGAAAAGCTGGAATGAAGGGATAGGAGACTTTTTCTGTAACTGGAAAAGGACTAAAAAAAAATCAGTTTGTTAAATGTAGCAGGTGCTGGAGTTAGGCCCACTCCAAACAAACTCCAAAAAGGGGTTAATCAAGATGGCTGCCACTAGCACACGGTATAGAAATGATGCTCGTATTCAGTGATTCTCACTGGCTGCTGTTGTTGTTGCCACTGTTGTTGTTGTTGTTGTTGCAGAGGTCTCCAGGTGTGACTGCTGCGGAGGGTGGCTGCACGTTGTCTGCCAGGTTGTGGGCGTGCTCCAGGAACAGGTCCTTGAGAACACTCAGTTCTTTGCTGAGGAGCTTGATCTTGGCCTCCAGTCTCTCGTTCTCCTCCTTAAGCTCGTTGACGCGCTGCTGCGTGTCCTGCGCCTTCTGCTTGCTGCGCATGCGGCTCTTCTTCACCGCCAAGTTGTTGCGCTCCCGCCGCTGCCGGTACTCATCGCTGTCTTTGTCTGGAATCTGTTTCTTCATCTTGCTGGGGGGTGTGGCCTTGCCTCCTCCTCCGGGACTGACTGGAACTAACTGGGGGACCTGAGGCGAAGGGGAACTCACTTCAGAACATTTGAAAACAATTCAGTTGATCAAACACTCGATCCATCCTTACCCTGTCCACAGACTTTTTAGAAGTCGCACCAGCTTTACACACTGCTGAGGAAAACCACTTTCAAATAAGAAACCGCTACAGTGTTTGTCTGCTCACGACAGTCACATAAGTTTTAGTTTATAATGCCAGACTACAGAGCAGGACTGTGCTGTAGTTAAAACAAGGCATGTCAAAATGACAAAGACCAATTTGCCATCATGCTATTATTAACTGATTTACACAATTAAATGAGTATAGGGGAACCAGGGTGTTTTTGTTGTTTCATATACTAATTTAGTGTATATGCCTACTATTGACCTTGTACTCAATTATAAAAAACAAAAAACATATAAATAAATATGTTTAAAATAATGCTGGGCAATGATTAATCAAACAAAATTCAATCATTAAAAAGTAGTGTTTTCTGCACTTTTATTTTAAAAGTACTGCTGTTACAGTTCAAATATTTCTGTAAATCTCAAACATTAATATAATCATATAAAATTATATCAAATATAAAGCTATTTACCACTGCAGGGCATTTATGTTTTATCTAGTTTGTTATAGAAAAACAAGGTACCTTCAGAGTCCAGAGCATAGGTGGCGGAACCATTATACCATTAACACCATTATAATACAAAAATAAACATGTTTTTGTGCAAACTGGTATCATGATAAAACACGCTGTCGCTGGTTGGGAAGAGTTCATGTAATCATAGTTTTCATGGTGGCGCTTCCTAAATGTCTCAGAGGCAACATTATAAAAAAATTCAATGAGAACACTACAAAAAAAAAAAAAATCAAATGAAAAACACTATAGAGCCCCGGCAAAGACCTTAAAAGACCACCACTTTCAGTACAGTTGGTTTGATAAAACTCAACTGGAAAGTTCATGGAACCACAACTAATCGTCTCAGGACAGGGGGCACCATGACAGATTTCTCTCAGGTCAATAAGGAAGGTAAGACAGAAGCCAACAGTCACTCAAGAGTTGCAGGACGTCCTGATAGCAGCAGAAAAAGCAGCAGCACAGAGGAATGTTACTGCACCACATGCAAAATTCCTTATCTAAACAAGAGAAACAGACATACATGTCTAATATGTTTCCACATGCATTTAGAGAAATCCAAACTGTTTTTGAACAATTTATTCTCGCCTGATTAAATAAAAACAGAACAATAAAAACTATGACAATAATCCAGCTAATCATGTCTGGAGAAAGAAGGGTGGCACAAATGATCCCCAGAAAACAACACACACTCTGAAGTATGGTGATGAGTGTAATGATATTGGGCTGATTCTCTGCAAAATGTACTGGGCTCTTACACTCCATCAAAAGAAACATGAACAGAGAGATATACCAGGAAATATCACAGCAGAATTTTTGTGGCTCAAGAAAGGGACCCAAACAAACAGCCAATACAACTCAGCCAATACATATGAAAACGTTCTCTCATATATATATATATATATATATATATATATACACACACACCATTCGATATAACAGATATCAGATATCATTTAGCAAAGCTCACCTCGTATCATGTATTTACATTAAAACTGAACTTAAAATTTCACACATATGGATCTCCCCTTCCCCCCGCCCCAACAAAGACACTGATTTTTTTTAGCTCTACTGTGTTTAATAAAGAAAGGTTTCGTAAACAGGTGGATTCAGACATAAATTAAAAGTATGAATCTGGGAATAAAAACCAAATACATAAGCATGTGTGTTTGAGTGTGTGTGTATGCATGTACACACGCACCTGCTGTAGTCCTGCTGTGGCTCCTGTGGAGTTGGCTGTGCTGCTGTGAGCCTGGCTCTGTATGACACTCACTCCGTTATGATCTGTGTTGGTTAGCTTGTGCTGCGACTGCTTGCTCATTTGGATCTACTGTCCACTGAGACTCTCACCCCCACACCGACCTTCACCGTCGGCCTTTGCTGGTGCTTGTTGTTACTGGATACTATGTGCGGAATGACTGCTTACCGCAGGACGAAACTGCGTGTTTATCCAGTTGTCCGTCTACGAAGAAAAGCAGAAAGAAAAATCATTATATCACCACACGACATGAAGCGAAGTGACCATTTGTTATATGTAAACACACTACAGCACACTTTCTCTGTATTTAATCCATTCACCAAGTGAAGCAGTGGGCAGTCAGGAACACAGCACTCGGGGAGCAGTGTGTGGGGACAGAACCTTACTCAAGGGAACCTCAGGGGTGCCAGGAACAGTCCTGGGATTCAAACTCACAGCTTTCTGATCACAGAGGCAACTCCCTAACCACCAGGCCACCTGTTGCCCCAAATGCACTACAATCACCATGTACCCACACCTTTACAAAAGGTATAAACATACATCATCTTTACAGCAAATAGGTATGCAGCTGAAACCATAATTTAAAATGATCTACATACGTCAACACCAAATATTTTCTCATTGTCATGTGTTCTTTAATATTTCCAAAGCTTAATATGAAGGGGGCAGCGGTTCACATACAGAATCTTACCCACGTGAGAATGTATCAAGAATAAAAATGAACAACTACAGCTGAAAGCTCAAAAATAAGAAAAGTCTAAGAGTATTTTCTTACAGCGAAGAGTCATCACATGCAACTTAGGCCACAACCAAAGGAAAACATCCTTATACAGATTCTGAGGCAGCAGTTTGTGACTGAACAGAGAGGTAGAACAAATAAATATAGAGTAGTATCATAATATTAGTTTGACACGATATCCATACAGGATTGCCAAGTACCACTATTTATTCAATATTTTTTTTTAATCATATACTTTCATTTTGGTATACACGTCTATACTCATAGCGTTGTTTAATTCCACAAGATGGTACAAGACCTTGTTCTTCTCTTTCACCACATTGAAAATTGTAAAAGAAGTCAGAGTCGTCGAGATGGCTTGCATATGTAACGCGTTATGTGCTTTCAAAATTGAAGAAGAAATTCTCACGATAATATAATTTCACTGCCTCTTTCGCAATTCCCACTAAACCTTAGTGTTTTTTTCATCCAACCAAACCTATTTACAAACACTTTCTGAGGACATGCAGTTGACCCTGTAAGTGATGGTGAGAATGAGTTAATGTTACCCTCACAAACAGCACTGAAGCTCACCCTGTTACAATTGGAAACTACTTAAAAACCTCTTGAACATTTGGTAGACTGTCATGTTACACTGTTAACAAGAATGGTACTGATTTTTTTATTGATACTTATCAGTACTCACCAATACTACTTTCATTTGAGAAATAAGAGTTTCCTGTGTTAACAATGAGAAAGGAGCATCTGATGATTATGCGCAGAGAATCTCTCATTGATCCCATCCCTTCCACCGATCCAATCTAGCAGCAACCATTTGAATATGCAAGCTGTGTTAGATTGTGTTACCGTTGCATAAATACCAATAGCAGCACAGTTTGTCCAGCTTATCAATATCAGGAACACTGAGTACCAATCCTTAATACCCATCCCTTAACATCTAACAAATTAGCTAGAAACTAATGGCCAGTTAATTAAAGAGCACCTGCTTCTTTAAGCACATTTCACAAGAAAAAATGTCATCAGCTCTTCCTGGGAACATATGAAAACAAAGCTTATTTGGAAATGCAAAACACCAGGCTGACAAGTTAAAATGTTAAACTGGCTGAATGATGCTGTAGCCTAAAGGGCTACAAAGTTCATCTACCTATTTATTATTATACACACACTCACACACACACACTCACACACACACACTCACACACACACACTCACA
>JBBPCX010000040.1:17060765-17077909 GCA_037974365.1 Hydrocynus forskahlii
AATAAGATGTGATTCAGGTGATCACTAATCAGTCCCTCATAAAGCAGAATGAGGTGCTTGTGTAGGAATTTAACAGATGCTGGCATGGAATGGTTGTCATACTCACAGAGATGCAGATTTAAAAATGAACTGCAGCGGTCTCTTATATTGATGTTATAAATTGCATATATTTGATTACTCAGTCAAAGTTAAATAAATCGACTACTAAGAAGTAGCAACAGTTCTAATCTCAACAAATCAAGCTGTTTGGTTGAAATATAAATATACAAAATGTGCTCTTAAAAATTTTTTACTTTACTTTTGGTGCATCATTAACCCCTGCACTCCTGTTTTAAGAGGCAAGAATGTTGAATATGGAGGAGAGAGATGTTAAAGTTCCCGTAATTAATTAAAAATCTCTCAGGAAAACACAGTGTGTAACATTCAGACTATTGGACTGTTGGACTGCTGCCCAGACGCTGAGTGGCAGTGCTGTGAATGTGAGTGGACGGGACAAGGTGACCTGTGGGACTGAAGTAGGGCAAAGCTAAACCTGGACAATTAATGCACATGCACAGCAAGCTTCCTTTACTTACAAGGCACTTAATTTACATACATTTGCTTTAGCTGTGTGTGTGTGTGTATGTGGTTATGCTTTTGTGTGTTGTATAAGTGAGTTGGTACAGTCAGGGTTTGAGGGTTTTAATTATTTCCACCGTCGATTAAGATAAATAGAAAGCTGTGGGGGGGAGGGGCAGCATCACATATGAGGATGAAAAACTATGCATGAAATGGCTCGGCCACAGAATGTTTACTGTTCAACAAAAACTCTTAGACCTGAGTTAACAAGGGATGCAAACTTATCATTTATTCCAAAATCTGGGTGATAGATCTGATGAGTTTTTGAAGTTGGACAGAGCCACACCTTTGTCCAAAATTGTCACCATGTGAAAATTGTGAGAGTAAATGCAGGATGGGTGGCAGTGTCTGTGATCATTTATGTAACTTTACGGTATGTGGATTGAACGCTCATTGTTTGCTTCCATTTCAGAATGAGAGAACTGGGGGAATGAGGGACTGTTGGTAAAAGACATTGAAGCAGATGCGGGATACATGACTAAACTAACTAATCTTGACCGTTCCTTTAACTGTATCCTAGTACTCAAGACTGTAAATCCATATTTTAAGGCTGATATTTAAAATTTTTCTTTGCCAAGCGGCGGATTCCCACCGGGGTTTTGCATCTTTGTCACCTCATTTTCACCCCTGATGAGTTTGGATTCCTGATGAACTGGCTGGAACTGATGAGTGAGGCAGGTCAAAAATTCAGATTCACTATGCTTGAATGTTGCTCACAAGTTTATTTAAGAAGTGAACAAAGTCAAGACATACACATTAGTTGCACTAATTAAATTTTTAAACATGACCAAAACACTGACAGTAGTTCATTTGTTCTGCTGCCGTGTTTAACTCTGCAGCTGTATTGAATTAATATGTTTTGCGTAACAGGGTGTGTCCTGGATGGTTTGTCACCGTCAGGCTGTAATACCTGTGAGAACAGACTTAATGTGTGATTGATGGGCGTAAATGTGTCAGGTCGTTAATCTGTGACATTTAGAGTTCATTTTACAAACCCAGCTCATTCTTACACCTAAACGTGGACTCGGGCTTGGGCTTGAGCGGACTGACGATAATATTGGAAGTGTAGAGATTGTAATCATTAAATTGGACAATTTCACAGTTTTGTGATGCACAAAAGTAAAGTACATATTAATATAATAGTATCTTTAAAACACCACAAGAAGAATGTTCAGTAAGTCTGCAATGTGTGAAAGTATGTTTGTGTTTTCTACTACTGTGTAGTGCCTTATCCTGTATTCATTCTGATCTTCCCTGACTTCAAGACATTAGGTAGAAGTGCAAAGCAAGACTTCAATACATACTGTGCAATGCAAGACAAAACCAGAGTATGAAGTATGAATGTTGACTTTACTGACTGTTGTCCCATTACATTACATTAGTTACATTATCAAGACCTACTTAGAGAAAGTAAGGTTTTATGATGTTAACAAGAAGCATAAACATCTGTACAAGTGTGATTTTATAGCAAATACTATAATATATAATATATTTATATGTGTGTGTGTGTGTATTAATGATGGGAAGTTCGGCTCTTTTCAGAGCGCCGGCTCTTGTTCTTTTGGCTCCCAAACGGCTCTTAGTTTATTATCATCTGTAGCCTCATATTTTAGCCTAACTTGGCAAATATGAATGCTTTGTGTGTTGATAAACCCGTTTGCATTTAGTGTTTTTATGAGAAGCCTTATAATTGCCTAATTTTGTGTATTTGTTCTGTTACAAATGCAGGCATTCTTACTTTTGTTAATTTTGATTTAACACTGCAAACAAATCCACAGAACAGAAACAGAACCAAACTCCGTAACCAAACAGTATGTCCAACTGCACTGTGGGATGGACAGTTCTGATGTGTCTGTGCAGGTTTGTGGTGGAACCTGCTCTTACTGTTATTTTCATTTTACAGTGAAGGCACTCTGCTCTGCTATTCCCAGTATTTTTGAACTGTAGCCAGATACTGCTTCGTTTACAGGTGTCAGTCATATTTACGTGTTATTGCGACGCACTCGCACTCTCCTCCTCAGCGCTGTCTACTGTCTCACTCACTGACAGAGTAGACAGACAGACGCTCCACCTGATAGTCGCGTCTGTCGCCCTCTCTGTTTTCACATAATGGTATTATCCTATATTCTAACGTGTGATTGGCCACAAGGCCACCATGCTGCCAATCAAAACGAAGTTCTGCTGTGAGCAGATCTGAGCCACTGAGAGTGAGAGCTGAGCAGCAAAAGGAAAAAAGTGGGGAGCGGCTCTCACTCGATGGGAGTTGGTTCGTCTGATTCACTCTTGGAGCCGATGCTGTTGCGCATGACACATTACTAGTGATGCGCGCACACATATACATGCACACACACATATATATATATATATATATATATAAATTTTCAATTCATGTACATACACAATATTTTCTTCTGTTGTACTGTCCACTTTGCTGCTGTAATGATGCAAATTTCCCACTTATGTGACTAATAAAGGGTCATTTTATCTTATTCATTTGGTAGCAAGTTTCTTACCTGTTCCAGCACGTCTCTCACTGGCATCACAGCATTACTGGTTGTGCTGAAACTGGTTACTTGGAAAGGAGATATTTGTGGAACCTTTCTCATGTGTACATTGAAAACACTATCAGGCGTTTCATTTAATTCCTACAAGCTCACAAGCTGTGTTTTTCTGGGTTTTTTTTGTGTTTAGGCTCCATGAGGAGATTAAAGACTTCTACGAGTACATGTCTCCTCGGCCAGAGGAAGAGCGCATGAGGCTGGAGGTTGTTGACAGAATCCAGCGAGTCATCAAGGACCTGTGGCCTAGCGCAGACGTATGTATTTTATTTATTTTTCCCCCCTCTTCCTTCCTACATGCAGAGAGGGAGACTCTCACTCTGTCTCACACACAGACAATGGAGGGGGGAAAGCTTAAAATGTATTTAATCTATTTCATTTTTGAGCTTTTTCCCCAAAATAATCTGAATGTCATGCTGTAAGCACCCACTTATTTTCTGACCCAAAAGTTGAGTTTGGCCTAAAGCCTCTTTTGACAGAGTCTTTATTGTTGTTCTCGAATTTGCGTAAGTGTGTTAACAGGCTGAGGAGGTAAGTTCATGAGACAGCAGAGCCATCTTTCTGTCCCACTGGAATGTTTTGTAAACAAGCAGTCCAGCTCTTTTTCACTTCAGCACTCCCACACAAAATCTGTTTTAAGACAAGAACTGCTCTGAACGCTTGACAAACAACGGCGCTCACGTGACTGCCCTTTTGTGCAAACGCGCTTCTGTCTATCTAAATGTTTTATTTGGGGCTTTAAACCACATGGCAGGCCGCTGTCTTTGTCAGTGATGGACAATGCACACTGTTTAAGTCCATTTTTAAGAGGCCAGTCAACCATAGTGTGCGTGTGCGCGTGTGTGGGGCTGTGCTCTAGGACCCTCTTTGGGCCTCAGAGGCCATGATGTGAACAAGAACATAGAACTGGCCTGCTGTTAATTTATATAAATGTGTGTGTGTATAAATAAATACATTGATTTTCACATATAAACTATTAAAAAAAGAACATGACGAAGATCAAACAGTTGTGGGAAATAGATTAGTAATGCATGATATGTAATGTAAGATAATGTCATAATGTCAACCAATCAGCTGTTTGTTACTATGCAGTTTATGCAGTTGTGTGGATTATTATTTATAGGCTCTCTATAATTAGACTAAATACATGAAACATGTTGTCAGAGTGATGAGGTATTGGTAGTTTTTACCTGCAATTGTTTTAATCAGATGTTTAGATATGACTTGTATTAGAGATCTCCGCGGGACTGATTATCATCTTGCTCCCGCAAGTTTGCTATAACATGCTATAAAATCTTGGCTCATAAAAATTAAATAAGACACCAAATTTATTTGTTGCCTAACTGACATACAGGAATTTATGAAACATGGGCTACATTATGTGGGCACGACTCCGGCTGCAAATTAAAGATGTCTTTTATATAAGAGTTGATTTGGCTAACCAGTCTTCCACAAAAAATACAACCAACGTTTCTAACTAGCTTATGTGGGGAACAACATACCACATATGTTGTTCCCCACATAAAAACAAACAGTAAAATGTATTCAAGGTAAATGTATACTTTGCGGGAGACCTGAGAACAATGTCTTTGTCCCGCTCCCGCGAAC
Source organism: Hydrocynus forskahlii (assembly GCA_037974365.1). Classification (NCBI taxonomy): domain Eukaryota; kingdom Metazoa; phylum Chordata; class Actinopteri; order Characiformes; family Alestidae; genus Hydrocynus; species Hydrocynus forskahlii. The sequence continues at coordinate 17,065,550 of JBBPCX010000040.1, forward strand.
ACATCTCTCTATTCCCGTCCACTCCCGCAAGAAACAAATTTAGACCCGTGTCGCATGCTTTTGCACCGCGTCCCACGGTTGTTCAGCATTGGGTTTGCTTATACTAGACAATTTAACTATTCTTTACCATCTGTTTTACTAGATTTCAGTAAAATTTACGTTCAGATTTATTCCTGTATTCTACTTTTTGTTTATGTATCGTCACTGGCAGATATTATCTGGTTACAGTGTGTAATTTATTTTATTAGTTATAAACTTCACTAAGTAGTTCACTAAGCATGGCTTTTTACTGCACCAACGTTCCCATTCTTAAGTACTTATGGGAGGTTGTGTGTGCAAGTGAGAGTGAGACTCTGAGAGTCTAGAACATGAGCCCATGTTAATATAGAGTATTTTTACCTGAGGCCAACAGTAGTTAGTCGTAAATCACAATCCACTCCTGTGTGTGTATATAAGGAGATTGAGGGTTTAACATCTATTTCTGACCTCAGTAAATACACACACACACACACACACACACACACGCACACGTCACAAAGCCTCTTTAAAGCACGGGGCTTATGAATCAGGAAATCTGTCTAACAAGTGCATTTTGTCCTAATAAAGGAAGAAAAGCTCAGTGAATCTCTCTGTTCTCAGACAGAAATGTACTTACATGTTCTAATTGGAATGTTTGCTTATATCTGTTAATATTCAAAAACCTAAAAAAAAAACTTTTTAATCAGTGGAAAATAACATCAACAGCCCTGCATGTTTACGCACGTTGTCGTAGCAAATCGGAAAAATCACAGATGAATTTGGTGATGATGCATAAACATGTATAAAAGGTAGAAAATATGACAATCATTTTATGCTATGACTTTTTTTACATACATATATATATATGTATGTGTGTGTATATGTGTATATATATGTGTATATATACACAAATACATACATACATGCATACATATGTGTGTGTGTGTGTAATCATATTTGCACAAAAATGGAGAGATTCACAAAAACACTTGGAATACTTTTTCATGTCAGCGTGTATATTTGTGTTTTTTGGGTAATTTTAATTGTATTGTTTTGTTTTTTTGTGCTCTAAATGCCTAAGTTAGGTCATCTGAATACCAGAATCATTTCTTGATGTCCAGCTGTTCATGCGGTCACTGTTGTTGCTGTTTACAGGTCCAGGTTTTTGGCAGTTTCAGCACGGGGCTGTATTTACCTACAAGGTAAGCTTCAAATTTCCATTTTCCCTGTTTCTCTCCTGGTTCTTATGTCTGGACTGCAATAATAGTAGGCTGTATCTTATCTCAAGAAAACACTCTTGGCTATGTGCAGAATTTTGTATGTGCATGTTCTCTCTCACACACACACACACACACACACACACACGTTAATCTATGGAGCTTCGAAGACTTTGGCGTGTGTGTGTACGTTTTGACTTGAGTTAAGGTTAGACTGTAATACAAGCCACAGGTTGGGGAGGGTGGTGTTGGGATGTGTGGATTTATGTTTGTGAGCGTATTTATGTATTAAGGATTAAAGAAATTCAGCTGATGCCATCTGTGTGTTGCCGCCAGCCTCACATCATGGTTGTACTACGTTTCCGTGTCACCTGGATTACTGAATCTGGATTAGTGAAATAAATCAACCTCTGCGTGCATCCACGGCCAGAATATAAACCGTACTTAACCTTTTGGAGCAGTAGTGTTTCAGGGATAAATCCATTTTTAGTCCTTAATTCACTGTTCTGACAGACCACCAGGCCTCAGACTTACCTGGGATGCTAATTACAGGGTTACCCAGAAAACCTGTGTATTTTTACACACAGACCGAGACATAGTGACTCTTTTGGAGAAATTGGCCTGATGTAAGACAGTAACAATCGTTTGTTATATCAGGGGCATGAAAGTCTAGCTGATTAAAACTAAGATCAAGGGAGGAGGCCTGGTGTCTAAATTGATTTTTTTTTTAATGGAATTATTTTTATTTCTTTCTTTTCTGTGTCTCATTCAGTGTCTGTTTCTTTTAGGCATCTGAAGATACATGCTGTCCACATGAAAATGTTTATATATACAAACATAAATGTATACTATTTTTTTGTGTCTAGTTCTTTTTATATGATTGTTATACTGCATAGTTTTGTTTCTATATGTTATGCTGCTTCTATCTTCTTTTGTTCTGTCCACTTTTCTGCTGTAACAATGTAAATTTCCCACCAGTGAGACAAATAAAGAATTATTTTATTTTGAGACACAGAATTTATTCTACACTAACAATAAGAAGGTAGAAATGCCAATTAAAAATGACTAATAATTATAGAAACGAGCAGGTATTTGACCGATGAATTATGTCTCACATAGTAGTATTATAGTAATATAGAGTGGTGTTTATATTTTCCCTGTCTGTGTTTCAGTGATATAGACTTGGTGGTGTTCGGAAACTGGGAGACTCTTCCTCTGTGGACGTTGGAGGAAGCACTACGTAAAAGAAATGTCGCTGACGAGAACTCTATTAAAGTGCTCGACAAAGCAACGGTACACTTTGTGTGTGTGTGCGCGTGCGTGTGTGTGTGTGTGTGTGAGTTCCCGTATGTGTGAGCACGTGTGAGAGGGTGGTTGTCTAGTCACATCTGGAATTTGCTTAATATTGTAGAATGACAGTAAGGCATAGGAGAGCTGACTGTGTGTGTGTGTGTGAGTGCGTGCGTGTGAGGGTGGTTGTCTAGTCACATCTGGAATTTGCTTAATATGGTAGAATGACAGTAAAGCATAGGAGAGCTGACACACTGTGTGTGTGTGTGTGTGTGTGTGTGTCTGTCTGTCTGTCTGTCTGTCTGTCTGTATATCCACACAGGTTCCCATTATCAAACTGACAGACTCACACACTGAGGTCAAAGTTGACATCAGTTTTAACGTGCACAGCGGGGTGAAGGCTGCCAATCTCATCAAAGACTTCAAAAAGGTTTGTGCCATTGGATCCACTCACAGCCACCATACTGCTCTATATTTGGACATTCATCATTGATCTTTGTGTTTTCTTGCTGTTTGGGATGTTTCACTTGGGACCGGTGTCATTCTGTGCTGTTGGCGCACATTGGACGCACTATCACATGAAAACACTGCATTTAGTCCTCAGGCTGAGTTCACATTACAGAGCTTATTGCTCAGTTTAAAAGTTCTGGAATATCAAGAAAATTGGGTGAGAGTATAGTAATGAAATCAGCTTGAGAGGGAAGAAAAGACATTAATCTCAGTCTGCCAGTTTTCATAACAGTTGCAGAAACATGTAGATTTAAATATAAAGTGCAGCTAATTTGGTTTGATGAGGTGCTGTTTGGGTTTACACACCTCACGAAAATCAGATGTGTGACATTAATGGAAAAAATATCTTGTACCGTGTTGTCAAATCACCTTGTTTGTGGTGTTTCTCATTTTCGTGTGTGTGTGTGTTGTGTGTTACAGAAGTTCCCTGTGTTGCCATATTTGGTGCTGGTGCTGAAACAGTTCCTGCTGCAGAGAGAGCTGAATGAAGTCTTCACTGGAGGAATTGGATCCTACAGCCTGTTTCTCATGGCTGTTAGTTTCTTACAAGTATGTAGCACAAACTTCACACCTCTTACTCTTCCAACCAAACCCAACACACACGCACACACACACACACACACACACACACACACAAACAACCTAATCAGAATCAGCAAACTTGATTGATCCTGGAGGAAATTGCTTATGTTATGTCTGCACGGACACAGAGGTACAGAGACAAAAACAATATAAAATATAAAGTCCAAATAAATCCCATGAAAGCTCTTAAGATATTCAATATGAAATATACTGTTATATACACAAATAACATAAAAGCAGCTTCTGATGGTCTAAGTAATTTTATACAACACTGGTGAACAGGTTTTTTGAATTATGCTATTCTGTGATGTGTGCTGCACTCAGGTTGACAGTGGTTGGTTGTTTGTGTGTGTTCTAGCTGCACTACAGAGAGGATGCGAGTAGTCCTAATTCTAATATGGGCGTCCTGCTGATCGAGTTCTTTGAGCTCTACGGCCGGCACTTTAACTACCTGAAGACAGGCATCCGGATTAAAGACGGCGGCTCGTATGTGTCCAAAGATGAAGTGCTGAAGGGCATGCTGGATGGATACAGGCCGTCCATGTTGTACATTGAAGATCCACTGCAACCTGGTACACAAACACTGTCACTTACTCTTTGGATATACATTATGAAAGCAAAGAGCTTCCCTGGTTTTTGAAAATATTTTGCTGAAGTTGCTATTTGTTGTATGTGTTTGTAGGTAACGATGTTGGCAGGAGTTCGTACGGGGCCATGCAGGTGAAACAAGCATTTGATTATGCATATGTTGTTCTAAGCCACGCCGTCTCTCCTCTTGCCAAGTACTACCCCAACAACAAGGCTGAGAGGTGAGGACACACACACACACTATTCCATGAAGATCTAATGTAATTGAGAGAAAGTGTGCAGTCATTTGAACAAAATTTTGAGAGACAACACATTTTTACAAAATTTCACCTCTTTGTTTTCTTTCTCTCTGTGCACCACAGCATTCTGGGCCGAATAATCCGGGTCACTCGGGAAGTAGCCGAGTATCGCGACTGGATCAGTGAGCAGTGGGGCGGGCAATCTCAAAGCGAGCCCACCCTCAATTGCAACGGTATGAAAATTTCACTCAAATCCAGTGACCGTCAGAGGGAGAAATAGTCAGAGATGAGGATTTTCAATAACGAGCCGGTTTAAGCAGGTCATGCCAGAGTTAAGATTACTGTTGTTGGTTCATGTCCTTTGGTAGTTTACTGTTCAGTAGAATATAAAAGATAAAACAGATCCTAGAGTAGTGCTGTTCTGATATTTTGAGGGTTGTCCAGCCATTAGTCAAAGTAAACTTTGTCATTTTGAGTAAAAGACACCACACTTAACCCACCCTCAGTGTCCCCAGGAGGACTGTCCCTGTAACTAGTGACTAAGACTGTCCCTGTAACTAATGACTGTAAGACTGTCCCTGTAACTGATGACTGTAAGACTGTCCCTGTAACTGATGACTGTAAGACTGTCCCTGTAACTGATGACTGTAAGTTGCTTGGGATAAGGACATCGGCCAAATGCCACTTTAAGAGCTAGAAGTAAAAATGTGCAATTTAGTACAAGAGTAATTGTTAATATCCAAAATTTGTATGCAAATTATCAGCAGCAGTTCAATAATAAATATGAAAATACATGAACTCAAACTAATGTAGCAGGGATGTGTATTGTGCATGTACCTGCATGTGCATCATAAGAGTGATGTGTGAAGTGCAAAGTTGGAAAGCCGTCAATCAGGAGTTCAGGAGTGTGTATGGAGTTCAGGAGTGTGTATGGAGGGGCAGACAGGGTGTTGGAGTCTGATGGCATGTGGGGATTACTGTATGAATTTGGATCTTTAGGCTCTTTTTTTTTTTTGGACCTTTTTTTTCTTACAGGAAATGACGTGACCCTCCTTGTGGAGGCTCAGGAGCTTGATGAGTGTAATAACAACCTCTCTGACGAGGCTGTGGTCCTTCCTCCTGCCCCCCGGAGCAAAGCGTCCTCCAACTCTTCGTCCCCTCCCCCCTCCTCACCTTCATTGCCATCTTCATCTTCATCGCCTTCTCCTTCCTCTACAGCGTCCAGTGATGCAGTGAGTACACACACACACACACACACACACACGGTGAAAAACTCAAGCTTCCAAATCATGACCAAAGATTTTTCACTTCCGCTGACCAGCCTGTTTTTCTGTGTGCAGGATTCTGACGGGACACCCTGTAAGACAGTAAAACAGCTGGCTGTGCGGGGCTCCAATGCTCACAGAGACAACCCAGAGAGGACCCCGACCAATCACAGAGCACAGAATCACTCCATGACTACACCCACTACTAGCCACAAAGGCAGTAAGGTAAAGTCATAGAAGCAAATAACACAATACCATGGCAGCAAATTTAGCTGAAAGTTACAGTATTCTGAATTTTGAATTCCATTTTTGGGACTGTGCCTGAATCAGAATTTGTTTTGTGAGTTAACGAAGTTAGCTATTGTTTAATCACAGAGGTAATTTAGACGATTTCTTGGTAACCCACATTGTAGTCCATCAGCTTTCAGCTGATCAACTTTAGTGTCCAAAGTTTGTTTCTTTAGTTTTGCACTGGAACTACAAGGTAGATCTTTATTTACACCTGTCTGACACTTTATAAAACTCTAGGACTGAAGCTTACACTTCATGACTTTACACTCCAGTGTAGTGCACATTGCAATTCATCACACATTACTTAATGTGTACAGAATAAGGATAAATGTATATTGTAACCTGTTTATTAGTCCCACTTGTGGTAAACCTGCATTATTACAGCAGCAAAGTGGACTGAAAAAGAGAAGAAAGTAGAAGCAGCAAAACCTATAACAGGAGAACTATAAAATATAATATAAAAGAACAGTACACTATACAAAAAAATGTGTGTATACACACACGTACATATACGTGTGTGTGTATCTGGGTATCTTCAGATGCCTAATAGCAGCAGACATTGAATGATACACAGTAATATTATATAGAAAACTGTAGTTGCAGTCATCATCAAACTTGATTTTTTTCCAAAATTTTGTCTTCGTTTTGGACATAAAAGAATGTCATACAGTCATGAATCACATAAGCAAGTCTGTTCAGATTACTGAACATGCGGAGCAAGTGTGTGTGGTGATTTAGGTTTGCTATGCAGGCGTGTATCTTAATTAACTCTGTAGCTCCAGTTCAAAACTGAAGAAAACTTCAGACACTATGACATTTTTCACCAAAGTATTTGAAGAGTTCAAAGTAAATCCAGTGACTGATGGTGTTTAAAGGGTTTTGTTGTTCTGGGTCAAACTAAAGGCTAGGAATAAAGGATGAAATAGACAAGCATACTACATTCATCGTATCCGCTCTCCTCCCCCAGCAGAGCCGACAATTCCGACCGAGCAAAAGCTCTCAAGGCCAGCAGAGCATCTCCAGCAACAAGAGCCACCAAAACAGCAAGGTCCATCACCAAGGCAACAAGAGGAGGAAACCTCAGAGGGAGGCGATGCACGAGGACTTGTGCAGATAGGGGGCGCTGTTTTCCTAGACTCACACAAGCTGTTACTCCCATGGCCACAAGGGGGCACTGGCAGTGTTATTTACTCTTTACCCCATCTGAGGGATGTGCGAAGGTTTTTTTTTTTTTTTTTAAGTGGTTTAGAAAATGAACAAAAAAACAAAAAAAGTCCAGATTGAGTGGAGTTCCAGCGGCTGAAATCATGCAGGAAAAACTCCATTTCCTCCTCCACCGGCCTCTGTACTGCTTCTGTTGCCTATGGTGGAGTTGTGCCTGTCCTTTCCACTACAGAAAACTCCCCTTACTGCTGTGGAGGACCAAAGACTGTAGACGAGATGGAGACTCGAGGAGCGACACCCTTTTAAAGCCCTGGACTTGCATCTCACGAAGGAAAAAATTTAAATAAAAAAATATATACAAAAGACTTAAATAAAAAAATGTTCTATTAAAGTAAATGAGAAGATTTTTAAAATGATAAAGATATATATATATATATATATAAAAACACAAATGCAACAATCAGCAAGATTCGGGACAGAAATAATGCATGAAGGGTTTTTTTTTTTTGTTTTTTTTTTGACGAGTGGAAATCTTTTGTCGTGTGCGTATCGGATGGATTTATACAAAAAAACACAAACATGCAAGGAAAAAAATCATCAAAAATAGTAAAAATGCCTCTAAAACGTAAGGAAACTTTCTAATGAATTTTTACAGGTTTCATCCAGATTTTGACACACATAGACATGTGCACGCACATGCGCGCGCACGCACACACACACACACACACACACACGCACTCACTAACTTTCACTCAAGCCAAACTGGGATTTCGGTTCTTTTGCCAACACTCATCATCAGCATCGGATATTTCTGTGCGAGTGTGTCTGCGCGAGTGTCTCTCTGTGTTTTGCGTTTGCATGGGTCGGAATTCTGTATTGATGTACTTGCAATGCAGTCTGTTTCTAAAAGAATGTGTGTTTGTTTGTGATTTATGTTCATGGTGGTGCATGATGGTCTGAACATAGGAGCGCTTGTGTTTGAGAGAGTGTGGTTTTTAGTAATGGCTTTTGTGAGCGAGTCACTCTCTTGCACACATGCACACACAAACAAACACACACACACACACACACACCAGACAGCCTCACATATACAGTGCTATTTATTTCACTGGCTGTTCCAGTCACATTGGTGTAAAGCAGTGTGTCTCGACTGTCTTCATGGCATTCGTGTGTCATTCGAGAAACTCTGTTAGAAATCCCTACCCGGCTGTACTCATGAAAGAACGTAAGAGTTTCCTCTTAGTGGAGCATCGATCCCCAAGTCATATGTAACTGTCTGTATTTATTTTTATGCAAAAGCAGAGGCTGAAATCTTAATGTGATGGTAGAGTCTAGAGGAAACGTGTGTGTGTGTGTGTGTGTGTGTGTGTGTGTGTGTGTGTGTGTGTGTGTGTGTATCCCGTCTGTGTGGGCATCGGTTAGTATGTTCGGTACCAAACCGAGCCGCTGTATAGAAATTTAAACGCCTCTATTTTCTACTTTCGAGGAATCTTGAGTGACCAAGTTACTTTCTGAAAGTTGAGAGACCATTTTAACAGTCAGATAGCAAAGTTATTTTATTGTGTGGCTGGTCTACTTTAAAAAGGGAGATTGGCCTCTTTTTTTTTTTTTTTTTTTCTTTTTTGAGATTTTATTTTTTCCAGATTTTTTTTTCAATCCTTCCATCAAAGAATCCGGTCCTCCTAAACTGAATTATTGCTGCAGTTTATCAGCTGAACCCCTAGGTGGTGCTGTAACCCAGGTTTTTTTCTTTTGCAGAGGTTCTGGATGTAATGTCTGTTTTGATTTGATTGTTCACCCAAATGAATGATGATTTACCTTGTTCACAAATATGCCCTCAGATGTCTGTAGGTAGACTAAAGGTGAATGAACATGAAGGTTGGCACCGTTAGCTGCGTGTGGCATTTCGTCTGATGCTGGGATGAAAGCTGGAAACCTCTGAAGGAGATGGAAAGAGCGGTTAAAGGGTAACCAGTGCCATTGAGAAAATCTGTACACACCAATGCAATGCCAATATCTATGGTTTCAGCTGAGATGTATTCATGATAACCCATGCAATAAAAGATCACAGCACAATTATCAAAAACACAAGTGATACTTTCTTGTCTATATAATGTTGAGTGCTACATTATTATTAGTAGTAGAAGTATTAGTATTATTGTTAGTGGTCCTTTCTAGTCTGTAAGAATCAATTCATACAATTTCACACAAGTTACAAGGAATGAACACAAAAAACTAATATAACCTGACATTACAACGCAGCACCATCAGCACAGACGAATTCAGCCACTTCAAAGTGTCTTTCAGTTCTTGTGGAAGTGACTTTTTTTCATATATTGAATGTACTGGGACACAGATTCCCTGGCATTATCACATTTAGATAATAAGTGTAAAGTGTCTATTTGTCATACGTGAACACAGTAGAGCATGGAACTCTTTCTCTGTATTTAACCCATTCACCAAGTGTAGCCGTGGACAGCCAGTGTGGAGCAGTGTGTGGGAACGGTCCCTTCCTCAAGGGGGCCTCAGTGGTGCCACTGGCTGTCTTGGGATTCAAACCCACAACCTTCTGATTGCCTGGGCAACTCCCTAACCACCAGAACACCAGCTTGGGCATTTAATCTTGTCAGATATCGGAAATGGTCCTTTCTCTGTCCTCAGGCTCATAGGTGTCAATTGATATCATCCAATTCAAGATCAAGATTCTTTATTTGTCACAAGCACAGTTATACAAGTACAGTGAAATGCATCCTGAGCAGCTCCTTTTATGATGGTGCAAACAAAATAAATACCTATCTAAAATAAAAAGTAAGACTACAGGAACACAATGTAATGATAAATAGGAAAGCTATTTTCAAATGAATAAACAGAAAAAAATAGCATATCTTGACTATCACCACATTTCCCCCCATAGTCAAGTCATATAGGTGTTTGTCATTTCAGCCATATACACACAGTACACGGTGAAACAAAACAATGTGCCTCCATGACCATGGAGCAACATAAAACCAAAGCACCAGAGCAACAAAGCAGCACCATCAGAGACAAACACAAATCAGAGTCCCTGTAATCCCTTTGCGGAAGTGGATTTTTTCATACACAGTAAATACTGGGACATCAACTTACTGGCATTATCACTTTGAACCATTTCAGGCACTTATTTTCCGTGCTTATTTGAAAGTAGCATTAAGTAAAGTACAGTGGCCCCTTACTGTCATTTGTGAACACACCACAGCACACCGTGTGAAATTCTTTCTCTGAATTTAACCCATTCACCAAGAGAAGCGGGGGGCTGCCACCAACGGGAGCAGTGTTTTGCAAGAGAAACTTGATTAAAAAAAAATACAAGGCAAATGTAGGTTATAGACTCCAGTATGACTGGACAATGATGTCAAATTATTGGCTGAAACAGATAAAACTACTGTCTTTTCGTGTATGATGTGTTTTGTCAAACGCGACAAACAGGTTGATGAGAACTGAAATTTGAATTCCTGCAGTTTCTGACCTGCTAAGGCAGGGCAATATTGATAGCGCTGCTCTCAGTACAGCTTAAAGATGTGAGATATGCTCAAATCCGAGAGAAAGTGCGTTTTTTGCAAGTAATATTGTCATGCAAGAGGCATGAGAGCTAATATGTGGTTGGATTATTCGAATACGGGCTTCCAGGTGCAGTAAAACAAGCACAAAAACGACGTACACAACCTTTAGTCTAATCTCAAGTCTAAACTAATAGTTTAATCTAGTCTTTAAGTAATGCTCGGTGCAAAAACTGGTGAAATACATCAACAGTTCTCTTTAGTGATAAGGTATTGATTATGGGTCACTCGTTTAGAAAGAAAAGTCACTGAAAGCATAAAGATAAGATTATGACGGAGAACAGGTCAAAAAAAATAAAACGTACTCAAATTTCAGTCATAAACCTGTTTGTCAGCAATGTGTCCAACTAGCACTCACAAACATATTGCATTAAAACTGTGGGTGAAGAAATGTAGGCCAATCTCTAGATGTACATGATTTTATTAGCTTCATGTTAATTCCATTGGTTTGTGTATATATATATATAAATATGTAACTGTAGGTATCTGGGTGCACTGAATAGTATTTTTATATTTTTATATATGAAATAACTTTTGTATCGAGATGTAATTGAACACATTACAAATGTAACACATTAGTATATATATATATATATAAACACACCTCCAATTTGCTGTAATTTGAGAGTTGACGTGCGCGCGCCTCCAGCACGCGGGGTCGCGCGTGCACGCGGATGCTGCTGCACGCGCTCCTCTCGTTTCAGTTCGGTTCTGCAGTGAGTGCGGCTGCATGTCCGTCGAGCACGGCTGGAGAAAGAAAGAGTGTTTGAGTGTGTGCGTGTATGAAAGAGCGAGTGTGTGAGAGCTGTGAAAGCGTGTTTTTGGGGAGAACTGAACCAGACTGGAGGAGTTTAGAGAGAGAGAAAGAAAAAGAGAGAGACTGGAGAAGAGTGAAGTTCCTCTGGCTGGAGAGCTTCAGGTGAGATCTCTCTCTCACACACACACACGCACGCACGCACGCATACTCAGAGAAGACTACATGTAGTGTAAAACACCAGCTGGCTCGTTTTTCTCTTTTTGTTTGAAACACATGTTGTTTCTGTCAGATTTTTTGGGCTTCTCAACTTAAAAAAGTGAGGAAACATCTCTGTTCCCCTTTTCCTCTTCTGCTTCTACAGAAACCCGAAGTTAGTCTATTTGTGCTCTTCTTCTGTTTATTTCTAGATTAAGTTTAGTCAAGACTGGCCGTTCAGAGCCAGATAATCACCTTTTTATAGCTAAGAACCCCATCAAGCTTCAAAGAGCTTCCAAAAGTCTGGCTGTAAAATTGCTGTGAATGTTAAACCTGGTCGTTCTTCAGATAAAGGAGTGTAAAGACGATTTCCCATTCAGTTGATCCGATTTTGCACGTTTTATGTGTTAGATCTTTAGATCTATTGCACAAAACATTAGATCATGATAAAAATGTTATTTCAAAGACAAAATGTCAAACAACAGTATAAATATGCATGTATCCAGTGCACTTAGATGCCTAATTTGAGGAAATAATGGAGCAGAGAGGTATATTTTCATTTGTGTGTGCGTGTGTATATATATATATATATATATATATATATATATACACACACACACACATACACATTATACACCAGAGCATTAC
>JBBPCX010000040.1:17091293-17102218 GCA_037974365.1 Hydrocynus forskahlii
CTCTCTCTCTCTCTCTCTCTCTCTCTCTCTCTCTCTCTCTCTCTCTCTCTCTCTCTCTCTCTAAACTGAAGTTAAGAGGTTAAAGTTGTCTCTTTCACTGTTGGTCCTTGGCAGTTTTGATGAATCTCTTGAGGAGCCCTTCTCTTTGCCCACTCCTCCATTCAGCACCAATAAGTGAGTGTGAATCCCCGCTGGCTCAGCCTCTTCTCTTGGGCCTCAGGTCCACTAACAGTCCAGTCCCACACTCCTGAGCTTCTGCTGCTGGGCCCACAGCATGACCCCTAACAGCCACTCCCACGCTGGAGAGTGTGCCTCCTAGACCCACACAGAATACTGCACAGTGGTAGATAAGGCTATAAGAGAAAGTGTGGGTGTGTGTATGTGTGTGTGGAAATGGCTCTTTTCCTTCCGAAGCAGTATTGGTGCACATCGCTTTATCTTTCCAGAGTTAAAACTAACATATGGCATCCTGCATGCCACACCTACACACACACACACACACACACACACACACACAAAACCACCCAGTCCTCTCTTTTCACACTGACGGTTTGGCCCGAAGAGTTCTATAACCAGCATGACAATGGCTGTGACCCTTGGCCACTCACACCCTCTACTGAGCACGCACATCTCTCTCTCTCTCTCTCTCTCTCTCTCTCTCTCTCTCTCTCTCTCTCTCTCTCTCACTTTTTCTCTCTCTCTCTGTACGTGATTGGTTGAGTGTGTTTCTAACTACACAGTGCTTCCTGCAGGAATAAGTCCCAGAAGAGCAAGTTTGATGAGGAACTGCACAATGAGATGATCACCACTATAGATGAGCTGAGCTCCAGCAGATGGCAAGTTCCTCTCTGTGTCTTCTTACTGCAATATGGACATGGAAGGTTTTATGCACACATCAAAATGTATAATCAACAATAAAATCTAAGCTACGCTTCATTTTTGACTCAAGTCCAACTACCACCACCCATCAGAACCCACCTAGAGAAATGATTACCCATCCAGATTGAAATTCAAATTCTACAAATATAGTGGTTTGAAAAACATCTAAAAATGCAGGGCAAAAGGTATTAAAGGTTTTAGAGAAATTGATGCCTGATCTGACCTGCTGGGATTTGGACAAGCCGTGCCTTGAAAGTATATGTCAAAACCTTCTTCTCTGTGAGGACACTGCTTTTGATATATACATTTAGAAGGTCCTTGCTCAGATAAACGAAAATACATCTTGACATTCACAATTTTGTTTATTTCATACCTGCAGGAAATGGGTGAGGTCAGAGGAAATCTCGGGTCTGTCTTTGTGGTTCATGAAGCGAGAGCTGGAGAAGCAGGTAAACATCTTACAGAAAAACAGTGCGGTTTAGAGTGATGATACTGGATTCATTCGCCTGCAGAACTGCAAAAAAGGGCACTTCTATTAACTTATATGTCTAGCAATTCTACAGTATCGCTGGCATTTAAGTTCTTGTAATTACAGTTTACTGTTTTCTACATTATATGGACAACAGTATTGGAATTATTGAATTCAGGTGGCCCAATATTCCACTGAGGGCCAATCTTAATGCTTCAGCAGACGAAAGACATTTTGGACAACACCACGCTTCCAACTTTGTGGACCCAGTTTGGGGAAGAACCTTTTCTATTCCAGCATGACTGTGTCCCAGTGCACAAAGCGAGCTCCATAAAGACGTGGCTGGATGAGTTCGGTGAGGAAGAACTTGACTGGTCCACACAGAGTCCTGACCTCAACCCCATCCAGCACCTTTGTGATGGACTGAAACGGAGATTGTGATCCAGACCTTCTCATCCCACATCAGTGTCTGACCTCATAAATGCTCTACAGAACGAATGGGCACAAATTCCCACAAAAACTCTCAAATTTTGTGGAAAGCCTTCCAAGAAGAGTGGAAGCTGTTATAGCTGCAAAGGGGGACCAACTCCATATTAGTCTTATGTGTTTGAATGTCATTAACGTCCCTGTAGGTGTAAAAGAACAGGCGTCCCAATACTTTGGTCCATATAGTGTGGCTTTTCAGTTGTTTTGTTCATATTAACAGAACAGCTTTCATTTTCAAAAGGTGTAAAAAATAAATAATGCCAAGAACTCAATTTATAATCTTTCCTTTTGACTGTGATGGCCAGTGATGTTATGTAAAGCATACAGTATCCTTGTTCTGTGTCATTGTTGAGTATTCAGACCAACATCTTTGTGTAGCTGCCAAACTGAGTTGAGTTTTCATGCTTCTCTCAGTACAGGACCATAGAAATGCCCAGTTTTAAGTACTATATCGGATGTGCCAGCTTCATATTTGTTTGCATCTTCATTGTTCAGATGTCCGTCACCCGGCAGTGAGTTATACACACACACACACACACACACACAGATTTGATGTACTATATTACACACCTGCATTGTTTTTCTCTCCAGTCAGACTCTGCTGGCTGATGTAAGGATATTACTGTTTGTTCTACTTTTTTTCAGGCAGTGGCAGCTGGGAGTGACGTTTACGGTGCTAGCGTGTGTGTTGCTGTTGACCCTTGCCATCTGTTTTGCGGGTCATATTCAGGTTAGACTGCGGCCATTGCTATTTGCCATTTTTACACATGTTCATTATGCTTTGCATGTCTGGAAGGTTTTGTGTGTTTCCTCTTTTTTACTCTCTATATCAACCAAATAATACTATGGAATCATATTTTTTTATTTTTAGGATGAATGTCTTTTTTTTACACATATTTTGGTAGAATGTAAAAGAACCAAACATTTTTTCATAGCGTATTTGAGGTTTAGGGTAGTACGACAAAAGTGTGCGGGTGTATGTGCAGTCCTGCCTTGGATGGTTCACTCTGCTTTATGTGGATGTCACGTGACATGTCCATACTTGTCTCTAATTGGCTGCAGTATGCCAGGAATGTCTGTGACCACTAAAAACGGATTGATGTGGGCCATTGTGTGTGTGTGTGTGTGTGTGTGTGTGTCGCACATACATAGATGCAATGCTATTTACAGTACATCCAAGACATGACCAGTGTGCTTTGTCCTATAACCAACTGCATTGTTACACTCTTTTTCTTTTTTTTTCACACATTTTTCTCCTTTTTCTTTCGTAGAAACTTTTCCCAGAGAAGGTAGAGTCCTGCCAGTGGTTAACAGCTGTGTCAGAGGCGGTGGTTAAGAGGCCTTTTGTGCGTCTCCCCCTCGCAACCATTGTTACGACAGTTATTGTCATCATTGCCTTGTTCAACCTGGTAAATCACGTGCTGTGTTATGCAAAGTGTTCCAGTTTAGTGTAGTCATATGATTCTGTTCATTTATCAATCAGTTTTTTTTCCCTGTTTTACAGTGTTCAAAGCCGCAAAACAATTCAAGCAGTCCTTTTCCTCCTATTTGCCAAAATGACAGCTACAGTGAAGAACATCTGTCCTGCTTGCCTGTAAGTAGCATGCACTGAATCGACCCTCACAGTTATATTTCCCTCTTAGGTTGACACAACAGAAACACACCATGTCTAGAAATAACTGAATTAAATAACCAAAAAATCATTCTGAATCCTGTTTCAATTCATTAGAGCCTTACATATTTCCTCTATTTCTTGTTCTTTCTTTTCCAGTATTCGGTGTACAGCTGTATCTTGGCGTTAATAGTGTGTGGGGTGTTTTTACGAGTGAGTTTTGAGCTGAAAGTGGTATTTCTCTTCATTGCCTGTGCAATTTATTACATCATCATCTGGTGTACCCACTCTGATCTGTTCATGGCCTACAGCTGCTATCTCTGGAGAAAAAACACCAGGTACAGACTTGCGCACTCACAAGTTACAACACTTTGAACTGTGGAGGTGTGCGCTGGCACTTTCAGTTCTGACGACGATGTGTATCTGTGTGATGCAGCTCCTGTTGCGAGTCAAACAATTCTGGGGAATTCTTGGAAAGCGGACTAATGAAGCACCCACAGATTATGAGCTGCATCTACATCACTCTGTTTCTGTTTACCATGCTGCTCATATCACATCAGGTACACACACGTCACAATATTTCTCTCTACCACCTGTCAATACGATCCAGGAAATTTTAACACAGCAGATGAAAAAGAAACTGGATGAGGCTAGACATTTAGAGCCTTCTAAAGGGGTGGTGGGTAGGATACTTGCCTCTGGACCAAGAGGTCATGGGTTCAAATCCTACCTTCAGCATGCCACCTCTGGGTTCCTGAGCAAGACCCTTAACCTCAAGTTGCTCCAGGGAGACTGCCCCCTGTAGTTAGGAAATGGAAGTCACTTTGGATAAAAACGTCTGATAAAAGCCATTAATGTTCTAAAGAATATTCTATTGATAACCGAAAAAGATGCCATGGCCTGACCAAAATCCAAAAGATAAGGAGTGGTGTAGATGTTTTGAAGGACAGGTTATCTTCTGTTTTCAACCCCAATCTAGTTTCAAAGCTTGTCCATGAGCTCTGTCTTTGAGGTGCCATAAAACACACATTATTCACAACAGCACATTCAAAACCGAGAGAAAAGAACAGGCTGCTGCATGTTAGGACATTTTGAAATTCTCAAAAGTCATTTGAGAGCAGCTGGTCGTCCCACTGGTCCAAAATTATCTTGTACCATTAGCATTTGTTAAATTGAAGAATTTCATGTACAGATTTTGATTCAGAGTTGTTGTTTTTTTACTACAGCACTGATATGTAGGAGACCATATTCTAACTCCTCATCTTCCTCACAGGACGAGTTCTGCTGCCGTCAGGACTTCCTATTGAAGAACAAGAACCGCACAGATAAGGATGAGATCGAGCTGTGTGAGAACCTCACACGGCTCCTGCTGGAGAACGTTCTCCCTGCTCACGTGGCTGCACTCTTTGTGGGGGAGAACAAAAAGAATGAGGTGGGGCTGCTCTCCACTAACACTTTACTAAACCAGAAGTACAAGGTAGGAACCGTAAGTAGGTGTGTTAAAGATGACTCTCAGACTAGTCATCCATTTCACCTGATCCAACCTCGTCATACCCTGCCACTCCAGACCATGGCAACATACCTATTAAAAAAAAAAAGAAAATTCATTACATTTCTTTACTTCTAGAATCTCTACCCTGTGCGTTTCCAGTTCATGTTTGCAAACAGATTGTAAATATAAGCGTATAAATATGCATTATATTTGCAATAAGCAAAACAGTGTTTTCTCACTGAAATGCAAAGCTGTTTGATTAATAAATAATGATAGAACATACACCAGTCAGCCACAACATTAAATCCAATGACTCAGTGGATATCTCCTCACAGAGCCACCAGACATGGGATAGGATATATTAGGTATCAAGTAAACAGTCAGTCCTTAAAACTTACATCCAAGAAAAATCGGCAAGTGTGAGGATCTTTGCCAAGAGCCACATTTTATTGGCTAGAAGATGTCAGAGCATCTCCAGGTCTTGAGGGGTGTTCACGTTATGCAGTGATTAGTATTCACCAAAAGTGGTCCAAGGAGGGACTGGCGACAGGGTCATGGGCACGCAAAGCTCCTCGATGCTTGTCTGGAACAAAGACAAAGACTCACTCATCTTGATCCAACAGAAAAGCACAAATTGCTGAAAAAGTTAATGTTGGCTTTGACAGAAAATTGCCAGAACACATAGTGCATGGCATCTTGCTGGATATGTGGCTGTGTAGCCACAGACCATTCAGAGTGTCCATGCTGACCCCTGCTCACTACTGAAAGTGCCAACAATGTGTTCTGATGTGCATCAGAACTGGAATTTTCTTTTACATTATGTGGACAACCAGATGTACAGCTCCGGAAAAATTTCAGACCCCTGCAATTTCTTTTTAAATCAGCATCTCTATGAGTATGACAACCATTCCATGCCAGTGTCTGTTAAATTCCTACACAAGCACCTCATTCTGAATCACATCTTATTTAAAGTGGACAAGTACAAAAACACTGCTGTAATTGACACGCTCCTCTCACAATGTGACCACTTGGATGGCAAAACACTACTAGAAGTTCGGCAAATGTAATTATTGCCATATTGTTGAAGTGTGAACAAGAGATTTGTTTTCTTTGAATTATTCAAGTTCTGTAAATGCTGCATCAGTTCTCTTATTCTGATGTTTTGGCATTTCCTTTAAAAGTATGCTTTAAAGAACAATATTTTAATTTGGAAATCAGGAGAAATATTGTCAGCAGTTCTTAAAATCTAAGGCACAGCTGTTCAATACTTGCACCTATAAAAGATAAAACCTGAGAAACTGAACATTTTTGCAGTGGTCTCATTTTTTTCTGGAGCTGTATGGAAGAGGATACTCTGTGGGAAGAATGGAAGCTGGCAGAGGCAGTTTGATGCCCAGGGAAATGATCTGCTGGGAACTTTGTGTCCTGGCATTTATGTGAATGTTACTTTGACATGGACTTAAACGTTATTGCAAACCTAGTTCACCCCTTCACTACAACAGTATTCCCTAATGACAGTGGCATCTTTCAGCAGGACAACATCCCCTGTCAACTCAAAAATTGTGCAGGAATGGTTTGAGGAACATGACAAAGAGTTTGAGGTGTTGACTTGGCCTCCAGATTCCACAGATCTCAGTCTGATCAAACACGTGAGGGATGTGTGAGACAAGCTACTCCAATCCATAGAGGCTCCACCGCTCAACGTACAGAACTGCTGCTAACGTCTTGGTGCCGGATACCACAGCACACCTTGTGGAGTCCATGTTTCATCTGAGCATTTTTGGCAGCGCAAAGGGGACCTTGGGATTTTTTATGTTGTGGCTGATTGTATATTTGGAAAAAAGTACTTTCCCTTTTGTGTATAAAAGGATTGTAAATGCATAAACTGATTGTAAATTGTAGACTGTAAATATCACAAAACTGAGTAATTAAATAAGCTTTTAAATGCCATAAAATACCATACCATCATCATTCACTGGAACTACTACATCAAACATTTTGCCTTGTGCTTCACCTCTTGCTCACCCATATTTACATGCAGCATCCTTTATTTAAGTCTTATGTCTTTGGAGTCCAGGTCTAATAATGTTCATTTTTCAGGGCCAGAACTCATTTAAATCAGGTGGTGCTCTACAGGGTTGGGAAAAATAAAATTAGGCCTTTACTGGGTTCAAAGCCTGTAATGTGATGTTAAATAGCAAATGTCTTTTATGCATTTTCATCAAATGCTGCTAATTGCTATATACTGTGAATGAACACACTCACAGTGCATGCATTTGCTAAAATCTCAGTGTGTGTGATTTAGAGATTTAGGCACAGGTAAATGGTCAGTTGATGGTTACTAAGTAGGTCAGGGCTCAGCATGTTTCTGCAAGAACATATACTTGTCACTAGAAAATGTAGATTCATTACTAACACATTTGACTCTGATTGACCTAGATTAGGTGCATCAGAAATGTTTTTGTTGTCTAAACGGTGCCGAGGCTCTTCCTGTAAGATCTTCTGGCCCTATCATGGAGTTTTCCATGAGCTTCGTGATGGCTTTTTTAAAAAAGCTTTTCATTGTTAATCAGCTGCTTATGGTGACCAATTCGTCTACAATGTGTGAGTTTCTTTTTTGTCCACTGTAAGGACATTGTTGGCAGTTGGTCGGTGCGTTTATTACGAGGAATGTTTTAGTTTGCTGCTAATTTTCTGTACTGATTTTGTGAAGCATGGTGATTTTTTGTGTGCTGTTGTGGAGGGCAGATGAACAAAAAAACTACCTGTAGTACTACAGTGCATTTTAGAACACCTAGGGTCGGTTTGCCGGAGAGGGATTGAGCCTAGTCCTGGATTACATAGTGATGTGAATAGAGATTTTCAACTGAAAAGAAAAGGGTAGTCTAAGACTAGGCTTAATCCCTGACTGGGAAACCGACCCCGGACAAAACAAACCTGTGACATTAAAGCTGGTTGGTAAATAATGTAAACTTTTGTGTTTAAAAGGGCATGGCCTACAATTAGAATTTAATATGTTGTCATGTCAGCAATATTCTCTAGAGCAGCTTTTGTTTTGTAAAAATTCACCATTTTGCATTTTGCACCTCTGTGTGATCTGTCCATCAGTTATCTCTCGAGGATGATTTAGATTATATCGAAATACAGAAGCATTTTGGTTTCTGAAATTTTAATTGATGGGTAATGTATGTTCCTAACGCAAATTCAAATTGTCTCAATTTCAAATGTGGGCCTGTCAAAGTTATTAAATATAAGGATGATTAGAAGACTTGGATCTTTACCTTTAATGTTTCCAAATTCAGTACTCATTGCCCGCATCCATTTCATACATACATCACTCTCAAGCCTATGTGCTAGTCTTTATGTTGCAATTTTAACATAAACTATATGGACAAAAGTATTGGGACACACCTCTTAATTATTAAATTCAGGTGACCCCTTACTTTCAGTGAAGGACAATCTTAAGGCTTCAGCAGACCAACACATTTTGGACAAAGGCAAAGGTGCTTCCAACTTTGTGGATCCAGTTTGTGGAAGAACCTTTTCTATTCCAGCATGACTGTGTCCCAGTGCACAAGGCGAGCTCCATAAAGACGTGGCTGGAGGAGTTCAGTGTGGAAGAACTTGACTGGCCCTTGAGAGTCCTGACCTCAACCCCATCCAACACCTTTGAGGTGAACTGGAACGGAGATTGTGATCCAGACCTTCTCGTCCAACATTGGAGTCTGACCTCTACGGGAATGCTCTACAGAATGAATGGGCACAAATTCCCACAGAAACTCCAAACTCTTGTGAAAAGCCTTCCAGGAAGAGTGGAAGCTGTTAGAGCTGCAAAGGGGGACCAACTCCCTATTCAAGTGTGTTTGAATCCAATGTCATTAAAGTCCTTTTTGGAGTAATGGTCAGGCGTCCCAATACTTTGGTCCATATCGTATTTCTGAACGGACTTTTAGCTCATTTTTCTGCAGGATTTGACTTAACTGCTTGTGTGTATGTTTCCTCTGCAGGACCTCTACTACAAGTCTTATGACTGTGTGTGCGTGATGTTCGCCTCAGTTCCTGACTTCAAAGAGTTTTACACCGAGTGCGACATCAACAAAGAGGGACTGGAGTGTCTGAGACTACTCAATGAGATCATTGCTGACTTCGATGAGGTGAGCTAGCAGCTCAGGGCCCTGATGCGTACTTCATGAGTCATCCTTCACTCTTCCTGGTGCAAACCAACTCCTAAATGTCAAGTCTTGTCTTTTTTTTTATGAAGCCAGTATTTCAAATGTAAACAGCTTTTTCTTCCCTGCCTCTCTTTTCTGCAGTTGCTGTCTAAGCCCAAATTCAGTGGAGTAGAGAAGATTAAGACCATCGGCAGCACTTACATGGCGGCTGCCGGTCTTAGTGGAACCCCTGGACTGGAGACAAACCAGGTGATGTACTGATCCACAGAAAAGCATTATAGAGTACCATTTTTGATTCACGTTTGCTCTGACCAGTGAAAACTACTATTATTTTGTTACTTCTAGGGGTTTATTGATTAATCTTTTCTGTATTATTTGATTAATCAGTTCATGAAACCTCTACACCTGCCTGTTCTTCTCACTCATCCCCATCAGTGCTCTGCCATTACTCTGAGTTAGTTTCCTCTTTTTTACAGCAAAATAACAAGTCTTAGTTTGTCCCCAACACTTCCTGTAGTATATTTGCATTGGTCAGAATGACTGTGCAATTCATGTGAACATTGTTGACCAAAATATAGAGCTTTTGTTTCAGCTTGACTTCTTGCCCATAATCGATTTTACCGACAACAGATCATCTTTGTTGACTAATCATTGCAGCCCTACTGCTAGTCCTATTTCTGCATACACCTGTTGTTCTGTGTTGGTTTATGACTCTGAAACTGCACCTGTCCCCAAATATATGTACATTTATGGGCTATGATTTGTATTTATCATCTCCATCGTGCTCATGCAAATGATTTCTGGCAAGCCCTCAAATAGTAAAATTTATATGCATTAATATACTTTAATATGCCGGCTTATTCTAAATGGAGCTGAACAAAGATGTTACTCTGTGCAAATACACTATAATAATAATACCACTAATACCACTACTACTACTACTACTACTACTCCTCCTACTACTACTACTAATAATAATAATACTGTTAGTTATTTTTATGTAGCACCGTACTGCCTAACAGTGTATTTAAATAAAACAATATGTGGAAAAAATAGTATCTGTAATTTACCTATAATCACTTTTTACTGTACTACTCTATGCCATGCGTACATTCTTCTTCTGCAGTTAAATAAAACAACAATAAAACTATATCTGGGAAAAATAGCACCTGTAGTTTACCTGTATGTAATATATACTACACTATACTGTGCTATGCAATACTTTACTCTTGTTTAATGTGCTGTGCTCTATTATACTATACAACCACACTGATCTTTACTCATGAGTGCCTTCTATACACTCCTCCTTCATGATGCGTGTTGTAAGTGTGAGGGTTTGTGTTGGCAGGACCGGGAGAGGCAGCAGGCTCAGATTGGAATCATGGTGGAGTTTGCCATCGCTCTGATGGGAAAACTGGATGGCATCAACAGGCACTCATTTAACAGTTTCAAGCTACGTGTGGGTGAGTGTTGTAGACACACATCAGTATTATTTGGCCAAGGAGGCCTGAGAGGAAACACACACACACACACACACACACACACACACACACACACACACACACACACACTCACTCACTCACTCACTCACTCACTCACTCACTCACTCGTTGCCTGCATAAATAATAATTGAGCTATTCAGTCTACACTGCATCCTCCTCTGTTACAGTTTAATGGCCGTAAGACTGTAAGACTGTCCCTGTAACTACTGACTGTAAGACTGTCCCTGTAACTGATGATTGTAAGACTGTCCCTGTAACTGATGATTGTAAGACTGTCCCTGTAACTGATGACTGTAAGACTGTCCCTGTAACT
>JBBPCX010000040.1:17128845-17141353 GCA_037974365.1 Hydrocynus forskahlii
AAGAACAATATTTTTATTTGGAAATTAGGAGAAATATTGTCAGCAGTTCTTAAAAACTAAGACAAAGCTGTTCAGTTCAAAACTTGCACCTAAAAAAGATAAAATCTGAGAAACTGAATATTTTTGCAGTGGTCTCTTATTTCTTTCCAGAGCTGTATGTGCCAGTTTTTAGAGGGTATGTACTTATTTTCACTTGGAAAATGAACAAAACATGTCTTTAAACCAGGGCTGGGGGTCCAAGACCAGGGCCGGGGGTCCAAGGGTGGGTGGGATGGTCTTCCCTTTATTCCCTGAACCAAAGTCCCATGTGACTAATTTGATGGTATTTCATGGGTTTTCCTGCTCCTTATTCATATTATCTCAAATATTATGCAACCCCTCTGTCCCCCAGTGCTGCCCTGTTTCGTGCACCGCCACCCACACGGTCGGTTGTTAGCGGGGTGTGTTTGTGTGTGTAGGGGTTGAGTGGCACCTCCTGCTGACAGGCTTTGCGAAATATGACCATTTTTAAGCTTGCAGGGGTCAGAGATCAACAGTGCAGGGCAGAAATAAGGAGCAGGCTGAATAAGTGCAGCTCACAGAGAGACAACTCAGACATGATAATCCTATCAGCTACACACACACACACTCGCACACACACTTGCACACACACACACACACAACCATAGGCGCACACACACACACACACACACACACACACACACACACAATCAGTTGTACCCCATTTCACACTTTTCTTTTCGAACTCTTAAAGCTTTCTGCTCCAGTGCTTTCTCATTATTCTCATACAGCCCATCTAGTTCTCAGCCTTTGGGGCAGCTCATTAAAGTCTGTGCCATTTTTGTCTTGTCTTACATGGTACAAATTTTACTATTTCCCTTTTCCCCTTCCCAGAATTAAAGGGAAAATTCATAATTTTTGCACAGTTTAATCCCCAAGATGGAAGCAGTCACTCAGAGCAATGTGAGATGAAAACCGTCAGTCCTAGAGAAACTCACTACTGTACCATTTTCAACATTACAAATGAACAAATAAGAAGACACTTAGCTTTTGTTGGCTCTTATGTTCTCTTCTATGTGAAGGTTTATCGTCATGCTTTCTTCGAATATTTTGACATGGATTGTACAGAGTTTACAATGTATAAAAAGTATCTAATAGATAAAATAGATATATCTTTGTGTACACAGTACTGTGCAACAGTTTTAGGCACCTATGCAAATTATTGTTCTCAACGAGTGATAAAATGTCTGTTATCAAAGTTAACATTAAAATGAAGGCAAACAACTAAGGAAGGAGTAAAAATCATAATTCATTTTGCTTGTAAAAATAAAGTAGTTGATATTTTGTTAGCTGGTGAGGAGAACACAGGTTTAATTTAATGAAGGACTGATTGAGTCAAACCAGGTTTCTGATGAAACTACAGTAATACTGGACTTCCACAAGGAACACACTGATATACTGAACATAACATCAGTATTTACTGTTACGTTATTTGTATTTATTCTTTAGTTTTATTTAGTATATTTAGTGTCGCGGACCCGGTCGTGCTGGTAAGTAAGGAGAACAGAGAGGAGCAGACACAGGCGGCCCGCTGGGGAAACATTTATTCTTACACTTACAGACAACAGAAAATGGCTCGATGACCTGAACACAAAAAGATGCTGGTAGAACTAAGGACAAACTAACATAAATAGCAGAGGGGAGCAAACCGGGAACCAATGATCAGTCATACATAGATTAACAGAAACTCAGAACAGGTGAAGGACTAACAAACAGTCATTAACTTAAACAACTCACAACCAGTGGGGAGAGTTCTCAGGAGGAGAGGCTGCGACCGCAGGGGTGACAGCAGGGTCCCGACCACGTTCCTGCAGCGACCCCTGGCGTTCGCAGACCGGAACTGTGACAGTATCCCCCCCCACCCCAAAGGCGCAACTCCGGGGCACCAAGACTGGCCTCCCAGCACACCCCACCGTGGGAAGGGAGGTCAAGGAGAAGCTGACGTTCAACCCCCAGGGTGGACGGCGGAAGATGTGGGGATGGTAGGGACCTCTAGGGCTCTGGAGTCTGGGCAGAGGCTAGAGCGGGAGCCGGCGCTGGAGTCTGGGCAGAGGCCGGAGCGGGAGCCAGCGCTGGAGTCTGGGCAGAGGCCGGGGCGAGAGCCTGTACCGGGCCTGGAGCTGAGGCCGGCGCGGGAACCGGCGCTGGCTCTGGGGCTGAGGTCGGCATGGGAACCGGCTCTGGCTATGGAGGCTGGACGGCTGGTGCAGGAACCAGCTCTGGCTCTGGAGGCTGGACGGCAAGTGAGGAGACGGGCTCCAGGACATGGATGGCCGTCGGAAAGACGGGCTCAAGGCCCTGGGCGGTCGCCGGAGAGACGGGCTCTCGTACCTGGGTGGCCGGCGATAGACGGACACTAGGACCTGGGTGGCCGGCGTTGAGATCGGTAGGGAAGCCGGCTCTTGGGGCCAGCACGGAAGCCGGCTCGTGGGGTGTTGAGGCCGGCACGGATGCCAGCTCTTGGGGCGTTGAGGTCAGTGCTGGGACCTCCGGCGGCGAGCGGCGTGCTGTGCGCTGGGACCTCACGCTGGGAGCAGCGTCGGGCTGGGCTGGAGCTGCAGCTTGGATGGTGGGCGTGGCGATTGAAGTTGACGCTTGGATGGCTGGCGTGGTGACTGGAGCTGGAGTTTTCGTGGGAGGTCGGGGTCACCATGGTGCAGGTATCGGAGCTTTCCGAACGCCCTCCAAACCTGGAGCCACACGTGACTCAGGACGGGGTCCACCGGGATCAGTTGAGGTGGGTAGGAAGTGGGCTGGATTGGGTCCTGCGGTGCGGTGGAGAGCTGAGATGCGGTGGGGGAGACGATCACGCTGCCGGGAGAGGTCGTGGGGGTGACGTCGTGGGGCTGGCTGACTTGGTTGAGCGGACGTCGGTCCAGGAGCTGCTCTCCTGGAGGTGGGCTGGGTTCTCCTCTTTCTCCGGGGTTTTCTCGCTGCCTTGGTGCCGGGGGCGGTGGGGAGCAGAGTCCGTGGATCCAGTAACACCGGCGGATGTTCCGGCCATGCGCGCCACCCGTACAGGGGCTCGTCCTCCTCCTAGCTCGTGTGCCTGGCGAGCTCCAGGAGAGTGGGTCGGTCCCCGCGGTCCTCCTCTCGAGCCCCGCAGGTCGAAAGTCTCGATACGTTCCTCTTCCTGGTTGCTCCAGCCGTCGGTGAGGTCGTCATCGGAGCTGCCATAGTCCAGGTACCAATACCGCTCTCCGCTCGGCTGCTCTCACCGCCGAGACCCGTGCCTGATGGGGGAGACGCAATCGGGGCTTGAGTGGCGTTGGGTCGGGCCTTGGAAACAAGCTCGTTGTGGATGGGAGCATTCTGTTGCGGACCCGGTCATGCCGGTAAGGAAGGAGAACAGAGAGGAGCAGGCACAGGCTGCCATCAGGGGAAATGTTTATTCTTACACTTACAGACAACAGAAAAAGGCTCGATGACCTGAACACAAAAAGACGCTAATTGTTGCTATAGCAGGAAACTTAAAGGGCGAGTATGCTTCCATGACAAGAACTAAGGACAAACCAACATAAATAGCAGAGGGTAGCAAACCGGGAACCAATGATCAGTCATACATAGATGAACACAAACTCAGAACAGGTAAAGAACTAACAAACGGTCATTAACTTGAACAACTCAGAACCGGTGGGAAGAGTTCTCAGCAGGAGAGGCTGCGACCTCCAGCGGTTGAAGGCAGGGGTGACAGCAGGGTCCTGACCACGGTCCTGCAGCGACCCCTGGCGTTCGCAGACCGGAACCGTGACATTTAGTAATATTAATGTGAAAAACTGCTTATCTAAACAGTTTTTCATTCTTTTTGTACAGTACTGTATATTTAGTACTGTGTCTCAGTGTGTCTGTTTCTTGTTGTTATGTGTGTGTGCATACGTGTTACGTGATTGTACGACCGCCTTTCCGTCTTTCAACATGTACTCGAACACTCATCAGAAATATCAAACATGAGCTGTTGAATGTTTCAGGCAATGTTTGAATGATTCTTTTGAAGACTGAAGTAGTTACAGCATGAATGTATAGAAAGAGAATGAGAAAGAAGCACATGCATCTTCTCTCCTTCTTGCTGTGAGTGCAGAAGGTGGTCATGGATGAATAAACATGTGGAACAGGGTGGGAGGGAAAAGGCTAGTGATAAAACATTTGTGCCTCTCTCTCTCACTCTCACAGCTATAGATGAAAATGTGAAATCTTGGTCTATGGCATAATCATATTCACAAATTAGGTGATTCCACAATGCCTAGCTTTGCATAAATGCAATAATGCAGTTTAATGTTTTCCTGTGTTTGAATTAATATATTTGCCTAAATCTATGTCTGAAGCTGTAATTTTACTTCAAACACTGCATGACAACTGCTTGTCACTTGTTGGTAAAGTAAAGTGGCCCCTTATAGTCACGCATGAACAAACCACAGCACACAGTGTGAACAGTGTGAAATTCTCTCCATGCATTTAACCCATTCACCAAGTGAAGCAGTGGGCAGCCAGCGAAGGGGAGCAGTGTGAGGGGATGGTACCGTACTCAAACATACCTCAGTGGCGCCACTAGCAGTCCTGGGATTTGAACCCACAACCTTCTCATCGCAGGAGCAACTTCCTAACCGCAAGGACACCAGTTGCCTAAATCATGTAAGATGACATTTAACAAAATGTGTGTCTTTTAGTAGACAAATCAAAGACTACTACAACGTATGTTCTATTTCAAAGTTAAGTGTAAAATGACATGTGAACACAGCACAGCACAGTGTGAACAGAGTGAAATTCTTTCTCTGTGTTTAACCCATTCACCAAGTGAAGCAGGGGGCAGCCAGCGATGCAGCATCTTGGTGAAAGGGTTAAATGTGTGTGTGTATGTGTGTGTGTGTGTGTGTGTGTGTGTGTGTGTACTGTATACTGGACTGTACTTTATATTATATAAAAAACAATAAAATAGTACTTCGGCTAGGTGTACTGTAAATGCTATATTGTAGCACACTGAAAATACATTCACATAAAATACAAATATTTGGTCAGTTAGTATAATTCACCTTAGCATGAACAGGAAAAATAATGCCTCTCAGAATAGGATGGAGTGTCCAGCAGATGACACACACACACACACACACACACACACACACACGTATACTCACACCCTTTTACATCTCGACTTGGCAGAGGGAAGGAGATTTCAAACATTTCCTCTTCTATTACATCAACCATCTGAGAGCAGATTGCTCCTAACCGTCCACTCGCCCCTCGACAGATGAACCAATCACTTCTGGCTGGCCAGAGCCCTTGTGGTAGTGGCAATTTGGCTGCTGTACAGGATTTCCTCCGCCTTTAGAGTGTATGTTACATAAATCTGACTTTGACTGTGTTCCAAAACCCTATGACAGGCCTCGTCTTTATTTCTCTGGCCTTTGGGGTACTTGCTGTGGTCTAGAGGGATCCCTGACTGACCTGTTGATGTCACTCCCACTCTTACATACACAAACTGTCCATTTTTATAGTCCAGTTAAAGTTGGTTCCTTGGCTGGTTAATGAAAACATTAAAGCAACCACAACTGACAGTTTGGGTTTTTTTCCAGTTACATTTTCATTTCCTTTGTCAAATTTGAGTACATATGATTATGATGACGTGTGTGTGTGTGTGTGTGTTACATGGTATATGGATAAAAAAGTCCCAATTTTAAACGTATAAAAAAAAAAACTCTGGTATTTTTCTCAGAGTGATTGTGTAACTGTAAGTTATTTATCTGTGGTATTTATACCCAGGATTTGTGTATATAGCATTGTGCACTCACTATTGAGTATTTTATGGGAATTTTATATTTTATATTGTTCTTGTATTTGTGCCTTTGTGTGTCTGCGGAGTCATAACAAGCAATTTCCACCGGGATCAGTACAGTTTCTGATTCTGATTCTGATTATGGCTGAGGGATCCAGACTTTTGCCAAAAACAAGCCCTTCTGCACCCCAGGGACCTTCACATGCACCCGGAGGGCATCACAGTGGAGTGACAGTTGAGTGGGTGTGTCCTGTAATTGCAGTGCGTGTGACTGCAATGCCTTTTAATTCAGCTCTGAACAGTTGGGTGCAGGGAGAACTTTAACTTTGGCCGTGGTGTTGGTTATGCATGTTTGCATTACTGACTAGTTTAATACAGTTTGTTGAAGCAACAGGTAAAACAGTAGAGCAGGATGGGCTGGACAGTTCTCTGGTACAACAGTAGGAGGGGTTGTGGGATGAGTCATTTAGATTGAAGTTTCCGGATCACTGATGTCTTTGATGGCTCATTCTTTGAACATTCTTTGTGTGTTGAGGCTGGTGTTAATTGTTCAGTGTGAGTCTGAGGTATTTAAAGCTATGTCAAGTATTTGAGATGTTTTGTTGTTGAGGACAATGAGATGCTGGACTGATTTTTTACTGTTTCCTTTGACTTCCTGATATTGACATGAAATAATGACTGAGAAAGCAATATATTAAAACAGGAATAATTATAGTATACAGTGTAATAATGTTAATATCCTCCTTCTAAAAACCATAATTTAATAATAATAATAATAATAATAATTACAATAATATATTATTATTATTATTATTATTATTATTATTATTATTATTTGGGTAAAACATCCCATATGCAAAAGTTTGAACAGCCCTGGTCAAATTTCATGCTTTGTTGAGAAGAGTAAATTCACATTATCTACAGATGACACACAACTGTTGGACAGGACATTTTTAAAAAATCTTTTCTGGAACACATCATATATGGAAGTAAAGGTTAGTATCAAAGTAAATGTTGCTTTCAGTTTTTTTCTTTGTATTTTTCATCACAGCAGTGAACTTACCCTGATCCCTGTGATTCCTAGGGACTTCCACAGCTAGTTACCAGATTTCACAATGTCCATTTCAGTGCCACTGATCTGAACCGTGAGTGTTTTTGTGATACAAGCATTGTGGGTGAGTTAAAGCCATGGAACTGAAGAGCCCCTATGAAGGGCTTACACTTTCCATAACTCTAACCCCTCTCAGGCCTTTGATCTTTTAATCCCACACTTATAAGGTTGCCAGATAAGCAGGCATGACTAACGGGTCTTTCTCAGCTGATCTAATGGCAAAAGAGAGAGCGGTGCCTCCATAATCAGCTCCGCTTTCTTTTGAAGACAAATTGAGCTGGAATTCAGCTGTTTCTTAACAGAGCTCTTTCTTTCAGTCGGACTCTAAGGGACAGAGCAACAGAGGAAGGAATGATTGATAGAGAATGGAAGAAGAAAACAAGGGATGCAAGGAAGATGGTGAAGATGGAGAAGGAGGCAGTGGAAAGGGAAGTTCAGGATGAAACCCAAAAAAGTAGTACTAGTTCCCATTCCCGAGGAAAAAAAATGCATGCGAAAATCACTGCAGCTCTCAGAATCTCACCTTTTATGGGCCTTAACCACCTGACACCAGTGTCACACATCACCAGGTAAATGGCGCAAATGTACCCAGTGGTCCAAATGATAAGAATGTAAACTGGAATCATTAGATCAGATGACCTTCCTCCATGACTCCAACGTCTGTGGAACCAAACCTGTGGTTCTTTACCAGTTCACAACACATCAACTGCTTTTTTAACAAACACAACAAAGCTTGATACTCTTTACTGCTTTCTTGTCTGTTTGTATTTATTCAAATGTTAGCTTTTCTAGCAGAAAGACACTTTATCACACATTACGAAAAATGGCCTTAAACAACTCAAAGTCCCATTGTGGATTCCCATTTCCAGCCAGGTGAAGTTGCCCTGTGTTGTGATCCATTCTTCCTGTAATTAGCAAATAAAAAAATTCAGTGACTAACATTTCCCAGACTTCAGCATGTGCAGTTATTAACATTATAACTGCATAATCTGTGAGTGGTCATATTGTTTTGCCCCAATTGCAGTAAGTAGCGGTCCACATTTGGTCCACATTGTGAGGCACTAAACAGAATATTGTACTGTGTAAACCGACAACCCCCCACCCACCCCTCCCCACACAGACACACACACACCACAAACACATGCTATATACTCTTATACTAGTAAGCTTGTACCAGGCAGAAGCAGATGGGGTCAGCGGAGATACACAGTCTGTGTAGGTTAGGTTCATTTGTTTGTGCCTGTATTCAACAGTGATTCAACAGTGAGTGAACGCTTGTTTTGCTAAACCTGTTTTACTTTAAGAAAAAAAAAGTGGTTAGGCCTAGTGGTTAGGGTGTTTGCCTGCGATCAGGAAGTCATGGGTTCGATTCCCAAGACTGCTAAGCACCTCTAAGGCACCCTGAGTAAGGTACTGTCCCCACACTCTGCTCCCTGGGCGCTGTGTTCCTGGCTGCCCACTGCTTCACTTGGTGAACGGGTTAAACACAGAGAAAGAATTTCACACTGTTCACACTGTGTGCTGTGGTGTGTTCACATATGACAGAATGGTCACTTTCACTCCAGGCCCAGTTCTTGAGTCTGAAGAGATTTTCCAGTCCCTTTCTCATCCAGAGCTCAGCTTCTAATTGGGTATCAGTCTCCTGTGACTGTCTGTCTGCCACCCTGTCTTTCTGTTTGTCTGTCTTCTTTTCTCTCCCTTCCTCTGACAGAGGAGCTATTTACATCTCTAATGCTTTCATCTGGAATTCCCTTTGTGTCATTGTTGTGCAACCGCAAACTCTCTCAAGTTCGATTTTAAAAGACTTCGCCTTGCTTTACAAAGGGCGCTGTTTCTGATTCGTCTTTTTCTTCCCCCAGTCGTCCTCACATCTTCCCTGTCTCGCTCAACGCCACGGCCACATGATGATTAAAAGTCACGGTCAAAAACGGAGGCTGGTCAGGACCCCAGACTGCGGGACTGACCGGCACTGTGGGGACACGCAGATGCCTCGCTAGTGTTTTACACTTCAGAGGAACTTCCAGCCGCCTGCTTCTTTCCTCCCCAAAGGCTTTGATGTTGCTTTATGGAGTAGTTTGGTGGAAAAAAAACAAATTTACACATTTTTCCCCTCACTCGCTGTAAGACAAAAATATGGACAAGTATGGCAGGCTTCAGGATGGCTGCTACTGGTGTTTTCAACTATGCAACATATATTTGTTCATTTTTGTAGCTGACAGTACATCATACAGCCTCGGAAAGAGCCTAAGACACATGTTTAGTGTGATTTTCCAGGCATGCAGTTTCTTCGGTGCTAATTAGCATTGCTTCCATTGAACCATAGCTACATCATCCCCAGAAGGTATTTAGACATTTGTAAAGGTTCATTCTCAAAACTGCTTATTTTATGGAGTAAAGCAACATCATTTAAACAAATTTTCCCCCTCACCCACTATGAGACAAAAATATGGACAAATATGGCAGGCCTCAGGATGACAGCTGGTAGTGTTTTCTTCTAAAACTGGACAAACATACATTTGTGCATTTTTATAGCTGACAGTACATCATACAAGCTCAGAAACAGCCTAAGCAGATCTACCGGAGACACACATTTTAGCCCTCTGATTATCAAGGCATGCTGATTAGCATAGCTTCCACTGAATGTTAGCTACATTGACAATGAACTGGCACAAATATCTAAAGATTTTCTAGGGACTTATTTTAAAACAGTCTGGTTCATGACTGTAATTTTATTTCTGGTAAAATATTCTGGTGAGCTCCAAATCATTGTCACTTAAATGATTTCTTTGCAGACTTTTGCGGGTTTGCACCCAAAATGCTTCTGTACACTTCTGAGCTCATGATCCTATCAGTGAACACAAGTTAACAGAAACATCCTCAGAAAAAAAACAGCCCTTGACTGTGATGTTTTACTGCTTTCTCCACACAAAGCATCTACCTTCACTTTCATGTTGTGCTAAAAGTGTTTTCCCCTGAAGCCGTTTTCATTTTGTTTTGAAGTAACCTAAAAAATGTAATTAAAGTTAAAAGACTTCTGGGGTCACTGTGGCTCCAGTTCAAGACTAATAAAGGAAACGTCAGACACCAAACATGTCTTGACTGTCTAAATACAGCAGCTGGGGTGAGAGGGAGAACCGTGTGAATCTGGATCTCCTCTGAAGGGATCTTGAAGGAATGGAGCCTCATTGTCCTCCAGGTCCTGCAGGCACGTCTGGTGCGGAGAGAGAGAAACAGGGAATTGGTGACCAAGCTGGACAGACTTTAGGGAGTCTGAGTAAATGTGTCCCTGCGTGTTTCCGACACGTATAATTCAGCAGTCAGTCATGTGGCTCTGGGCGCGTCGCTCTCTCTTTGGCCTATAGGCACCAGTAGCCATCACTTTGCCTGTTATTACTGTCGCTTTCATTCTTCCTTGACAAGGTTATTCTTTCTTTTCATCTCTCTCTCACTTCTCTTCTGAATGTAACAGCGGTAAATACACATGTGGGTGTGTGATGACTAGACATCAACAGTGCTGGGCTAGCCTGGTTGCAGTAATGTAATGTAATGAAGTTTAAATTCTTGTAATCATGTTACAGTTTATTAATAATTGTCCAATTATTCCTTGTACATCTCTAAAAGAACAAAATAAATAATGTCTGATGCATTTAAAGATTTGGTTTTCTCCAAATATTATCATTGCCTGTTCTTGTGAGCCAGGTTTAACCCCTGAACACGATGGGCATGGATCCGTGTCAGATGCGCAAATGGTAAATGGTCGTCTTATGGATAATCAACCCCTTCCCTGGTTTTTGTTGGTGCTCTAAGTGTCAGACGTCATGCTGAACTTTGTTTGGTGTTAAGTTACTGTAATTTTAAAAAAATGTAATGTAATAATAATCACTATTGTAGTTTCAAATATAACGATGCACACAAAAACCCATAAAGAACAAAAATGTGCAAATTTATTTTATCTTAGGTCTTGGAAACAAACAGAAAACACACAAGATCATTGAACCCGGGAGAACTTTCAGGATAGTCTCCGTCCACAAGTGGGGAAAACCTGCAGAGGGAGGGGCTCCAGAGAGTGGCTCAGCGGTGGCGCGCCGAGAGAAAGAGTAGCAAACGGCAAGAGTGTAGGAGAACAAACACCGGTTCTAGACTGTTTCACACAAAATCAGATTTTACTGATACAAGCTGAATTCTGAGGGTTAAATTGTGGCTCTAGCCTTGTAGGGACCCTTGGTGGAAGGTCTGACTGTTTGACCTATGTATGGACATTTTTAAAATATATTTGTGATGTATGCCTGTAAAAGTATTTCTGTCTCATATTTGTGTCAGTAAAAATGATTTTTATACTTGAGGCCTTATTTCTGAAGGTGCACACCCTGGTGATAATGATTACCTTGCAAGCTCTACAGTATGACACAATGTGTTCAGTGCCTGAGAAGAAAACTCGAACCAAAATATGGGTCACATAGGAAGAGAAATCAAATTACAGTTCTCCTTGCCAGGCAAATGGATAAAATACTAGTTGTCTATAAGGTGCTGTACAAAAACTCAGGAAAAAAACCCATAGTATGTTCTCAAACAGCCTAAAATGTCCTGTGTCATGGCTGGTGTCAAGAGTATTCAGAGTTTCCTGGCAGTTTGAGCTTAAACTGAAGAAGCTGCCCTGAATGACGGAACAGAGTGCACTACACAGTCTATGATCAGTTTACTGTTCATCCTGGGGGAGTAATCTAACACTGAACTCAGTGAAAACGTACAAAAGAAGATGGCATGTGTTTTTTCTGAAGCTCTGTGTTACAGGGGAGGGTAGGGGGTTGGTAAGGGGGGTGGGGTGTACTGGGGGGGCACCTGCCAGCTCCTGGGTCTTTTGGCTGGCGCCTGTCGATCTGCACCTTGGGGGGGGCTCCCCATGGGGAGTGCGGGACGCACATCCGGTGGGCCGAAGGCTTCTGGGCACGCGGGACTCGGACCCTGCACTCCATCTGCGCCTGTGGGGCCGGCTCCTGGCAGGGCCGGGCGCACACTGTCACCATGGGCCGCCGGGGCCCCAGACCCGCCTCTCGGGGCTGACACTCGGCCCTCCTGGGGCGTGCGGCCGGATCCCCTGGTCTCTGATGGGGCTGCCGGGTCCTGCGGCCTCCGGAGCTGCTCAGTCTCCCTTGGGCGCCGGGACGGCATGGTCACCATCATAGCAAAACATTCCATGACAAACAAGTACACTGCATGCGCACACTCACTCACGCACCCACTTACTCACTCACTAACTCACTCACTCACTCACTCACCCACTCACTCACTCACCCACTCACTAACTCACCCACTCACTAACTCACCCACTCACTCACTCACTCACTCACCCACTCACTCACTCACCCACTCATCCACTTACTCACTCACTCACTCACTCACCCACTCACTCACCCACTCACTAACTCACCCACTCACTCACTCACTCACTCACCCACTCACTCACTCACCCACTCACTCACTCACCCACTCACCCACTCACTCACTCACCCACTCACTCACTCACCCACTCATCCACTTACTCACTCACTCACTCACTCACCCACTCACTC
>JBBPCX010000040.1:17169273-17183101 GCA_037974365.1 Hydrocynus forskahlii
GTCAGGGCTCTGTGCGGACCAGTCAAGTTCTTCCACACTGAACTCCTCCAGCCACGTCTTTATGGAGCTCGCTTTGTGCACTTAACTTATCTTTTTCTCTCTCTTTTTTCTCAACGGAAATTTGTGATCAGAAATATTTTGTGTTTTAAATGACACTCCATTTACTTGTAGTCAAATTTACTTTTTACCCAGCTAGTTTTCAGACATTTAAATATGAGCAATGTTTTTCTGTTTAACTCCATTCTGTTATGAGGCTATCATCTGAACTGGTTTGCCATTAGTCACAACTCACAGGTTTATTAGTGTCTAAAATTAAAGAACACCAGAAGGAGAAGTACAGAGCCTAAAAATGTCAGTCCCTTGGCTGCTGCAGTGCCAAAAAGTAGTTTTTTTTAAGTAGTTTTTGAGAGACTATTTTTGTACTTCTTTGTAGGGATGGGACGGGAGAGATACTTTTGTTTTCTTTTACTTGATTCATTATTTTATTAAAACGCCAAAACTTTTACCTGAGTTTGAGTGTAGGCTACTGTGCTCACCTCTTATTAGCATAAGCCGATGGACTCTTAACTCAAAGGTGTGACCCTGAAGGAAATAAAAGCCCACCAAGGCCGCAAAGAGGCAAAGGGAGACGAGGTGATTGACAGGCAGGTGTCTGCGAATAAGAAGCTGTCTTCTCACTCTTTCCGGAACACGCTGATGATGTTCGACTGCTGTGACATTCGTTACAACCTGCTGTCAGCGCCTGGAACGAGCTATAATGCTGAAGCTATATGTCAGCATGCTTTGTATTTGGCACTCAGACATCGGCTTTATTGATTTATTTATTTATCAGCAAAAAAGACAGTTACTATATGAGACATATTTTGTCTGATATAAAAAAATATATCAAAATCGCCCTCAATCTCTTTCTCTCGCACTTACACACGCATGCACACACTCACATACCCGTTTCCTCCTTGTGCAGGCTTCAAAGGCGCTGATGGGAGAAGCCATCTCTCAGCTGCCCGCATCAAAGCACAGGAAGTGTGTCTGAGAGACCAGCCGCCTGTTCCATGCCCCAGTATTTGTGTGTGTAAGTCATAATAATGTGTGTGTGTTGTGTGTGTGAGTGCAAGGGGTGTGATGTGGTTCTCTACATGTGTTTTTGCATCCAAGCAAGGCGAGGTGTAATATTAATGTCTTAAGATCTCTGTGTATTAATGTCATGCATATCTTACGAACTCTGTGGTGTTTGTGTGTGTATGTTCTGGGTGGTTCAAAGCCAGTCCGAGTCCTCTGCCACAATGAAAGAAGCAGGATGTGGAAAGCACAGAGATGCCCTGCACACTTTATGTAAGTGTGTTTTCCACATGGCTTCGAATGGCATGTGCTTACAGACCCTGTCTTTGATGACTTTCAGAATCAGAATCAGAAAACTGATCCTGGAAGGCAATGACTGCAAAGACACACAGAGACACAGTGACAAGAACAATCTAAAGTTTAAATAAAATCGAAATAAAAAATCTCAATATGAAAATGCACTATGCTACATACAGAAATGATGGGTATAAATACTATAGACAAGTTGAGGGAAAACTATAGTATAACACAGTTGAGTGAAAATCTAACGACACAAATGGTAGTTTGGCATGTGTTATTGCCCTTAGTAGAGAATCAGTAGTAATAATAAATAATAAAAAACTAATACTGAGTAGTAATGTTGCACATGAAGATATTGCACATAATGAAGTGATTCAGCACTTAATTACCAAAATGAGCACCTCATGGTAAAAAGCACTGATTGGAGCCTTTTTTCCATATATCACCAATTATCACACACTATGGATGGATCCAGGTTTGACCTGAAGCTGTAAGAGGGCATCAGAATTAGTAAAGTAAAGTGAACCATTTGTCATACGTGAACACAGCACACAGTGTGAACAGTGTGGAATTCTTTCTCTGTGTTTAACCCATTCGCCAAGTGAAGCAGTGGGCAGCCAGGAACACAGCGCCTGGGGACTGCAACTTGCTCAAAGGAAGCTCTGGGATTTGAACCCACAACCTTCTGAAGGCAGGAGGGATGCCCAAACCACCACCAGCTGCCCCAGTTCACCAGACTTTCCAGTCGGGATCCACAGAATCAGAACTGGAAGTCTGAACAATCAACAGTCAGCCAGTTGGTGGGTAAAAATCCCAGTAAATCGTACAAGTTATGAAAAAGAATGAAAAAACATGTTACAGAGACAAGGACAAAGCCTCATTCATACCATATGGCACCATTGTATTATATTTTCTCCTTTAACACTCGATGATGCCATATGGCATGACTGAAGATTTGTCCTTAACTTGTTGTCTATAATTTGCAAGCTGTTTATTTCTGTGTGTTAATTATTTATAAGGGCTCCCAAGTGATGCTAGCCTTCACCTTCCCAGTGCTGGTGGTATTATGTGATTGAGAGAGTCCCAGCGAGCATTGGGAATTGAACTCAGCTAAATTCTGGAGAAAATTAGGAGACCTCCCACACAAAAAAAGATTCCTACTGGACATGGTTGACGACTGTCTTGTTGGTCTCATTTTAATGATGTCATGAGTGGGTGGACTCTCATCATGCTAACTGTTTAAAGTGAAGCAACTGAAAAAGTTCTTGGTATACTATAATTTTTTTTCCCTACATTTTCTATATAAATAGATTTTCCTGAAAGTGTTTGGAAATATAAATGGCAAGTAAGGATGCAGGAGCCCATGGTGGTGCAGTGGGTAGTGCTGTTGCCTCACAGCTCCGGGGTTGGGGGTTTGAATCCAAGTCCTGGTCGTGTGTGTGTGTGTAGTTTACATGTTCTCCTTGTGGTGGTGTGAGTTTTCTCTGGTTTCTCCCACAATCCAAAGACATGAGTGTCAGGTGAATCAGCTATTCTAAATTGACTGTGTGTGTGTGAGTCAATGTTGTGTGTGTGTGTGCCCTGCCTCGCACCCATAGACTCCATGACAGACTCCAGGTACTCGCCACTCCAGTAAGGAATAAGTGGTTACAGAAAATGAATGGTATCTGGTTCAGGGTCCAAGGTTTCTTTATTGTCATTAGTTGCTATGCACACATATATAGTGTGTTGAGACATTTCTCCATGGACCGCGGTGCAACAACATTTAACAAAATGCTAAATAAAACAGAGACAAAGGATTTTTCATTTTTCTCACCTGGCACATCTTCACATTTCTCACAGCGTTAAAGATACATTTGTTAGTGTCATGGAAAACTCCCACTGAAATTAACTTCACCCCAAACAGACAGTCAGACTTTACCACGGACGGTAAAAACAGTGGGCTCTTTCCAAGTCTGTCTGTTGTCACGACAACTTATTGACCAATCAGAAAGCAGTGATGCAGTCAGCTCGGCTGCAGCCCACTTTTGGCGCTGCCGTCGGCCGCTATGGGTACGAGTCGCTTCATTTGTAATGGAAAAACATTTCTTCACGGAACGGCACGGTTCCCTGTGTCAGTGGAAAAGTGCCATAATGTTGCACCATGAATACGATATTGCACAAGAGGCAGCTAGCTGCAGTAGTCCATATGTGTTTTAATGCACAGTGCATAACACTGCCAGTATCAGCGCTTACTGGTGACTGTTAGGGTTAGGATTAGGGTTACGGTTCGGTTTAGGGTTAGGGTTAGGGTTACGGTTAAGGTTAGGTTTAGGGACTTTCCCCGTCTCAAGACATTTCAACCTGTTTCAGCCGCTTTGCAAATAAAAACAATAAGGAATCAACTCATTATTTCTCTTCTATTGTCCCTCAGTCACCAGTTAGCACTGATACTGGCGATGTCACGCAGTGCGTGTTAAAACACATAGGGTAGTGAAACGTTGTCTTGGCATGAAAAAAAGGCCTAAAGCATGATCACAGCACATTTTTTAATAGATTGTATGTCATGATTGCTTCACGAAAACTCATGAGACCGGGCTCCGTATCTCATGCATATGTGTAAACAGTTTTGGGGTATTCTAAATGTATGGCCTATCAACTGGTTATAATGGTGACATGTATTCTTCCTGACTGACTCGGTTTCAATGCTAACAAGTCACTGATGAAGCAGGAGAGACACAAAGGTCAGACTTAGCAGGCCGGTGTCAGATTTAGGATTACAAACTGCTAGTTATTATTACTATAACTGACCACCTGAAAAATTGGGCTGCTGATTACTGTAATTACTGTTGCTCAAGTCAAATTCAGCTTCACTGGTTGATTTAACAATATTTTCCTCAGGTGAACTTTTGTCAGCTTTCACAAACAAAAAATATTTGTTTAACCATGTCATGTTTTTTTTAAGATGAGATAAGATAAGATAACTCTTTATGAGTTCCACAGGTGGGAAATTTGGATTGTTATGGTAGCAAAGTGGACAGAACAAAGGAGGAAAGTAGAAGCAGCAAAACCAAAAGAATAAAAGCTATACAATATAAGAATAAAAGGTATACAATATAGGATTATATATGTACATAAATAAACTCTGTATGTATGCTTATATATATATACATATATATATATATGTGTGTGTGTGTGTGTGTGTGTGCATAGTTAATATGGATGAACACCTCTTTTCAGCTCTTTATTTCACTGCAGCAGCCACTCTGTATGTTTTTTCATCTCTGCTGCTCTTTTAATAGTTGGGGACTCCAAAAGAGCCCCGGCTCGAGCTTTCATGTGCTGCTTTCGGACCAATGAAATGAAGCGAAGCTGCGAGGCGTCAATCACTTTTTTCTTTTTTCCTTTTTTAACCCACCTGTATTCCGGCCAAAGCAGCGTCTCTGTGTTGTGGTTGGCTGAGAAAGTCCTGCCTACCACACTCTGATTGGCTCGGGGAGCTCCTTCGGCGTATAAAGCCCCAGCCAGTCATAATAGAAAGGGGCGTGGTTTATCCCGAATGCGGGTGGGATAAGAAAAACTGGAGGGAGCTGAGCTATACTTGAGCTAAAGGGGATCAAAGCTGAGCTCCGTCTCTGTTGGATTTTACTGAGAGGTTTGTTCTCCTCTCTTCTCCGTACGGACAACGCTCGAATAACCCGTCTTTTTCTGGATTATATTCATTTTCTGATGTTTTGCTATTCCAACCCAATGAGGAGAAATGGGTAAACTTCATTCAAAACATGGTAAGGGATCTGTATAACCTCTTTCTTTCTTTCTTTTTAACTGTGAAGCTGTAGTTCTTTGGACTAACCCCTCTGACCATGTGTCTTCTTCTTTTCTCCTGTGAAATGCCCTGAGAAGCTGCTATTTGTAAACCAAGGGAAAGCCCTGAAGGTGAGTGCATTTGTTTTATAGGCGAGGCAGCTTTTGCTACATTTTGTTATTATATGTTTATTATGAGGTTACAGTGTTGCCACTCTAACTCCTCACCCACTCAAACTTAAAACAAGATTTTCCTCGAAGGCTACAGAGAGAATTAACGTGTAATATCTTATTAAATCTTATAGGGAAGCCTTGTTTTAAGTTTCACAGGAGAGACAGCTTGATTATGTTTTACATTTTGTCATTATTTGTTTATTATCATGTCATAAAGTAGCCCCTCTAATTCCTCACCCACTTCAACTTAAAACATGGTTTCCCTAGAAGGCTACGGAGAGGATTAATGTGTCCTGTCTCTAAAAGCAGCTCTAATTAAGTCTTTTTTTCTGTTTTAGGAGACAGTTTCGTAGTGAATGCCTGCTTGGCCAGGAAAGGACTGGACGACTGGCTGGTGAAGCAGAAGTATTACTGCACTGGCTCTCGCCTGGAACAGCAGGACTGCCACCAAAAAAGTCCATGTGGACTACCTTCAAGGGTGAGTTTGTCTTCTTTAGTGACATTTATGTGCTTTTAAGAGCTCAAACCTGTTGGTAAAAAGTGTGAAAAAAACAATGCTTGTGTTCACTGAAGTATTTTGCTCACTAATTGAGATGTTGGTTCTCGTCAAGACTTGGTTGAGAAACGTAAGGGGTCCTGATTCAGGATTTTTGGAGGTGAGCTGGAGGGATCTGTCCATGTCTGGGGTAATTCTTCCCAGCTTTTTGCCCCCTTTTTGACCTCCCCCCACAAGCTCTTGGCTGTAGACCACCCTCATTTTCCTTAATGTGCTTTCTCCAGTTTGGCCGTGAGCTTTGGTGCTGTTTTTTCCACAAACTGAGAACAACAGTCGGCCGCAGCCAGAAGAATGGCTTTGTTTTTTGAGGCTACAAAAGGCGAAGCCGTCCTCCTCGGCAGTGGGTTGGAGAAGTTTTGAACACACACTCGCCTGACACCCACTAATGAACGCTTACAAAAAAAAAAAAAAACGCCTGCCAGTCCTCCCTACAATTGCAAATGCTCCCTTTGAAGCCGGAGCTGAGGTAGAGCGGATTTTTTTTCATGTTTATTCCTGAGAAGGATGGGATGGGAGGGGAAACATCTGGTTGGGAGTTCTTTCTTTCTTTCTTTTTTTCTCTTACAAAGGTCCAGAGTCTGTTTTGCACCTGACAGGCAGTCATTTTGCAGAAAGGAAGGAGGAAAAAAGAAAAAAAAAAAAAAAAAAAAAAAAGCACTTCACACACGAGAGTTGGTGCATGCATTTGAACTTTTACGCTTGCTAGCATGAAAGTGATTGGATGCTCCCACACTTTCTCACCAGGGGAAAAAAGCTCGGAGGGGCTGAAATGAAGCCGTTTCCACTTATAAAATCGACGCAGTTTTGTTCAAGCGACAGGGAAGCAAATGTGTCAGGGTTCAGAACAGATGCAGTCCTCTCTGGAGGTGATAGATCATGGCAGGCTTGAAAGCGCTGCAGCCTGACAGGCTGGTGACAGGGCTGCATTGTGAAACTGAGTTGGGTGGGGGGGTTTGCAAGCCTGTCTGTGATTTGGCGTCCTGGTAAACACATAAGAACATTGTTGTTTGAGGAGGGCAGAAATGCTCTGGAAGCACTTCTGAGAGAGCGTAAGCCTCTTTTGGGGTTGGGGGGCTGCTGCGTCTCAAAAGAGTTTTCTGAGAGGCCTGGGGTGGCGCGAGGGGGGAATCCAGCAAGCAATTCTAAAGAGCCCACTCAAAAAAAAAAAAAAAAAAAAGCATGAGACCCTGGCCACTTTGCAGGCTCCCTTAAACTGCACGAA
Source organism: Hydrocynus forskahlii (assembly GCA_037974365.1). Lineage (NCBI taxonomy): Eukaryota > Metazoa > Chordata > Actinopteri > Characiformes > Alestidae > Hydrocynus > Hydrocynus forskahlii. The sequence continues at coordinate 17,176,368 of JBBPCX010000040.1, forward strand.
AATGCCACCTATGCTTGGTATAAACCAATGAAAAGTTTGTGAGGCCCCAGACCTCGGGTCTGCATAGCTTTGCTTACTGGAGTGTTTCCTTATCTGGGTGCGATCCTCCAATTAAATGTCATATGATAGCCACAGAGGTGTAAGGTTCTCTCACGTAAACCACTGGGGAACGTGGACTGACCGAGGCTTTGTGGCTGCTGGTAAGTCAGGAAGGTCATCTGGTGCCACTGGAGTTTATTTGGAGTGTCTTCGGCTGGTATGAGGAGCATAAACAGGCAGAGAGTCAGCAGGACAACCCCGATATGCGGGAACTAGGAGGAAATAAAACAACGTCGTGAGGAATGCTGCCTGAAACTGAGAGATGAAAGTCCTTTGCTGGTATTTCTTTAGATAGAAAAGCCAAGGTGAGGTCAGATGGAGTTGTAAACTAGAGGCGATAACTTTCAGAGACCGAGGTTTATTGCGTTCAGAGTGATTAGATAGTTCCAAAGTTTGTTTTCGTTGGCGTGAAATGATCTCAGGGTAGTACAGCAGGGCTTATTGCCATCAGTGCAGCTTTTATTACTTGAGGCGAAGGTAATTTGAGCAATACGTGAAATCTGAATGGTTCTTCAGACATCCCAACATATCAAAGCACACAAGCTTTATAGAACCTTTGGGCAGGACTCCTTGGAGGCCTCAGGTCAGTTTGAAGTGATCCGATTGGCGTTTTTCAGTGGAGGTTCTTGCGAGAAGTTTGAGAACATTGGGAGAACATTAGATGAATGTTGTGGAACACGTGTGCGTTTGCCAGATGGTGTGAAGTGATTTGGCGAGGCTGTGTAAGGATCCCTGCTGAAAGACTTGGACAGTTTGAACAATTTGGACCCAGCAGAGCTGTGTGTGTGTGTGTGTGTGTGTGTGTGTGTGTGTGTTTTAACATAAATAATTGAGTCCTGTGTGCCTAATGGTTTTCACAGCGTTGTGTGAGAAAAGAACAAAATGTAGCGAGCTGTGTTTCTGACCATAAATATTTATTTGGAAGTGTTTGCTTTGTTTTGATTTTAAGAAAGCGTTTCTAAGATAACTTAATATTTCATTGCGTGTTAAAGTTTGAGGCAGTGCTCGCCGATGGCGCATGCCTTTTGGACTCCCTCCCAAGCTGCCTGTTATTTGGGCCTCCTTTGTTAGTTAGCGATGCCTTTTGTTTTCGCTTCAGAAAAAGTGCCAAACAAGAATGCACTGCAATGTGGTTTTTTTTTTATTGTTCCAAGATGATAATGATTGGGTTCAAGTACTGAGTCTTGATTGTAAACACATTTCTGTTTAATTGTCTGAGCGTGTGTGTATGTGCGTGTGTTTTGTTTTGTTTTTCTATCATTACTATTCTTTTTGTCATGCTGGGACTGATTTCACCGCCGCAATTCATTTCAGAGGAAAAAGCTTGTAGGAAACCACAAGCTTGTGAGAAAAGAACTGCAGAGTGATTTGCTTTAGATCCGTTTCAAAAGGAATTAACCACCTTGGAAAAGTAAAATATATCATTGGCTTCAGACCCGGCTTGGGTGAAGGGCCAGGATGTGAAATACACAGTATTGTTCAAACTGTTTCTTCCTTTTTTTTAAGATATAATCGATAAAGTCATTTGTCAGTATAGTTAAATATACATGTGGGAGATTTCGAAAGAAGAAATATAACCCCACTCCACTTCAGACCTTCCTTAACCTCAAGCATTAAACTCCCAGATGGAACTTGAATCTTTTTCATTCACACAGTGTAGGGGTGTATGTGGGTGAAGTGTGGACCAATAGAGTTTTAAGTGTCAGCTTGCAAGTGTGGACCAACAGTGTGTGTGTGTGTGTGTGTGTGTGTGGCTGAAAGGGTGTGTTGTAAAATGTGGGTTATATGGGAAGGACAGTGGGGAGTCAGGGTCAGGAATCTGTTTGATGTTGAAGTCCTTTATGGCTGTGTGCTGAACAGCTCTTGCATGTAGTGAAAGTGTCTCCAAAGTCCTCCCATAGACTGACCCTGTCTGTACACCACCCCCTGTTCCACTAGCCTGCCGGACTACAGAGACTTGGAGCAAGATGCGAAGAAGTAGTTCCAGGGAAAACTGTCAAGTTAAGGCAAGCTTAGCTAGTTTCCCCTGAAGCCAGAAGCCTGTATATCACTATATCACAAAGACGGAATGCAAAAATACAAGTCCATGGCTCAAACTTGGCCATTCCAACCAATAACTGTGTGATAGTCTCCCAGTTATCAGTGTGTGTGTGTGTGTGTGAGAGTGAGTGATTGACTACTCTGTGCTTGGCAGGCATCTGAAGATCAGTGTTTTTATTGTGTGTTTGTTGGTCTTTGGGGACTACAGCTGCTCCTGCTGGTCTTAGTGATGACCCGGGATGCTGCCCTCTATGACCCCCCCCCCAGGCCCCCTATCCAGCACTGGACTTCAGTCATTTCTCTTTGATGTGCCATTAGTCCTCCCAAATTTGGAAGGAGGGGAAGGAATTCGGGTTGCACAATACAGAAAAAGTATCATATTGTGAATACATGGCTGCATGACACAGTTGCAATGAGACCAGCATTAAAAACACATGGACAAACCCTTGATGTAAACTGGTTAAATGCTTATTCTGCGTTGTTCATCCAGAATTCTGAACATGTGTTGGTTGCTCTGAATGCTTTGAATGTACATGAATGCTTTGATTGATCAAACACACAGAACATGGCTGTACAATGGGACAATATTGTTGCATAAGACAGTGTTTCCCAACCCTGGTACATGAAGCCCGCTGTTCTGTATTTTCGTTTATTTGCTCTGTCACACCCACTTCAATACAGAAAAGACTTGTTCATTAACTGATTAGTTCTATTAGGCATGTTGGGGCAGCAAAAACATTGGGCGTGCTCCATTTACCTGCTTTTTACCTTGTGGCCAGTGTCAGTCATGTTTACAAAGAGTTTTTATGTTAGTTGCTGAGTATTGTATTAAAATGATGGTGCTATTTAAAAGTTAACGTTCTTTGCCAGGGTATTCCATGGTTTCCTACCTGGTTTGTTATGATTTAGAGCTTTCATGCAGCAAAAGCGGCGTGCAAAGAATCTTAAGCGGCTTCTAAAGGTAGTGGAAACCACACCCACATGGCACAACTGGCACAAATGCGGAACAGATACTGAAGAAAGGGGAAGAAGCGTGAGAAATTGCAAATCAAAATCACACCTTTGTGTGCACATATGTGTACTGAACGTGGCGCCAGTCAGACATTTTGTAAAGTCCTAGTCATGATGGCTGTAGTCAGTTATTTGTTGACTCTTCTCACTGGCTATTCACCTTATTTGAACACTACAGATTGAGAAAGGTCTCAGAAAGACCAAAATGCCCTAAAGTTTAGTTGTACAGAAGCTTTAAAGTCACGTGTAAAGAGATTTATGAGATATTTGATAATGAAGAACATTTCTCACACCACATGAAGGCAGATTTTGTGCTCTCTCTCTCTTTCCTTTCCTCTCTTTTATGTTCCCTCTGTTCATTTATTGTTCTGTTTAGCTGCTGGGCTTGGCCTGAGTGTGTGTGTGTGTGTAATGGTGGAGGATGTTGCGTGTGAAAGTTAGCGTGAGCTTTAGTAGAGCACTGAGGTTTTTTTTTTCCAGCATCTTCTTTGTCATCCTCATGCAAATACTTCCCGGCCATGCTGGCTCCATTGGAGGCTCAGAAATTGCCTATTCCCTCAAAGCCCTGCTCTGTTTTCCTTCTCTCTCTCTCTCTCTCTCTCTCTCTCTCTCTCTCTCTCTCTCTCTCTCTGTCTCAGGCACACTTCTCCTCTGCCACATAAAGGGAGAGGATAAAGAATAGAGACACAGTTTTTCTCTCCCCCCATCCTTTCCTCCTTTAGAGAACGAGCATTTTTGTCTAGGGGCTGGCTGTTACTTTTAGATGCGACTTGTCTTTTTGTCACCCTGCTTTCCCTCGCTCTCTTCCTCTTCTTCTCTCTGTCCCTGTTCTCTTTCTGAAGCTGACGGAGTCTCGCGCATGCCCGCCCGCCCGCGCCGCCTCTTCATGGGTCGTTTTTGCGTTGCTTTCTTCTTCTTTTCTTTATATTACTTCTTACATATTTCCTCTACTTTCACACTCCTTCAAGGGATCTACCCACTAGCTCTGTGAGTGCACGAGTGTGTGTGTGTGTGTGTGTGTGTGTGTGCCATTCTTCCTCCCCACTCCCCAGGGACCTGACTGTTGTTGCGTTTGAAGCCAGCTGAGAGAGAGATGGAGAGAGTGGCTGTTGTTTTCCTTTTGTGAAAGAAGAGAAAGAAAGAGCCCCGGGGAGAAGACCGCCGGCACCCGGTTTGAGATGGGGCCTCGGAGAAGTTCCCATGAGAGGGCAGGAGTGGGGAGGGGAGGAAAAAGGGAGTAGAGGGGAAGGGAAGATAGGAGAAGTGGTGGGTGAGGAGGTGAGCTAGAGGCTACACTCTTAAAAGAAGATTGCCAATTGGTTCTTATTTTGGGCTTGGAGTTCTAGGAAAAATCTTTGATTGGTGCAGAACGTTTGGAGGTTCTTTGAGGACAATAAAGGTTCCTTGCATTCATGTTTCTTTTATTAACAAAGGAACTATTCATTGCAATATTCTTTAGGAAGCATAAGGTTGCTCCAAAGAACCTTTCTTTTGGTCTGTATAAGAGTTAAGAGAGGAAAGCAGTAAAGACAAAAGGAACAAGGGGGGAAAGAGTGTGATTTGTGTTGGCCAGTATTTCCTAATCCTAGTCATAGAACTAGTACTAAGCAGATTTTCGTGCTTTCTTGGCCACTTTAACTCAGGAAGTTCTTGTTAATGAGCTGAATAGTTGAGCAGGTATGACAAAGCAGGGCACAGATACAGAAGTATCTGTAAAACATGACACAGAGAAAAGATTTCCTCAATTCTCAGTATCACCCCGATAAACTAAATGGTATATCATATGCTGAAGAGAAAACGTCTTCATGTAGAAGCCAGTGAGTCATTATCTGCACCAATTAGCTCTAGTGTTAGCTCATCTGAAGGGACAGCTTCTAGATTTCCTTTATTTAAATAATAAAGCATATCTTCACCTTTCGGTGTATGGCTAAATGTTCTGTGTGGTGCATCAGTACACTATGGTTGTGTATTAGGGGTAAGAGCTGGGATACATTAACCAAAACTCTTTTTATCCCCTGTGAATGACTAAATAATCATTCATTAACTCTCTGGATTATCAGAACTGGTTAGAGTTACTACACTGGCGAGAGTAACTCATGTACTTGGTGGTGTGAATCCTCTGGTGATGGGACTGCAAGTGGCTTTATCATACCCTTCAGTAACAAGTGTCTCTTTATACCTGTCATCGCCAACTACAGGCTGTTATGCTGTATCTCTGTTTCTGCTCATCCAGGAGATGTGTTTGAAGATGACATAATTGTGTTGACCATACGACGTCTCCCTTTTTTGTTTGCAGTTGGAAGTCTAGTTATTATCATCAAGGTCTATACTACTTTAATGTAATTATTAAATTGCATAATCAGTTACATAGTTTATTGGTTTATTGCTTGGTGCATTACACTGCATGTGTACCAAACGCCTGGAAAACACATGGCAAAAATGTAAAGGATGTTTTTAAGTCTAAATTGATCATGAATTTATAATGGCTGAGTGGCTGATTTTTGGGTCTGATTAATCTTAGCCTTTTTCTAAGGACTGTTTGAAAAACTATATCAAACATCTATTTTAATAAAGGCTGATCAGTGGCCAAATATTTAGGTCGGGAAATTACAACAGAATGACAAATTCTGTATTTTGAGCACATGAATAGATCTTAATATAGATTAAATTGTAATAAAATTTCTCCTGAACTGGCGACTGTCCATGGTATCTTTCTGCCCAGTGACCACTGGGATAGATTCTAGCACCCCCCACCCCGTGACAACCCCGGTGGAAGATAAGCGGTTCGGATAATGGATGGATGGATGGATAAAACATCACCTATTTTACTTATAAACACAAATATGGCATAGATTAAAAGCACTTTTGTCCAAACTTTTCTGCTTGTACCACTGAGCTACAAATTAGAATACATTAATATGTAACTACATCATAATTAAGTTATTTGTGCAACTTTAAAAGGTTAATTGATGTTGAGTAAGATATTTTTTCTGTCTAGATGAGGTTTAATTAAATGGTGCTTTATTTATTGGACAAGTCCAAGGATCTTTGTGAGTTTGGTTCAGGGCCTACATTTGCCATAAGTATGTTTTAATACGATTAAATGCATTTATTTTGGCTTGACTAGTAAGTATCGTGGTCTGGCGTGTACATGTAGATGGCTCGGTATGTTTTGTCAATTTGACCATGACTCTGTGTGTGAGCGTGTGTGTGTGTAAAAATAGTGGTCCGGAATGTGTGGTATGGTGGGGGGGGCATGCAGAGGGCTAGAGTGTTGCTTGGCAAGTTGTTTGCATGAGAGAGACCAAGACAGGGAGGTGCATGTGTGTGTGTGTGTGTGAGTGTGTGTGAGTATGTGTGAGTGTGTGCGTGTGCATTAGGCTTCAGTGTGCAGATGAGCTCTGAAGATCAAAGTATGTGGTGGGAATCTGTACAGTAAGCCATGGGGATCAACAGCTGAGATGCAGGCTGTGTTTCCAAATATCCATACACACACACACACACACACACACACACACACACACACACACACATACACTCACACACATCTAGAGGAACAATCAAAGTTCCCAATTATTTCGAAG
>JBBPCX010000040.1:17185248-17196043 GCA_037974365.1 Hydrocynus forskahlii
TTTTGAGGGAGCGTGCAGTTGGCATGCTGACTGCAGGAATGTCTACCAGAGCTGCTGCCCGTGAAATGAATGTTCATCTCTCTACCATAAGCCATCTCCAAAGGCGTTTCAGAGAATTTGGCAGTACATCCAACCGGCCTCACAACCGCAGACGTGTAACTACACCTGCCCAGGACCTCCACACCAGCCCAGGACCTCCACATCCAGCATGTTCACCTCCACGATCGTCTGAGACCAGCCACCCAGACGCTGCAGCAACAGTCGGTTTGCATAACCAAAGAATTTCTGCACAAACTGTCTCAGGGAAGCTCATCTGCATGCTCGTCATCCTCATTGGGGTCTGGATCTGACTGCAGTTCGTCGTCATAACCGACTTGAGTGGGGAAAAGGTCACATTCAATGGCATCTGGCACGCTGGAGAGGCGTTCTGTTCACGGATGAGTCCCAGTTTTCACTGTTCAGGGCAAATGACAGACAGTGTGTGGCGTCGTGCCAAGGTGCTGATTCATGCTCTAATCAGCACCTTGACATGCCACACCTGTGAGGGGGGATGGATTATCTGGGCTAAGGAGAGGTGCTCACTGACACAGATTTAGACGGATTTGTGAACAATATTTGAGAGTAATGGGTCTTTTGTGTATGTAGAAAATGTTTCAGATCCTTGAGCTCAGCTCATGAAAAATGGGAGCAAAAACAAAAGTGTTGCATTATATTTTTGTTCAGTGTATATTCTATACACCTAGTGTGCTGAATCAGGTGCAGGTCTACTCCAGATGTCTTTCAAATTGAAGCTGTCCTTAAGAGCTACTTCTCTTTTATTCTCTTCTCTTCTTGTCTCGTCTCGTCTTGTATCGTCACGTCTCATCTCGCCTCTTCTCGTCTTGTCTCCTTTCATCTTGTCTCTTCTCCTCTCCACTCTTTGCATCTCTGGTTAAATACTTTCCTTCATCCATTTTGATGAATCTGAACTTTATTTTGTGTCGCGTGTTCTTCGCATTGTAGTCGTCTGAATGTTGTACCAGTTTTTAATAACTTAGTGCTTCTCCTGAATGATTGAATATAATGAATATTGATGCACTTTCTAATGCCGCTGATGCTGGTTTGCAGTCCTGGTTGAAGCAGAGAGGCTGAAAGTTTGATGTGTTTTCGCTGTCATGTTTTAGGTTGGGTAGTGTGTTTAGGGAGTGTTAGATGTTCCATCGTTCTGTTCCACTCCTCTGCAGGTCTTTGAGTCACTTTCAGAGCGGCACAAAACCTCCCTCTGTCCCTCCTGAGACGCGGTGCAGGCGCGCGTGCGTACGTGTGGAGCGTTTTTGTGTATGTCTGGGAGTGTTTGTGTTTGCGTGTGCCCGGAGTCAGGAAGGTTTGGTTAATTTTGGCAGGGATGCGTGCGTCTGTGTTTTTCTGGGAATGGACGGGTGGGTCTCAGCTGGGTCTGGGTTTGTGAATGGTGTGTGTGTGTGTATGTGTGTGTGTGTGTGAGAGAGGTCCTCTCCAGCCAGTCTCATAACTCCACCATTGTTTATGACATTTTCTAGTGACTGTCTGTCTGTCTTTCATTCTCTCTCTGCGTGTGCATGCACACACACACACACACACACACACACACGCACCCGCACACATTTGTGATGAACTAGATTTGATAATGCTGATTGTGTGTGGTTATATATTAAAGACAATAAATTGGTGTGTGCTGTGATTGTGAAAGAAGCACTAAACCCTTAGTGGCTATAAACTCATAACAGTGAGGTGTGTGTGTGTGTGTGTGTGTGTGTGTGTGTGTGTGTGAGAGAGTGTAAGTAGTAAGTGTTGTAGGCAGTAGTATTGTGGAGGGTTTACCCAGCCGGGCGCTTTGATGTGGATGAGGTAATGTGGAATGAAATGCTTGCAATGGTAATCTCATATACGGGACTACTGGAGAACTCTCTTTATCAGTGACATGAAGGAGGTGTCGACATGTGAGAAAAGAGGTGTTTACGGAATAAAGTGCACATACTATCTGTCCCATTGTCTGATTGCACTACACATGTTTACTACACTGTAATACACTACACCGTTTGTACTGCTTGAAAAAAGTAGCTTTATAAATTAAAAAAGTTCTTAAGTTTAAATTACATTTATTGGAATGGATTTTTCTTCTTCTTCTTCTTACTATTTTTATTGTTATTGATTTTGATTTCTATCCTATTTCTATTCCGTTTCTGTTGGTTTGAACGGTAATAAGAATGAGATTACTTGAGTGTGTGCATGTGAGATTACTTATGTGCGTGTGTGTGTGTGTGTGTGTGTGTGTGTGTGTGTGTGTGTGTGTGTGTGTGTGTGGATGGGTTTTTAAAAACTTCACAGTGTGTTCTTAGCCACGGATGGCTATCTTAGCCTTCACTCATCTGGAAAACAGAATAGAAAGACAAGAATGACCTCGTTGGTACCCCTACATACTTACTCTAAAACTGACAATATTTTCTTGAAGTGTAATCAGTCAACACACACACACTCACACACAGTTGTGCAGTAGTTCTGGATTTAGAAACATGTTGTTCAGTAATTGGCAACATGTACTACGCATGTATGGAATAAACGCAATGTGACAGGTTAGATATAAATATCTGACTTTTGTTAGCCTTGATAAACAATGCGCTTTGAAGAGACGCTGGTAGGCAGTGCTTCAACTTAACACTCCTTCCACCAGTAAACCGCAAATCTCCAATGAATCAATGCCCCTCAAGCCCCTCTGCCACGTGCCCGCAGACCCCGGGATAGGCTCCGTGTACCTGGATAAGCGGTTACAGAAAATGAATCAATGCTTACCCTTTCATATAATTTAATAGCGTTTGTAAAGACTCATCTACCTTAGCTTCAAAATAACTCTGGCTTGAATTCGAGCGAATGGTGGAACTGTTTATGTTTCAAGAGTTTAGGTAGCTGTCCGTATTTCACGTTAAGTCTTCTGACCTGACTGGTCCAATAGAGTAATGCCTGTAATATTTCGCCCGGTTTTGTCTTGCTTTGTGTAATCTTTTGTAGGTCACTGGCTCCAAATCTTTGATCTCATGCTCTAGCTGTGATGTTGCTCCACTCGTCCTAGAATGGCGGTAACTGGGCGTAGAGTTTTCAGGTTCAGATATTTTCAAAGGAGTGAAAAACTCTTTGTCCATATTCCCATTCCCAAAATAGCATCTTACAAAATGGAGTTTAAAGCAGATTTAGAAATATCATTTTCAGATGATCTTTGAGAAAAAATAACCAAAGAAGTGTTTTTTTTTCCCCGTAAGTTTTTGACAGTACTGGACTTCATCTAAGTCAACTCAGTAAAGTCCATTTAAATTCACTTTAATGGCCGTGAGAAGGAGTCTTTACACTATCATACACTATTATTTAAGCAAAATGAAAGTATGTCTGTGTGTGTGAGGGAGAGATTAGTGCAGTGTGTGTGTGTGTGTGTGGGGGGGGGGGGGGGTCTAAGAGCTGTTTCGTAGGCAGGACTAAATCTGCAGCAAAGTTGTGTGGAGGATTTAGCCAGCCGGACGCTTTGATGTGGATGAGGTAATGTGGAATGAAATGTTTGCAATGTTAATCTCGAATGAGCAACTGCTGTAAAAACACTCACTGACATAAAGGAGGTGCTTTGGCTGTGTGATTATAGTGTATTTATTTATTTATTTTATTTTCAAGGGTTCAGTGAAGGACATAGATTAAATGTAAAGGCCCTAAATCAGGACTAGGCACATCCTCTTGCCAGGACTAAGTATAAACAGGTTACTGAGAGAGTGTGCAACATGCGACATTCAGGACCAGGTCCAAGAAATCTCAACCCCCCCACAAGGGAACTGGGCGAGTGTGCTCTTCTGTCTCTGGAGATTTTGTGGAGGAAACACTATAAGTGTTAGCCAGATAACCTGACCAGCAGTTTAAATGGGGATGTAGTTTGAGGTCATGCTCTGCCGTGGCCGTTGGCTCCCTTTGTGGACCTTTTCTCTAAAAACTGGTCTTTTTATCGGCTTTTTGTGTTAATTTCTTATTACTGTATATACTGACTTTTGCACTACTCATATATTTACTTCATAGTTTATAGTTACTATATAGTTTCCAAAATTCACCACACATTTAGCTAAAAACGAAACCAAAAACTATATATTTGTGTAATTTTTTCATTTATGCTATCGAATGAATGTAATAATGCTAAAGCAGTCCCAATACTTTTGTTCACTCAGTGTATGTATAACGCTCACATATAGCAATCTCACGTTTCTCCACTTGGTGGCACAGTTATCATGATAAAATTGTTAAAAAGAATTAGATAATTTAGTATGTAATTTTTCATTATAGATTTTTAGGTCAGTCAGTGATAAATAAAGTACCGAACTGAATGTCGGTCTAAGCTATAGGGACCTTGTTTGTCTGACCAGCGCCAGGAAAAACACAGTGTATGTTACAGTCACTATTTCTCATATTATCATTTAAATGATTTGTTATGTGTGAGCATTTCAGACCTCAGTGTGGACCATTTCCTCTCTGTAATTTGGATGCATCTCTATTATTAAAGTAATGTAGATCTTTACTAGGTCATATCATTGACATCTATTAATGTATTAAAAGTATTCAGCTACAACAGGTGCTGCAATATAATCACAATATTAATCATTTGTCAATGTCATGGAGTTCTGTTCAATGACTAGACAAGACTGTGAATGCAAACAGGCGATCTTTCTTTCTTTCTTTCTTTCTTTCTCAGACTTTTTTCATTTTATCTTATCCCTGCGTTCCTTGGCCTCTTAATTTAATGTTTGTGTCCCAGTGGCATTGCTGTAAATGCTCCCTTTTTCTTTCGTTTTCTCTTCATCTTTCATCCCCCACTTTCGTCATTCCCTTAATGATCCTTTTAGCTCAGTGGCCTGGAGAGAGACAGAAAGAGAGAGAGAGAGAGAAAGAGAGAGGGAGGGAGAGGGAGTATCTAAATGAGGTTCTTGCTGAGTTTTGATGAAGCTTCAGCAATTTGGCCTCGCAGAGGGCTGGCAAGCCTTTATGGTTTGTGTGTGTGTGTGTGTGTGTGTGTGTGTGGGTGGGTGCGTGCATGCGTGTGTGTGTGTGGTGTGTATATGTCTGGCCTTGGATAATGCCGAGCTGTCATTGGCTGCGTAAATCGTCTGTCAGGGCGTGCGGTTTGGCGGGAAGACAAACAGCAGTGCTGGACGAGACCATGCACATACACACTTATTGACACACATATAAACACTTGTCATTGACACATACACACACACACACACACACACACACACACACACACACACACACCTCTCTTAAAGGCACGGAAACACACCTGTTTTTTAGAAACACACACATACACGCGCGCGCATGCATGCACACTTCCTTCAGTGACAAGCACGCACACACGCTCTTCTAAACACATGCATGCTCCTCAGTGGGCTCTGGAATTTTTCCCTTGCTTTTTCCGCGGTGCTAACATCTTAATGTGCCAGACACCAGGGGGCTATATCGTTCACACACACTCTTCTCACACACACACACACACACATTTGGCACTGTCTTTGCATGTGTTGCCAGGTCAGAGCTGGCAAGACCTCATAAGTGTCACACAGTGCCAATTTCAAGTCAAAGAGAAAGATGTACTTATCATCTCTCTTTCTTTTGCACGCTAGCTCTCTCTCTCTCTCTCTCTTCTCTCTCTTCTCTCTCTCTCCACATTTCTCTTCCTCTCTCCTCTCCACATCTCACATTCTTTCTCTCTCTGGCTGACTTTCTCTTGCCTTCATCCTTTCGTTCTCTGTAGCAGTTGGATCTGTTATTGGTAACTATTTTATTCAGCAGAAGTAAGTTTAACTGTTGAGTGCCTCTTTTTAACATGTCAGTGTGTCACACCTGCACTATATAAACATCCAGTCACTGCACAAATCAAAATTGGACAGAAATAAATAAAGAGTTTATTTTAGGTTGTGGTCCTGTGACTAATTACTAGCCGTGAATAAATTACCTAGCAATATAAACTTTTTTTTCACACTGCGTTAATAAAAGGGAATCAGTTCAAGGATTCTGGTGATAGGTTGTCTGCGAGATCTGGTCTGGCTATTAAATAACTTGACTTGTGGTAATACAGGAATTTAATGGTTTTTCATATGATGTTACAGATTCTCCATGCTAGATGGACAAGGACTACATTTTGAAAAGTTTAAACTATATTCCCAACTGTTATTTTCATGCATCTTTTGTGTACTGTTTTAATGGAAAACACTGTTGGTGATCATAGTGTCTAGGTCCTCTTGATTTAAATTCAGCATTTACATATTTTGGCTCCTTCTGTCTTATAATGTTTTTTTGGAAAACACTGTCAGTGATTGTGGCATCCAGGTCCATCTAATCAGCTTCGTATCGTTTATAGTTCAGTTGTTGTGGTTTATAATATGCACGAAGATATGCTACTCTACAGTCTTTCATTTTGAAATTGAAGTTCACTAAGATACAGACGTGGATTACTTGAGCACTGATGTACGTCGCTCTGGATAAGAGCGTCAGCTAAATGCCGTAAACGTAAACTTTATCAGCATAGTATACAGTTAGAGCTATGGAATGAAAACACTTATTGCCATAAAACATTGAAAATGGGATATAATCATGGCCAAAATTATATTGGAATATATGTATCATTATACTCCTATTCATGACTGTATCCTCTAAAGCCGGCTTAATGGTGAGCTCAGCTGAATGGAGCGCTGAGCCGAACACAGTTACTGTGTGTTCAGCTCAAGTCTACCTAAAACTGGATGAGTCAGCCTGCTCAGCCGCGATTCCAGCTTTGTAGAATATCCTTCAATTTTCTCTTTATTTAAATTCAGCATTTAGACCTGTCAGTCTTGCCTGGGCTCCTTTTTGCTCCCTGCCAACTCAAACAGTATTGGAGTCGGCGCTGCGTGTGCGTGTGTTTCGGCGATGCCGTAATGCCGTCCACTGTGTTCTGCAGGCATAAATCTGTGCGAAAGGCTCTTTAACAGCTTTGATGCTCACAGGGATGCAATAACTCCTCTCTTCTCTCCTTCTCGCCTCTCACTCCCCTCCCTGCTTCTCTGGCACTTGTCTAAAGGAAAACGTCTTGTCGTTCTTTTTTTTTTTTTCCTGCGCCGTGTGAAACACCACGTCTGGAAAAGCGGTTTGACTTGTTGGCGTGAGTTGAGGGGAAAAGGTTTGTTTATGTGACGGAGACTTTTTCATGGTGTTCTGAAGGCAAAAAAAAAAAAAAAAAAAGGCTCTGAACATAGAACCGGCGCCTGCGACACCTCTCCAGCGTCTTCATAAACACTTCATAACACCGGCCGTAAACAAATAGAAACAAAGGACATTTCCATACTTTGATTTTACAAGACTTGAAAGGCGACTACAGATAGTCTCCTCTTGTGCAGATGGAGAGTTGCAAGTCCAAGATGTTCTCATCTGGATTACTCATCACTTGAATGCGACTCTGTCTTTCAGCACTGAGGTCAGTTCACTTTGATCTGAAATGAACTGGAAAGACACAGTTTAATTCAGAACAGTTAGGTGCTAATCCTCTTTTGGTTGCTTCCCTGATCCTGATTTGGGATTAGGATGTACCATACTCTGTATATTTAAAGATGAAATGAAAATCCAATGCTTTCGATGAAGCCGAAAAAAAAAAAATGCTGACAGATATTTCTGATGTTGATTTTTGTTCACATTTCCTCAGCAGCCTGCAACCCACAGTGAGTTAGTGGATTAGAGGGTTGAGCTAGAAGGTAGCAGTTCTCCTGCAGGGTAGCACGCATGTGAGCAGGTAGTGAGTGAAAAAGATCAGCTACGGTTGAAAGCCTAAAGTAAGGTTACATCTAGGAGCATTTTTAAAACAAAGGATAAGGCAGATCACATACAACCAATCTGACTCAACAAGGAAGTGCGCTACCTTCAACCACCTGAAAAAAAACATCCCAGTTTTGATTCTGAAGCAGCAGAATAGGCAGTAAACATCCCTCCATGCTGGTGTTCTGACATCCATTCCATAAAGACAAGTGGTTTGTCAGAATGAGTCAAAGTTACTCTTACAAAACATAATACATCAGTAACACTGATCACCGGATTGTTGTCATCTGTATGTTCTATAGAAGCATTTTGCAGTCTTGAATATAAATCTTGAATATTCTGCAGCTAGTCCTGTCATAATATTAAATTTATCAGCTAGCAATGCAAAACGGTTTCATTTACTCAAAATACAACTCATTCTGTAAACGATGTTTTAGAGCAAAAGTCAACAACAAGATGTGAATAATGTTGTTATTCTACATTTAGTTTACGTTATAGTACTGTAAAAACACAATTTGCAAAAAATCATAGCCGTTTCTAGTAGCATCCTTTTGTTACATTTCTTCAAATTTATATTTACATGAAATATTTGTAAGTCAATCTCTGTAAGGTGGGGCCTCCATGAATCACACTAGTTTGTTCAACACAACATAATGATGCTGAATTGGATTGAGATCTGAGGAATTGGGGGGTCAATTCAACACTCTAAAGAGCCATTACAGAATACTGTTGCCATGAAGGGGTGTACTTGATCTATAACAACATTTTGTTAGGTGGTTTGTGTCAAAGTATGTCAGGATTCTCAGCAGATCATTGCCCAGAGCATCATGCTACCTCATCCAGTGTTCCTTTTTCCTATAGTGTATCCTGGTGGCACATCAGACCAGGCCATCTCCTCCAACTGCTCCATAGTCCAGTTGTGATGTCCAGGTGCCCACTGTAGGTGCTTTTGGTGATGGACAGGGGTCGGCATGGGCACTCTGACCGGTCTATTGCTACGCAGCCCAATATGCAGTAAGCTGTGATTTGTTATGCGTTCATAATGTACCTTCCTGTCATAGCCAGTATTATTTTTTTTCTGCAATTTGTACAACAGTAGCTCTGCTGAGGGATCAGACGGGGTCACCTACACGCCCCACATGCATCAGTGAGTCTATGACCCTGTCATTGGGCCATCTGTTTCTCTTCCTTGAGCCACTTTTGGTAGGCCCTAACCACTCCATACTGGGAACACAACACAAGTTGTGTAGACACAATTTGGCCCTCCTCATCCAGATCACACAGATCCTTGCACTTGCCTGTTGCACTTCAGGAATGGATTTTTCACATGCTATTTTGTATTTTCCCTCCTTTGACAGAGGACATTGTAATGAGATAAAACCAGTCAGTGATTTTAATGTTGTGTCTGATCCAATTAAAACATCCTGTCTGTACCATATGGTTGATTACCAGACATTCTGACACATATGCCTATACTAGTAAAATAATCTAAAACCTGCTGCATGAAATTAAGCTCTAACAAGCTCCTTATTAAACCATCCTGACCACTTTTCCATGCTCTTTTGCCTTCCTTCTATCCCCTCCCTACTTCACACTGCCATGATGTACATTTTTGTTATGACCTCTGACCTTAAGGGGTCACTAGATTGGCCTGTTGCTCTCACACAGCAGGTCAGCATTGATTAATATGTTGATGCCAGTTAATAAGTATTTACTCTGTGCCCTTGAGGACCCATTTAGTGGATTTGGGATGCCACAAAGCCCTCAAGTGCACTAGAAAGGAGGAATCATTGTGCTTAGAGGTCGCCCCAAAGGTACTTCAGTCGGAGATAAAAGCACATGGGAACAGTCTGGAGTGAGCGTTCACAAACTCTGTGCTCTGGCACTGAATAGTGAGGCACAGGCCTTTGTATATACAACTGTCCTCAGCCCTCTTATTATCTAACTATAAGGGGAATAACATGAAACGCAACTCTGAAATGCACTTTTTTGCCGACTTACAAAACTGTATCACAGAGTGATGGCTCCATACCAAAAATACGCCATTTTTTTAAAACGTACAGGTCTAACCACATGACTTTAGGAGAGGTTTGGAGGCTACAGGATGTCAGTATTGTGTGTGTGTGTATGTGTGTGTTTAACTTGGTTTAGTCTGTATGGTCATGTCTGTCTCTGTGAGGCTGGGTGGTCTATGCTAAACTTAGCTACACAAAGCTAGGCAAGGCTAAACTAAGCTAGGCCTCAGTGTCCCTCAGCAAAAAAAGAGTTATGGTTGTGTCAGAGGTGCCTGAGAATGCAGGAGCTGTGTGAGGTATCATGCACTGAGTCATGAGGAAAAGGGTGTGATATTTAGTGTGTGGTGGCATGGGAGTTTTTTTTTTTTTTAACTATAGGACCCTTGAGACAGGTGTATACACATTGTAACCTTCAGATCTCAGGGTCCTGACACACCAGGCTGAGTCCTTGATGGTTGACCGTCTCCTGCAGTGTGTGCCGCATGGTAGTCGCTCTTTGTGAGGGCCATTTTGGCCGATCGTGCCTGTTGAATTGGCTGTGAGAGAAAGCTTTGCTTATCTTGATTTCCGAGTGGATTTAGTGAATCAGAAGCTCAAGAGGGCTGATTGTTCTATGCTAGTGCTGTGGTTTATTTTTCAAACAATTTATACTGTTTGAATGTCCAGATTTTTGAATGAACCGTATTTGAGCAGATATGTAATATTGTTATTAAAAAAATGCATCTCGACTGATAAGTGTATGGGTAAGTGTAAAATGTAAATGTAAGTGATAACACTAAAGCATGGGTTACCCTGTCATGTCATGGCCTTTTTTGCATTTTTATCCAGTATTTAATGTGTAAACCTTCACTTTATAAATGAAACCTTTGTCTGAATACGAGGTCTCCATCAGCTGAAGAATGATGAAGAAGCTGAAGAACGATGGTAGCAGAGATCTTTGTGGAAAACGTAGAAGTTTG
>JBBPCX010000040.1:17216267-17226762 GCA_037974365.1 Hydrocynus forskahlii
TATATATGCAAATATTCTTATTTTCTTTGACAAAATGTGTTTCAGTTCAATGTTACTTGTGTGTTTGCGTTCCTCTTCAGGTGCTTTGACACTCCAGGTGAGTCTATTAGACTCTAATGAGTTTAGCTGTATGTCAAGGGTGAAAAAGCCGTTTTCTCTCACTTCTCTTCCATCTCTTTCCATTCTTGTGACCTCAGCCTCAGTAAAAATGTAGCATGTCCATCTGGCACCAGTAACAGGGCCTCAGCGAGATGGTGGTGTCTCTCAGGGGGCACAGCTGCATCCAACAGAGCCGACATTCAGCTCAGCGCCCACAATCAGACCACCAGGGCCTTAGAGAGGACGCCACCAGAAAAAGGCATTAAGAAACGAGTTAGACTACAAATGGCTGTTGGATTTGATATAAGGAGCACACAGTAACACACACACACACACACACAAATATACACTCACGGTTTCAGGGTGGTCTCATTAAAACTAATGTACCATTGAGTTTTTTCCAGCTGTTCTCTCTTTAAGTCTCTTTCTCTCTTTCTCTGCATATGAGTAAGATTAATGATACCATGTGCTGCTGAAGTCTGAAGTTTGTGTGTGTGTGTGTTTGTGTGTGTGTGTGTTTGTGTGTGTGTGTACTAATGAAGGAGTTTTTAAGTGTTTTGTGGTGTCATGCTGAAAGGCCTGTTCATACTAAACAGAATCCTCTGGACATTTGGGAAGCAATACGTTGTTGTTATTATTATTATTATTATTATTATTATTATTCCATAAAGCTACCATATACTGTACTTCATCATTCTCCATAACCCTGCACTGAGCATTGTGCATACTTTGACCTGTTTCAGTATTTTCCAGGGATTTCCTTTTCTTTGTGTTCACCAAATCATGTTTGTTATTCTATAGAGTCATTTACGTCTAATGTAAATAATATATGGACAGAAGGTCATCCCTGTATCTATCAGAAGAATATGCGCTATTTATGTTCATTGTAAGACAGATTTTTTTTTTTATTTCTCTGCATAGTACATATGTGTATCTGATACTTTCTGTTGATCAAATGTGTTTTTGAAGGTTTAGGCCTGAACTGAACTGACTTAACGCACATTCGATCTTGTCAAGGTGCTTGTATATTGAATAATACCCAGAATTAGCTGTCCTGACCACGCCCACACTCTAGAACAGTTCATGTGTTTTTATTAATAAGTTCTCATACATTTATTTAGTTTATATAGATGGACATGATTATTTGCTTTATTTATTTGATAGCAGGTCTGTGCCAAGAGAACCACACTTTCATTAAAGTTTGAACTACCATATCAACTGAGTTTGTCTGTATCATTTATAGAGAGAAAAAACGAAAATGTGTGTTTGTGTGTGTTTATTCATTTTTAGGACAAAGTATCCTCTTGCCATTGTAGGAAACTGGAATAAAAGGGCTAACCTACTGTAACCTACCATGTAGATGGATGAATGGGTGGGTGGATGGATGGATGGATGGATGGATGGATAGATAGATAGATAGATGATTAAGGCCAGCAAAATGTATTATTATTTCATTTAATCGCTTAATTGAATTGAAGTCAATTGAAAGGGCAACAGAGCAGATTTGCTGCTGAGGCTAAGGTCAGGTTTAAAGCTGGGATGGTAAGGAAAAATTGATCATTCACTACAGTACTGATATACTGTATATACCCGGGGTCTTGGGCACGAGGCAGGGACTCACCCTGAACACACACACACACACAAATACACACACAACTGAATGCATCTATATGGTTAGTGGAGCTCATAAAAGAATAATAAATACAAATACAAGGTATGCACCCGATTAAGTCCTTTATAAGTGGTTATATATACACACCAATCAGCCTAATACTGTGCAGGACCCCTCCTGCCACCAAAACAGCTCTGACCTGTCGAGACATGGACTCCACAAGACCTTTGAAGGTGTGCTGTGATATCTGTCTCCAAGACAATGACAACAGATCCTTTATGTCCTGCAAGATAGGGGCTTCGTGGATCAGTTATGTTCATCCGGCACACCTCACAGATGCTCATTCAGACTGAGATCTGAGGAATTTAGAGGCCAAGTCAACACCTTGAACTTTGTCATGTTCCTCAAACCATTCCAAGTTTTACAGTGAGGCTAGGGGGCGTTATCCTGCTGAAAGTGGCCATTAGGGTACACTGTTGCCATGAAAGGATGTACTTGGTCTGCAACAGTGTTTAGGTAGGTGGTTCACAATCAAAGCAACATCCACATAAATGCGAGCCTTCTTCTCATAGATCCTATCCATCCACAAGATGTGAAAGAAAACATGATTCATCAAACCAGTCTACCTTCTTCCATAACTCATGGAACATGGTCCAGTTCTGATGCTCACATGCCCAGCATAGATGCTTTTGGCAGTGGACATGGGTCGGCATGGGCACTCTGAACGGTCTGTGGCTACACAGCACCATACGTAGCAAGCTGTGACGTATTGTGTGTTCTGACACCTTTCAATCATAACCAGCCAAACCAAGCCTTCCCACACACATCGTTAAACTTTGGGTTCACTGGTAGATGCTAACTTTTGCTAGATGCTAACCTCTACATACTGACCCAGTCATGTAGCCATCACAATTCACGAGTCATTCAGATCCACATGCTTGCCTATTTCTCTTGATTCCAACAAATCAACTACTGGGAACACCCCATGAAGTAAAGCAGTCATGCATGAACACAGCACAGCACACAGTGTGAAATTCGTACTCTGCATGTAACCCATTCAGCAACTGGAGTAGGGGACTGCCACCAACGAGGGGCGCCCAGGGAGCAGTGTGTGGGGACGGTACCTTGCTCAAGGGAACCTCAGTGGTGCCACAAGCAGTGTTGGGTTTTGAACCCACAACCTTCTGTCCCTAACCACTAGGCCACCAGCTGCCCCAAGACCTGCTGTTTTATAAATGCTCTGACCCAGTCATGTAGCCATCACAATTCACAAGTCACTCAGATCCACATGCTTGCCTATTTCTCTTGATTCAAACATATCAACTTCAATAACTGGCTGTTCATCTACTGCCTAATATATCTCACCTATTTACAGGGGTCTTTGCAACAAGACAATGAATGTTAATCACTTCACTTTTTAGGGGTTTTAATGTTGTGGCTGACTGGTATATAAAAAATAGATATGGGACACGTGACATGTGTGTGTCTGTCAGTCATATTTTATCAGCGTTAGGCACATGAGGATCTGTTTATTTTTCAGTGTCTCTCCAGTGGACAGTGGACAGTTTTCCATATGCATTTTTGCATGTAAGTCTGCATTTGATCGTTTGTCTGTGTGTGTGTGTGTGTACATGTACGTGTGTGTGTGTGTGTGTGTGTGTACATGTACGTGTGTGTGTGTGTGTGTGTGTCAGTAAACTCTTAAAGTGCCTCAAATGTTTTCTTCCCCGCAAATCTGTCCCAGCAGCACAGCCGCACAGCCTATCTCTCTCCACATGTACTCGCTTTGATAAGTATTCACACATAAATATGCACGCATATACACACATGCATAAGCTTATCTTTTGGGGACAACCACCGAGCCTTTGCTTAACACGCACACACACACACACACACACACACACACACACACTCACACACACACGTATTTAAATCCTGCCCAGTCCTCTCCAGGGTTCTGAGTTAAAATCCTCTGTCCACATATCACTCTGCAAACGTTCACTTTGTTCCCAACAGGCCGCCTCACTTTAAATTCAGCCTCTCCTCTGCTGCATCTAACACACACACACACACACACACACACTCACTCACGCAAACACACACACAGGGTGACTTGCTTTACAAACTCCTTTCTAACTAAGATGTTCTGTTGGCTTTTTAATTGAAACATTTTTCACTCATGTATTCCTTATTTTAACAATTTTAGGGGGCTTTTAGACAAACATGAACAAACTGTATTCTCGCTCATACTGGCTGAAATTGCGATGCGGCTGAAATTGCGGCTGCAGCGTAGGCTGAGACGTCTCAGCATGTGAGAGCTCCATTAAGCGTTACAGAAGCCTCTCAAGAGGCTCGGTTTAATATTTTACTGCTTCAGAGAAGGAGAGGGAGTGTGGGAAGGATCTGACTGACATATAAAATATCTTCATGTTGACGCAGAAGTGAGTCACATGAAAATATTGCATGTGTATTCTTGGGAAGTCATATTCTGTGATTTTTAAAGTGATTTTACCTCAGTTTCTATTTACTCGGGATGGCATTTTCTCCCAAAAAATGCTGCAAGGGCCCAGAGAAGCACTCTCACTCTGTGACATACGGATTTTTGAGTTTGCTTTTTATCCAGAGGGACGGCATTTGCTTCGAGAGCTCTGTATGTTTAACTTCATTTCCGCGCCTTTCAGCTGTAAGGAGCGCTCAAGTGGAGAGCCGTGCGCCTTTAATGGAAAAGTTCACCAGTTTAATGGAAAAATCATTGTTAGTGTGGCTTTGAACTCCAGCACATGGTACTTGGTGTAAAAGAATGTCTATAAGTTATGAGATTTTTAATCAATTGAATTAATTAATTTATCCATTCATTCTCAATTATCTCATTGTATAGAGCAATGGGGGGTTGTGTAGCTCAGCAGTTCTTGAGCAATAAAAAGAGAAACATCCTGGAGCACCTCACCCCAGATCTTCGATCAGTGGAATCCCATGCCCAAGCGTCCTCGACTGGTTTGGCTGCTTTAGACTGCCCACGTTCTCCTCCCCATTCAAGGACAACTGCTGTTTAAAATCTCTGGCTGAGATTGTTGCTCCTGTTGCTGTGGACTAGAAACTCTCAAACTACTCCTCACTCAAAAGTATGTGTACTGACATTTAATCATGCATACCCTGTTGGCCATAGACTGCCATCTGTTCAATTCTTAATCATCTCTGAAGAGACTCTTTTTTTTCACTCTCTGGGTCGACCAGAGGATGGGTTCCCTTTTTGAATCTTGGTCGCTGCTGTCGCCTTTGGCTTGCTTACTAGGGGCTCAGACCTGGATTCTATAAACTGTGGTGGTAAAAACCATATAAATAAAATTACATTTAACTGAATTGAGGTTGCCAGGCCATCGCAGGGCAGACACACTCACACCTTGGAGCAATTAAGCATGTTAAATTCACCTGACATGCATGTCTTTGGACCGTGGGAGGAAGTCGGATTACCCAGCCCAGGAAACCCACGCTACACCAGGAGAACATGCACCACAGAAAGAACAAAACATTTTAGAGCAATTTTTTTGGTTTGTTCATGATGAAAGTTTCACATGACACAAAAGGCAGCCAGGCAGCCAGGAGTCAAACCACAAAACGCAAATAACTGTTTCTCAGCCACTGCTTAACCAATTAAGCTAAAACTTGGCACACTGCCTCTTTGAGCAGACTCAATCATTTTAAGCAATGAAGCCAATTAAAGTTAATTGGTCATTCCACAGGATTAACAATGGTCAATCTTTACGTCATCAATAGTACACATGTGTAACCCTAACCCTAACCCTAACTTTCACTAGGTATTAAGCATGAAAAGTGCTGCGTTTACATTGTGGAAAAGCAACTTAACTGTACTGTTAAATCGTGGCCTTATGGCCTGTGTTTTGCTTGTGACTATATTTTCAGAAAAGGGCACTGTACAAGTACAAGGTACAAACAATACAAATTAAATGAGTTTTAAAGGTACATTACCACCACTTTCCATCATTCATAAAATAACAGTGTATGTAGTAAATAAAAAATTAACACTTGTATGACGCTGCTGTTCACCCTCCTAACAGCTTTATGGTTTTAAAGGCTGTGTCAAACAAAGACTTCCTGTTGGATGAGTGATGTGATCATGTATGCAGTATTGCATTATGGCAGACTGAGTGTTTGCATCCTTTGCCTGCTTCCATACTCGTGTGCCTTTGACCAGCTTTGTTCTGTCCTATGAACCTGTTTTCAGTTTTGACTTTTACCTTGCTTTTGATTATGCACCTGCTCTGACCTTCTGACACCTGTTTGCCTCTGAATGATATGGATCTGCTACTGGAATAGAATTGTTGGATGTCTTTATTATCCCTGTTTGCTGGCCCATGACTTTGAACTGTTTAATGTGTAAAGTAGCCATTTGTCATATGTGAACACACCACTGCACACGGTGTGAAGAGTGTGAAATTCGTTCTCTATATTTAATCCATAGTGAAGCAGCAGGCAGTCAGGAACACAGCGCCCGGGGAGCAGTGTGTGGGGATGGTACCTTACTCAAGGGAACCTCAGTGGTGCCACTGGCAGTCTGGGGATTTGTACCCACAACCCTCACAGGCCACCAGCTGTCAAAATGTTTTTTAAGTAAATGTGAGCAAAGTCTTAACTGCAGCTCACTGCCTGTACTCTGCCCATGAATTGTTACAGGAGTCAATGCAGCTTCAAAACATTATTGTAATGTAACGTGACACAATTCAAAACATGTAAATCAAGTCCACAAAAAAAGCCACAAGAGTTGTTCCACAACTACAGACATTTAATGTATATCATAGCAACATTTAACAGTTCTTGAGTTCTTGTCAGTACTTCTTGTACTAAACCATCTGAGGTCATCTCCCCTGTTCTTGATCCGGTTATTTTTATCTCATGACTGAAGGTCATCGCTGTGATATTTTCTAGTTTCTAAGTTATTAGAGAAACATCTCTTATTAGAGAAGCATCTATTTTTTGTTCAAACTGTGCGTTTCTAGTACATTCAGAGCACCCTGTAGTCTTTTGAAAATAAAAAAAATCATCAGTACGTGAAGTGGATAAGGACTGCAGCAGATGGTGTGATTACAGTGGTCTTTTGTTCATTGCATGACATGGCCAAATTCTGTACTCATGTTCCCATGAGCTAAAAGTCAGATTATACAGTAAATATCATCTGCCAATAGATTTATGATACAAGAAAATTATAGTTTGCTCATACCTTCTGTGTTAGGCTGGTAAAATGGGGTCACAACACAACACAGTTTTGTTTATTGAGCACCTACAGAAATCTTTTTTTGCATTCCAAAACAGGGGTCACAAATCACGCATAATCCATACAGACCAGAACCAGAAGATGAGCAAAGGTCAGAGCCAGCTAAACTAGAGCAATGTTTCCAGGATCAGGGTTGGGTGGGAAACACGAAACTACAGAGACAAAAACATATAGCACACAAATGCATTGGAGAACATTTGCAAGATTTCACAGCTAGGGAGAGGGAGGGACACAAAGCAGCATTTCTTAGTTCAGTGAGAAAACTTAAGGCCAAAGTCAAGTATATCTAATAGGAAAAGATGTGAGGGTCATTCCTATAGAACAATCTTCAACTTTAGACCGAAGACATCTGGCTAAAAATGAAATCATGCTTTGTAAAACACTCGTTTGGCAAATCAAACTGAGGGAAGTTAATTGGTGAATGAGAGTTTGGAGGCTCTTTTGCTGTGGAAGGCCCATTTTCTGAAGTGAACTTGATTTCAGTAGATACATTTTGTGGCTTGTTGTGCTGAGTCACTCTATATTTGAGTTCAAGACTGGGTCAGGGTGATCTTTTGTTTTTCCAGTATGTGGCCAACTGTTACTAGCAGAATATCAGTAGTATACAAGCAGGACTCCATGAATCAGTTTTACTGCTTTTATATGAGAGAAAACTAATTTCACTGCAAGTTCTGTAAAGCTGCACTGAAAAACAGCCTTGTTTCAAGGATCACTGTCTATAAGGGCCGTTTGACTGATGTGTCAATCAACTTAGTCTCTTAGCCAAGTCAAGTTTATTTCTTTAGCCAGTTATCACACAGTGAAGGTCATTCAGTGTACTTTACTGGAATTTAATAAAATATAAAGCAGAATACATAGAAAACCAATAAAATAATATTAAAAAGTGCAATGTATTACAAGGCATTTAGCACAGTTTGTCTGCAAGAGAAAACTCACTGTTCAGTACCGGTCAGCAAGTGCTTAATAGTAGGATTTGACTTGATAAGCAATCATTTGTTTCCCCTCAAACAGCTGTGGATGGCCAGATGTAGTGCAAATTGTCTGTGAGAGGTGGAATTCTGCGAGCTGTGGTGATTTTAATGTGTGCTTTACATGAGTGGACTCCTGCTACTAACAAAATACACCCAGACCACTCTTTGTTCACTTTTCTCTAGATTGCAGCATCTAGTATCAGACTGTATTCTTTTAATGTACTGTCAACTGCACAATGTGTTCTCTTTCTCTTTGCACTCTGTGTATTCCGGTCCTGCCTGCAGTTTACATCAATGGACTTCTACTACTAACAACATACATCTAGAACACTCTTGGTTTTTTTGGGGTTTTTTTTACTTCAGTAATGATAGCTAGTTGCTTAGTAAAACATGAACAGTCATGCAGCCCCATAGTGCTTAAACATGCCTGACTATTATCCCCCTCTGGCTCAGGAGAGCACCAGGTGAGGGGCAACGTACATGGACACTGACCCCAGAGAGCTGATAAGAGTGGCCGCTATCTCAGCATCGCCGAAGGCCGGGCGACGCCTGTTGCCCGTGCGGCGCGAGACAGGCTCAGCGTGCTTTTGTCTCGTGCTGCTTTGAAGTGCGGATGGGCCCGGTGGGGTGCTACAGCCTCCGGAGCACAGACATGCTCCACACACGGTGGGGAAGGGGGTGGGGGGGTGATTTACCCACATAGGAGCAGAAAAAATAAAGCAAATCCAATGATAATGTACATCTGTTCCACCGTATTTAGAAGCTTTGAACATTTTTTTGTAGGCTGGATAAACGGAGCCCCTTTTTCTTACAGTATCTGGCAACTTCAAAGCAGATTGGCAGGATAATGCAAATCATCGGGAATATGCTGCTTTTTCTGCAGGCTCGAGAGCACGGAGAGAAGAAAAGGGGGAGAAAGACAGGAATTAAAGCTAATTGGTGTGGCAGCCTTTTATGTGCAGGAAGAAGGGTAAAAATAAAACACCACGATAATTGTCAAGTTCATTGAATTAGCAAAGCGGCTGACGGAGGGACTCAGATCGCACCGATCGCACTCTCACTTCTTCTCCCTCTCTCTATCTCTCACCCTTTCTTCTATTCCTTCCTCTTTTTTCATTTCTTCCTCTCTTCCTCTCCCGTCCTCATTCTTGCCCTGTTTATCTCTCCTTTTCTGTATTTCTCTCTCTCTCTCTCTCTCTCTCACACACATTTCCCACCTTTTCTCACCCTCCTTTCTTTCCATCTTCTTCTATCTCTCTCACTCTTTCTCTTTCCTTTTCTCTTTCCCAGTTTCTTTTCTTAAATTTCTTTCTCTTTCTCACACTGCCTCTTTCCCTCTTTCTTTCTCTTTCTTATTACCTCTTTCCTCTCTCTCTCTCTCTCTCTTTGTCTCTCTCTCTCTCTCTCTCTCTTATTCTTTCTCTCTCACACAATCTTCTGGCATTTATACCAAAAGTGAAGAGATTCTAGTTATCTGGATGGAGCATTGCAATTTCACTTTAGCTGGGTGTCTGCTGTGGCGTCTGAGTCTGTGGGTGAGTGTGTGTGTGTGTGTGTGTGTGTGCGTGTGTGTGTGTGTGTGTGTTTGTGTTTGTGTGTTTTAGGTGGGGTTTGAGTGTGTCTGATCTTATCCTGCTCCACTGACAGTACCTGTAATGACACAGAGGATGTAGATGTCACCCGGATCCTATCACCATCTTTTACGCATCAATTACAGGAACCAGTGAGACATAAATACATCACCGTTCAAAGGGCCTTCAGAGATGTTTAATAAACTCCAGCGTTTCCGAAGCGAGCTCTGCAGGCTGCCCCAGGCTCCACAGCTGGTTTTAGAAAAGTGCTGAAAGGAGCAGAGAGTAAATGCGTTTGAAAGAGCTAGGCAAGATTTTTACGTTTAATCTCATTTAATGATTGTTCAGAAGGCACTTTCAAGTATTAAAAAAGTCGGCGTCGCTGGTAGTTGGCTTCAAAACGTGATCAGTGTGGGCATGTTACAATTGCTATAAGTGCACTGATCAAACATGATAGGAACTTACGCAAGTTAAAGCAGTCATATGAAACTTGCCTGTTGAAAGGCTTTCTGCAAGCAAAAGGTCTGTGGTTTAATCTTGACTCTGTTAAAACTGGATAGAATTTATGTTCTGATAACATCATGTAAAGATCACACGCTTTATAGACGTCTTACACATTTTGCGGTTGAGCGCATGTGTTAATTGTCTTGTAAAGCTTTAAAAGATGAATGTTAAGGAATTTCCATGTAGCTTATTTTCTGTTAGATTTGCCTTCTCATACCTCATTTCTTGAGAGAGAGAGCGAGAGAGTCAGTGCTCCAGGGTGAATACAGTCAACAATCTTCAGTAATTGTAGCTTTAAAATGGTAAATGACTTCTTATTATAGCATTAAAAAGCTTTTAATTCTCACATCCAGAGTAGAATAGTGGAAGGTTGTCAGACGTTTGCCATTTTTATCCAGTCAAGTTCAGTTTTTACTTTTTCGGAACAGTAAGAAAGAATGTATACAAA
>JBBPCX010000040.1:17231983-17249252 GCA_037974365.1 Hydrocynus forskahlii
TTCAACTACTCACCACCTACTGAACATTTCAACTACTCACCACCTACTGAACATTTCAACTACTCACCACCTACTGAACATTTCAGCTACTCAACACCTACTGAACATTTCAACTACTCAGCAACTACTGAACATTTCAACTACTCAACACCTACTGAACATTTCAACTACTGAGCAACTACTGAACATTTCAAGAACATTTCAACTACTCTATATTTCAAGAACATTTCCACGACTCAGCACCTACTGAGCATTTCAACAACTCAACAACTACTGAAAATTTCAACTACTTAACACCTAGTGAACATTTCAACTACTCAGCAACTACTGAACATTTCAAGAACATTTCAACTACTCAACACCTACTGAGCATTTCAACTACTTAACAACTACTCAACATTTTATCTATCTGCAACGACTGAAGATTTTAAGACCATTTCAGCTACTCAACATTATGGCACCTCAGTTGCTTGCTGTTGGTACTAACCAGAACCACTGACTGCCAAACAGCTGGTAGCTCAACAAAGAGACTTCTCCTCAACGCTGGCACTGGAACTACTTCCTCTCAAGTGTTTAATAGGGACATTTCTTTCTACTTGTTGACTAAACCCAGCATGCTGTGAATTCCTCCACAGTCCTCTCATTGTCCTTTGAACCAGTGTATTAATCCACTCTTTAGTTTTACCAGAGCAGACGCCGAGCTGTTGACACTAACCAAGGAAGTGGTATAGAGTGCTCTGAGCTGGACAATTTGAGTTCAGTGTCCTGGTTATGACTGATACAGAATTGTAAATACATCAGAATATAAAGCAGGTGATGATATTGTTCACCATAACGGGGCTTGTTTGATGAACTGGAGCAGGCTGTGGTAGTTTTTAACCAGTTAGCTTTCATGCAGAGTCTATAGCTCTCTGTAGTGCCATACCAGGCATCTATGCTTTATGTTAAGGCACCAGTCCTGCCCAAGTAAATGTACGATGCTGTTGCATTCATCAGGTGCGGTATGTAATTTGAGACTATAATAGAAAGTTAGGACTTGTTTATGAACACGTGACAGACACATGCTCAGCACTCATTCTCCAACACACACCTTCCAACAAAACTATGCCTTGTAGATCAGTGATGGCAAAAACAACAGCCAATTAATGGATCTCATCCTCAGTTTCAGTCCATTCAGCACTTTTGGATCTGCCTGATGCTTGATGCCTGATTTCTGCGTACACACACACAAGCACACACATGCACACACACGCACACACATGCACACGCGCACGCACACACACACACATTAAAAAATCATAATTTTACAAAATGAAATAATATTCTAGACAGAAGGAAAAAGAGGAAAAGAGGGAGGTAGAGAAAAAGAGAGAAAGCAAGACCGATGGAAATGACTGCAACCCTATTCAGGATCTAACAGCTGATTAGTCCCAGATGTGTGTGTGTGTGTGTGTGTGTGTGTGTGTATGTTGGAGTTTGTTAGACAAATATCCCATTTTATGCTACCATCATTCATTTTAATGATCAAAACTCCTTGCATGACACTTTTCTGATTGACCTTTGTAGATGTTCTTTGCTTTGCTTGGAACAGTCAAGGTTACCTCTAACGTGATCAAAGAAAGAATTATGTTTTTTTTCCCCCTAAAATCAAGGTATATTCTTTACCAACTTGGGCTTGCTTCTTATCTGCTAACATTCTGACTGCTAAGTATATTCAGCATGTTAATGAACCTGTGAAGAAATGTGTTAAAGAGAAAGGACACATGCAAGCATGGCCTCTACTCCCAAAAGGATTATTACAAAATCGATACTCAGCTAGGGGCCCTAATCCATGGGACAAAGCCACCCCCTCACCCAAAAAATAGATATATTGACAAGGTCCAGCAAGGGAGAAAGACAGAGAGGGGGAGAGAGAGAGAGAGAGAGAGAGAGAGAGAGGCTCCAAAAAGTTCCATTGGTTTTTAGTAGATCATTGGAGCTCTTTCTTTTTGCAACATCAAAGAGAGTGTGGCTGCTTTGATGTGGCAGCATGCTGTTTAAGGTACAGCGTGAATGGAAGGATGTCAAGCTGCAAGGTGCCTCTGTATTTTGCGTGGCGAGCTGTGCTGAGCTGGAGATGAAAGGAGCAAACAGGGTTTGATAATGAATGTCCAACAAGTAGGACCATCTCGAGCGGCGGTGCACCCAGCGGGAGTCAGCGCTAACCTTGAACATGGCACCCTGCACCCCAGACTCTCTCTCTCTCTCTCTCCCTCTCTCTCTATCTATCTTTAGCTGCAGCCTGAAAAGAAAACATTCTTAGAAGTGAGCTTTAATCTTCTTGTCAATTAAAACTCGATACACAAGCGTACGCACCCACCCTGGCATTCATGCAGACAGGACCCCCTTCTCTGTACCCTCTTTTTTTTTCTTGGAAGGACATTTGATCTGCTCTTCCTTTTAACCGAGCCAAGCCCCTCCACTAATTGGGTCCCAATTTTGTGGCGACTCCAGTCAATTAGGACATCGCTTATCAGCTTCCCTTCCTTTATTCGTTTGAAGCCATTGTCCACCTCTCTCTCTCCGCCAGCGGTGACTCACATCAGACGCCGAGAGTGTCAGCTCCACGCCGTCTTTGATCTCCTATCTGCCATCTCAAACGAGCGTCTTGCCGAGGAAACTTGCAATGTCCTGCAATGACGGAGAACTGTCACCGCTGATATGCTTTGAATTTAGCGCAACTGAAGGCTGATCAAACAGCGCCAGAGTGAGACACTTGTTCCCATTTGATCCCGTCGGAAAAAAGTGGCTGTTGCGGTATATTATTGATCGGCGGTTGATGTTGTCGGTGCGTCTCGGGGATTCTGAGGACAAAGCGGTGTCCGAGTTTCCAATAGAGGATTCCAGCTGATGGTGTAATTTAGCTTTAATCTGTGTTCTTGTAACTCTCTTAGTCTCTTAGTCCTGTTGAGCTAAGATAAATCACGGTGATCTAATGCTCTGGAGAATCTTAACATTAGGAGCAGCAGAAGGAACTTGATGGAGCCCAATGTGAAGGCAACCTGGACAGATATCAAACAGACAAAATCTAAATAGGTTGTTGATTCTGGATTGGTATGAAAAAGGTCGACATTACATTTCGGGAAGACCTTTCTGTTAACTGCTAACTGGTTCATCTGGAAAGTGAAATGATGTGTCAGTCTAGAGGATGAGAAAGTTGGGAGAACACCCTCATTTCCCACTTCTCTGTCAGTCAGAATCGCTGTTGGGCTTATCTTCAACCTGTTTTCACAGAAAATGTGCATGCATGGTCCACCAGGAGAAGGTTTCAGTCAAATGGACCCATGTAGATCCAAGCTGTAGGCTGGACTTGTTGAGGCTTGGACTACTTAGATATTGAATTACAGGAAGGATGGAGGAAAGTGGGTGGTATGCTCATGTTTAGTGTATGGAGGTCCAATTAGAAATTGAGAGGTTTAATTTGTCCCGGGAGAAGGTAGTGCTGGTGGTAAAATATAACTGAAAAGCAGGGCATTATGGGTTTCTAGCAGCTGGTAGGCAGATCGCTGAAAGTCATTAATTCAGCTCTGAGCAGGCGTGTAGGAAGAAATGGTCTTTCTCAATGACACACACACACACATACACACACCAACCTAAAGAACACATCACACAGAAAAAAATAACAGGGCCCAGGAAAGAACTCGTCTGAATTCATTACACCAGTGGTTTCTGTAGACCATTTCCAATCTGCTCCAGCTAATTAATGGTCTCATGTTGGATGGTGGATGGATGGAAGTGTCTGAATTAAGCATTAGAAAAAAAATACAAATGAACTAGAAGTGATTGTGGAGAAAGTAGCCAATTGGGGACATTCTCATTTGTATATTTTAGTAATTATGTTTGGCTCTACATTTTTGTGCAAAGCCTAGGGTTCCCTAGACTGAGATAGGGAGTCAGTAAAGGGTAGCGGCTGGGACAGGGGTGTTCAGTCTTATCTAAAATGCGTTGGTGTGGCTGAATAGTTTCATTCCAAAATACAAAAGTTCAGCTGATTGTACTTATCTAATCAGCTGCTTTTCCATATTCACACAACTGAAGCTCCAACCAGACCAGCCTTTCGTGGATATGATTGGATGTCCTGGGCAAGGGGTTTTCACTTTGTGTCTTGATCCAACACTTAAGTAGTAAATTATGACTTATTAATTTGCTGATGAGGAGTTGGATCAGGTATGTTTGGTCAGAGAATTCTTGACACTGTGCAAAGGATCCCCGCTGGACAACTGTGCAATAATTATGAAATCCCTTTTGAGCTGAATCACCTGTTTGAGTACGGAAAACAAAACTATGAAGGGCAGGTGGACTACAGGAGTGGAACTGGAAATCAAAGGTGTACGCCAATGCTTTGGCACACATTATATCACATTAGGGCTGGGTGATATAGCACATCTACTCAATGTATTGGGACTTGTTCTGCAAATCACTATATCAGTATCATAATTTTTTAAGGCCACCGGTGTTAAAAACCAATGTGTAAATATACAAAGCTCTGTTATGTGATTTAACCTTATTGCATACAAGTTAAACTACAACAGAAAACACAAATGAAAATAAACAAGAATGTTTTAATGCACGGACTACTACAGTCATTTTACTGGTGTGACTGTATGCCTCAAAGGGTTACATTAAGCATTTTTGAAATCCTTTACAGGAGATTTCAAAATAGTGGCCGCATCATTTTTTTCTGATTATTGCTTTTGTAATGTGTGGGAGTGTGTCTGTGTAAAATGTACATGTCACTACTGTTTTATACACTAATGACCACACCTGATTCAAAATTCCAAACAAAAAAATGTTTAGAGAAAGTGTAAAAATAATAAATATAAATAATTTATTATACCTTGGAAATGTTAAACAACACTCTTACATTATTTTACAATTGCAACAATTAAAATAGTGATGTTGAGAGCAGAGTGTGTGCGTGTGACGATTTCATCAATCAGAAGCTGAATCAGGAGAGAAGCTGCTGGAATACAGACCATAGAAAAGCTGCTCTACACACACTACTGCACTCACAACACATATGGAGGTGTTTCTTATCTTTACACAGCTCACACTGCAATCGTTCAGAAAAGAACAGCAACCTGTGCATTTTACACACACACACACTCCCGCAAACTGTACAAACAGTGGTCTCTTATTTTTTCCCATGATATA
Organism: Hydrocynus forskahlii; assembly: GCA_037974365.1. Taxonomy (NCBI): domain Eukaryota; kingdom Metazoa; phylum Chordata; class Actinopteri; order Characiformes; family Alestidae; genus Hydrocynus; species Hydrocynus forskahlii. Next base: position 17,237,177 of record JBBPCX010000040.1, read on the forward strand.
GTCTATCTTGCAGTATTATTTTTGAGCCATATCTCCCTACTCCATATTTCTCACACAAAGGTCAGTATATTTGGTTAAAAACTCTTCCTAACTGACATTTAATTTAAATCAAGATAACTCTGAATGAGGAGTTTGTTAGCTAGTTAGCTAGCTGCTGAGCTTGTTGTTTATCTACTTTTTTACATAATGTGTGTTTGGTATTATTAGGTCCTTGACTGTGTTTGCATTATGTGCCATTTTTCGGTGTCTGTTGGAGATGGAATGGGTGTCTTTTGTCTCTTTCTCTTTTAGACCCAACCCCTACAGCATGTTATGCCCATGCCCTTTGAGGATCACACAGTGTATACACCTTGCTCTGGCCTTTTGCTTTTGACTGGTTGGCTGTTGGACTCAGGACAGATATAAAAAACACTGACAATCTACAATCTGGGCAAACTTTTGCTTTGTTTACATGCCATTTGATTCTGAGTTTGTCATGAATTTACTGTGTATGACCTCCTGCCTGTTTCTGACCTTGTTTGTGTCTTGTCCCTGTAAATGTATATATCTTTTAAATAGCTTAAAAGGTCTCTGCTTGTAAATAACACTTGGTGGTTAAGTGTAAAATGTCATATGTGAACACAAAATAGCACACCACACAGCATGAAGAGCACCAAGTTTTCTTCTGTATTTAATCCATTCACCAAGTGAAGCAGCGGGCAACCAGGAAGACAGTACCTGGGGAGCAGTGTGTGGGTATCTTGCTCAAGGGTACCTCAGTGGTGCCACTAGCAGTCCTGGTATTCGAACCCACAACCTTCTGATTGCAGGGGCAGGTCCCTAACCACCAAACCACCAGTTGTGGTTAGTAGGAAGCTGATGCCAGTTTGGCTAAATTAGTGTTCTCCTGGTTTTGGGTTTGTTATAGCGTGGGGTGGTGGCGGCCTAGTGGGTAGGATACTCGCCTCTGGACTAAGAGGTCATGGGTTCAAATCCTACCTTCAGCAAACCACCACTGAGTTCCTGAGCAAGACCCTTAACCTCAAATTGCTCCAGGGAGACTGTCCCCTGTAGTTAGGGAATGGAAGGTGTGTTGGATAAAAGCATCTGCTAAATGCAACTTTTATTTAAGTTTCTTTCTTTTGCGATTAGGCTAGTTGATTAACATTGGTCTTATACATGATTTTGTTATACATGATTTTGTTATTTTAGCCTGGTCAGCTTCTGAAGCACTTTTAAGAAAATGAATAATAATTCATAATAATAATTGGGGTCTTGCACCATTATTTCAGTACGTTGTGGCCTGACCTAGACCAGGCCATGACAAGTACACTTTTGGATCTAGGCACATCACTTGTTCCATACTGCTGGCCTCTTTCTACTTGTAAATTTGGGGTGTAATGCCATTGCTGCCATATCTCCGTCAAAGGCCTGGACTGTCATTTTTTACACAGAGGCCGTCAATAAGCTGTTTGTCATGAACATGCAATTTCACCCACATGCCAAAATGGAAAACCTTGGCACTGTACGAGGATCTTTATTATTAATTAAATCTCACTATGCAACCTCTGTTAACACTGATTTTACAATTATCTTACTCTGTTATCATTGATTTTATCATGATCCTACTCTGTTAAGACTGATTTTACTATGATTTCACTCAACACTGATTTTATCATGTACTTACTCAGTTAACACTGATTTTTACTATGATTTTACTCTGTTAACACTGCTTTTATCATTATCTTACTCTGTTAACACTGATTGTACCATGATTTTATTATGAACTTACTCTGTTAACACTGATTTTACAATGAATTTACTCTGTTAACACCGATTTTCCTATTATTTTACCATGGTCTTAATATGTAACCCCTGTTAAAACAGATTTTACAATAAAATCTTACTCTCTTAACACTGATTGTACTATGATCTTACTATGTAACCTCTTTTAACACTGATTTTCATCAAAAAACACCTTTTCATCAAAAAAGAAAAAGCAGGTTTTACAGCCATATCAAAAGGTATGTCAGATGGCATCAATTTTATACCAACAGGTAGAAATGACTTAGATCTTGAATCTAAAGAAAGGTCATATCTGCTGCTAAAAGTCATCTATATTTTAAGAGGTAACACTGAAGACCAGTCAGAGGTGTTGGATGGAGAAAAGTGTTCGACATTACAATGTTAGAGCCCCACCTAGTGTCCTATCTTTGGTCTTTCACTTAAATTCTTAGTGCTCCGATAAACAGCCTGAATATTTCCTCTCAACACAGAAGATCTCTTGAACTACAGTATAACAGAAAAATAATCTTTCTGATAACTAACTGTAAGTAATTTTAAGACATATCACACCCGTCTTGCATCATAAACACATTTGCTGTGACCGCCATAACCTCAGAAGTGGTGCAAGAAGGTCTTGGAAAATGAAACTTCTAACACCACTGAATCTTATGAGTGGCTTCATCTTACCTAAGTCTGGAGAAAAAATGTCAGTTCTAGCGTAAACCTTTTGCAATCTCAAAAAAAAGAACACTGAAGTTTCAGTTTTTGATGGTTTGTACGCATTCAACATTGCATCACAGCCAATCATATTACGGGTGAGGAAGGTGGGACTCACAGCAGAGAAACAGAACTGTTAGCTGTTTGTGTTCCAAGCACAGACAAAAAATACTGGTTTTATTTGAATTTTATGTGTAAAATGATTACTAGGGACCATTCAGTAGTCCCCAGTCCCTTCCCATTTCTATAATTCTCCCAACTGATAACAGATACGCTATGTGGACAAAAATATTGGGTCGCACCTGTTTTTCAAGGTTTGGACTCTAGGTCCCTGACTTCCTGTGAAGGACAATCTTAATGCTTCAGCACACCAAGGGAATTTGAACAACACCATGCTTCCAACTTTGTGGACACAGTCTGGGGAAGAACCTTTTCTATTCCAGCATGACTGTGTCCCAGTGCACAAAGCGAGCTCCATAAAGACGTGGCTGGAGGAGTTCAGTGTGAAAGAACTTGACTGGCCGCACAGAGTCCTGACCTCAACCTTATCCAGCACCTTTGAGATGAACTGGAATGGAGATCGTGAGCCAGACCTTCTCATCTAACATCAGTGTGTGACATCATAAATGCTCTACAGAATGAATAGGCACAAATTGCCACAGAAGCTGTTATAACCGCAATGGGGGACCAACTCCAAATCTATGTATTCGAACGCAAGTTCCTGTTTGTCCTATGTATTGTTTAAGTCATTCCCCTTGTGACATTTTGAGAAATGTTCTTCTACGTGAATGACTCATTCAGGAATGGGAAATTCCAGTCTGGAAAGACCAGCTACCTGACGCAGTCCAAGAGATAAAAACAAAAGAGAAACAGATATTCTAAGATCAGTAATAAGCAAAGGAAATATCACTACCAACCAGTAAAGAGCAGAGATATTTCAAAACTACTCATTTACAACAAAGAATACCACAGCAGAGCACCTCTAGCATTGGTTGGCTAGTAATTTCCTCATTTCCTCAGTCCTGCTTCCACTTTCACTTTCACTTCATTACTGACTACTGCCAGACTGTACCCTAGGACAACAATAATCATTTTAATCCTGCAACAGTGTACATTTTGATTAAGCAATTTGGGGGAAAAGGACATGGCTTGTAGCTGGTTTGTGGTATCAATGATAACTCACAGCGACGTCCAGGAATGAGGAAGGGAATTTAAAAACTTCTCTCATGCCACAGAGAAGTTCACTAACTGAGGAGGTCTGACAAATAAACGACTGACCTCCGAGTTCATTGACTTTCTATGAGCAGACTTTCTGAACAGGTATGTGATTCTCAGCTACCTCTCTCTCTCACAAACACACACACACACATACACAAATAAGTTAACTTAGGTGGTAAGACTTGTGTTGGGGTACATCAGCAGTTACTATTTATCTTCCATCAGGTTGTTGTTGTCCACGTTAGTTATTCAGTCTACAGCTCATATGCTAACGTGTAAAACAGCTTTGACAGTTGTGAGGTGCTGTTTTAAGACTTTTGCTGAATACAGTTAGGAGACACAAAAGTTGGAAGCCACTGTGAGAACAGGCGTGTTTTACTCTTTCTTCAGTGAAGCAGAATGGGGAAACGCCTATTTTGGGCAATGGCAGTTGGCTGTTTTGAAATGAAAGCTGAGAGGATGGATCTTCATGAGGGTCTTCTTTCTCTAAACGGTCAAGGTGAATCAAAATCAGAATCAGAAAATTTGCAAGTAATATGACTGCAAAGACACAGAGACAAGAACAATATATAAAGTCTATAAAATAAATCCAGTGAAAATCTGTAGAATAAACCTCAATATAAAATATAGTATGATATATACACAAATGCTGGATATAAATACTATAGATAAGTAGCTTACAGTTCAATGAACTACTAATGACACAAACAGTAGTTAGGAGTCTGTTATTGTATGTAATTGAGGTCAGTAGTAGATGAGTAATATTGACAAGTAGTGATATTTCACATGATAACACTATTGCACATAAAGATTATGTTTTAGCACAGAATAAGAACATTGCACAATATAACACATGGTAGACTAGTGCAATAGCAAAATAATGCACATAGTGATACAAGTGATAGTTATTTAAAACTGGTAAGAAGGTGGAGAAAAAGGACAGCTGGAAAATGTTAAATATAATTTATATTACGAGCCTCATTCATGGTGATATCATCCTCAAAGGGTTTGGAAATCTTCCTCTCTGAAGATTCTGGCAAATGCCTGTTTTTGAGGGTCAGTCTTTCATTTTCTTTATTTCTTTTGGCTCAGATAGACATTAATCACTTGGGCAGAGTTGATCACACACACAGCAATGCAAGTGCAATGATGAACAGTGAAAGAGTACTTAATGATGTGGCTCATCAGTATCTGAACACTAACAGATCAGAAGAATTGAACATTTCAGTAATAGTCAAATTTAACATCTGTTATTACTGGACCACCCAGTTTACAGTACAGAGCGTTAAAATTATCCCATGACACTTTTATAACTATGTTTGGGTTGTGGGTGTAGAAAATGGGACACACATGCAGGAGATGTGTGGGGATCAGGTTTTGTTCTCATTGAGATTGTACAATGTAACTCATCGGTTTTTTTTGTTTGTTTGTTTTTATCTGTATGTTATTGAATGTTAGTCTCATCCCCTCATCACCTGCTGCTATCTCATTTTATTGCATTCATCATATCAACACTAAGTCACTTTTCATAATCACTCGCACTACTAATCTGTTATTATATTATACCTGTTATTATAGTTATTTTGTTTGTTATTTTGTTATTCCATCTGCACTATTACTACCGTTATTGTCTTTTTAAACTCTTTGTTGTCTTGTCTTTCTTCCTCTTGTTGCACTGAGCATGTTCATGACAAAAGAATTTCCCTCGGGATAAATGAAGTTCTTTCTTACCTTATTGAGGAGAAACAAGACAGGGAACAGCCAAGCAACAGCCTTTACAGAAACACACAAAGGATTCAGACAAGGATCAGATTGGCTAAGGTCCTAACATTAACATATACAGGGTTCAGATGAGCCAAGGCCCTCACCTTAACATTTGCAGGGTTCAGACAGGTTGAGACACTCATGAAAAACTCAAACAGGGATGAACACGTGTGTGACAAGGATACGTATGAGGTCCACACCAGTGAGATCGTCTCAGAACCAGGGGCCAACTGTAAACACCTGACACGTAGGGCCTACACAAACCAGCCACACAAAAGAGGAACAAAATAAAAGTCCCATGAAAACCAAACCAAATGGGGCAGAGTGTTACAATCACTGTTCCTGGGATGTGGACAGTTGTTAGAAATGTGCACTTTGTCTTTACACATACTGTGTACATAGATTTGTCTCTGACTTTGTTAGTAGTCATTTAAAAGAAATAATAGGTGGTTTTCTGGAACTGTTACTGACACCGACCTTTTTCTTAACAGTGTGAACTATCAGCTGTACAGCTTCTCTTGGACTCAGCATCTAGAAACTTCTGGAACCATCACACATGGTGAAGAACGAAGATGAAGGTTTTCAGAAGCACGCTGACACAATATTTAAGAATGATTTTCATCTTCCTACACCTGAAATGAGGATCTTCACTGGTTAGTGGCACAAATACACTTTGCAGTTAAGAGCAGGGGACTCCAGGTGTGAAGGTCCTTGAATGATGTCTGGACAGCAGCTGGTGTTAAGGCAGAGAGCGGAGCTCATCGGGGCTCTGTGCTGTGGGGGCACAGCCGAACCCCTGGATTGTGTGCTGGACCTGCTCCTCTCTTGGGGCGTTCTTTTCTGGGAAGATTACCAGAATGTGCTCAGGCATGCTAGGCCCCCGTGCTCCAATGCCAGAGACCTTCTAGACTTGGTCTACACCAAAGGAGAGGAAGCCTGCAATCTCCTGCTGGCAGCATTTGAACAAGTTTTACCTGAGGCTCAGAAAGCTGGCCTCTGCTTTGGTAAAGGTAACGCAGTGTGTAGGAATGCTAAGAGGACTCCCACCAATGCCAGTCAGGCTTTGTTGATTGACAGACCGGCACTGGTGAGGAAATTTGGGGACCATATTGATGGAGCGCTGGATGCTCTGTCTGAGGCTGGTTGCTTTACTTCAAAAGACTGCGACGAGGTGCTATTACCTGTGTACACACCTTCACAGAAGGTAAGTAACACATGCAATTGTTTGACTACTTTCTCCCCAAACTGTGCTAAACTTTGCCCGTTATCTTTAACAAAACCTTTCTTGCTGGTTCACATACTCATTACTTGTCATTATATAGGGTTGGGTAGACAAGCAACTATGAAAAATCACTAAATCAGGACAAAATCATTCAAAAGATAAGATTAACCTTTATTAGTCCCACAAGTGGGACATTTACACTGTTATGGCAGAACCAAGGTAAGAGGAAAAAACAATAGAATAAGGCTACACACAACAATATAGTATAAAAGCACAGTATACACATAACACACAATATAAATACAGACATTTGTGTGAAATTGTAATTGTTGAGAATTTTCATCATTAAAAATACACAAATTTTATGGCAGTATGGAGTAAAACCTGTTACAGTTTCCATTTGCGACAGAAGGGGTTGACAAAGCCCAAGGCCTCTTCACACAGTCTAACTTTTACACACAGAAATGATGGTCTTTTTTGAAAACAAGCTCTACACCATCTTTTCTATCACATCACAGCATGAGATTGCTTGTGGTTCGTTGGCTCCTTTTTAAGCTTGGAGCTCCAAGGTGAAGTGGAGCGTCCAGTTTATAGCTGAGTTAATGATAAACTCCTATTTAGCAGTGTTTCTTTTGGGGTGGATAAAATAACATTTTCATTTAACATATATTTAAAAGAAATTAAATATATCTTACATGATTTGCATTCATAGTTTATATACAGAAAATTATGATGACTTACAAGGGGGTTGAATGCTTTTGAAAGCCACTGTAAATATAACCACATACTTTTTGGCTGATCCTATTATTAGGAATTGTATGTGAGTAAGCATCCTCACTCAAATCTTCTGAATTCAGAAACACACAGCTTCATATTTGAACTTTTCTTAACATCCGTTTATCTTACGTAGCAGTCACGTGTAACATGTTCAAAAGAATCCTTGGACTGAAATGAATGAAGGTACATTTTTGCCCATTGTTGACACAGGAATTCAGCTGTGCACACGCCCTACCGTGTTTTCTTATTTCTGACAGGTTAGACGGCTCTTAGACCAAGTGAGGTTCAAAGGGGAGGGAGCTGCCCATGTCCTACTGCAGTATCTACAGCAGGCAGAGGCGTCACAACCCATTCAAGAGGAAAAGAAACTCACTTCTGGTATGTATGTGGCTTTCATAAACACTGCCCTTGAGAATAATTTCTGTTTCACTGTCTCTGACCTTTGAAACCAAACCTACGGTGGTGCTTGAAAGTTCGTAAACCCTTTAGCAATTTCTATATTTATGCATACCTATGACCTAAAGCCTCTTAAAAGTAAATAAAGAGAACCTAAAAAAATGAGACAAATATATTACACTTGGCCACTTATTTACTGAGGAAACTGATCCAGTATTACATATCCGAGTGGCAAAAGTGTGTGAACCTTTGCCTTCAGTATGGATTCTGACCCCCTTGTGTAACTGCAGAAGGACTTGAAGGACTTTTGGCTCATCTTTTAGCCATACATTTTCTAACCCTCTGGCCCTCCTGTGGGCCATTTGTGTCCACTTCACTCACTTTTTTTTTTTTTTTTTAACCATTTTAGCTGTGTTGATGCATATTGAACGACATTTCCCAAGGGTCTGGAGTTTTTCAGATCTTTTAATTTTTAACTTCAACTCATTAAATATATCAATAATATACTCCATACGTCCAGTTGTAACACTCGACTCCCTCATGGCCACTTTTGGCCAAATGAAACCCATGAAAACGACATTTTTTAATTCCTTGTTTTTTTTACACTGTTAAATCATACAATTTGGGTTAAAATGCTTTCATTCAAAACTCAACACTTGAGAAATGTAGTTTTTAGTGTTTTCCTCCAGATTATGTAATTTATCCATTTTTGGCCAAGCAAGCAATTTTATATAATATTTTATATAATGGCCATATATTTATATATAATTTTTATATATTGTATACTTTGTTGCTATTTTTACTACATAAAGTTTGTAACTACCATCAGTTCTTGTCATAAGTATCAAATATCTATTCCTTTGGGGGTTTTTTTGCACAATGTTTGCACAATGCACTTGTTAGTAAAGAACCTCAAAAATTGCCATTTTCTCTATTCTCAGTGCTGCTGGGGCCAAAAATGGAACAAATCTGAAATATGTAACTGTAACAATGAATTTTATTTTCATGCACAAACACAAAACCATTATCTGACATCCTTAAAAGCAAAAATATATAATATATAATAAGGAAATGGCCATTGTGTGAATAAAGCTATTTAGATTCATCTTCAAATTTGACTCTTGATTTTTTTTCTACACTGTGCACCAGAATGCCAGCTTTACCAGAAGAAGCTTCGAAGCTCTGTGTCTGCTCAGTCCCACTTCCTCAGCACTTATGGTGGAACGGGAAGATTCTCCCTGGACGATATCTATACTGAGTGCCTTCTAGAACTGGTGCAAGGCAACAGGGAGATAACGAGTGTGGGGCTGGAGGACGTTTTGGGTGAAGCTGGATCTCTTAATGAGGAAGCTGATACAGTACTTCTGTCTGGGGAGGCAGGTACTGGGAAGAGTACCTTGCTACAGAGGCTCCACTTGTTCTGGGCTCGCGGGGCCTTGCTGACAGACATACTTCTGCTTTTCCCCTTCAGTTGTCGTAAACTGAGTGCAGAGCACAGGATACTGTCCTTGAAGGAGCTCCTGTTTCTGCACTGCTGCTGGCCAGACCGGGGTCAAGATGAGCTTTTCCAGTTTATTCTGGACCACCCTCATCTGGTCCTGTTCACATTCGATGGCCTCGATGAGTTTAAGCAGAGTTTCACAGATGAAGAACGGCACTGCAGCCCCGTACAGCAAGCACCTGTACCTGTGTTGCTTTTTAACCTACTCCAGGGTACCTTGATGAAGGGGGTAAAGAAGGTGGTCACTAGCAGGCCACACGCAGTGGGTCCAGCACTGAAAAAGTACCTTCGCAAGGAGGTCCTCGTGAAGGGCTTTTCTCCTGTGGGAATTGACTGCTTCGTAAGGAAACATCACAGCGATTCCACAGTAGCTTGTAGGGTTATAGAGTCCCTGCAGGCTAACACAGCCTTACTCGGGCTGTGCCATATCCCTGTCTTCTGCTGGATCGTGTCTAAGTGTTACAAGGAGCTGCTTGGATGTGGGCAGGGCATCCCTCAGACGATTACAGATGTGTACCTCATGGTCCTGCAGCACTTCTTCCAGAGAAAGGTACCTCAGGACCAAAGGGCTCTGGGTAAGGGATGGGTGCAGAAACATCTTGACGTGGTGATGAGACTAGGACAGCTGGCACTGGAGGGTCTTGAGACTTCCTGCTTTGTGTTTCCAGAGACAGACCTGCAGACATATGGCATCACAGAGCAGGAGGTCAGTCTGGGCTTCCTCATACATTGTAAGGACCTCTCGGACTCTGCTGACTGCAAGCACTATGAGTTTCTACACATCACTTTACAGTGTTTCTTCGCTGCTCTCCATATTGTTCTCAACAACAATGGCAACCGTTCTCTCATCCCAAAACTCTTCCAGTCTCAGTGTAGGCAGCTTTCAGGTCTAACTCGTGTGTGCCTTGGACACTGTATTGACCAGCCCCCGGAGATTGACTCCAATACAGCAGAGACCCCGAACCTACATATCACTGCAAGGTTTGTCTCAGGACTTCTTTCCCAGCGTCATCGTAGCCTCCTGATTCAGTCCTGTCCTGCTGGCACACTTGACTGGAAATCCAAGCAGGTACTGAAGTTCTTGTCCAAAGGGATGCAGAGGCACTTCAAGTCAATCCCTCGGCCTGTTGCGGGCGAGAAGAAGAGCATGCATGCCATGCCGAGCTTTGTCTGGCTTATCACTTGCATCTACGAGATGCAGGAGAGCGAAATTGCAAAGGATGCTGTAGCTAAGCTGGAAGTGGAGCATCTGAAGTTAACATACTGTAATATTGGGCCAGTGGAGTGCACTGCTTTGGCCTACGTGCTGAGGCACCTTCCGAATCCAGTCGGCCTCCAGCTGGACTACAACACGGTGGGAGATGTAGGATTGGAACAGATCCTGCCCTGTCTACACATCTGTCACTCTCTCTAGTAAGCACTGAATTGGTGGATAATTCTGTTTATTTTAATTATCTACCTATGTCTTAAAGGCTAATACCTATGTCTTAAAGTCTGATTTTTCTATAATTCAGTTATTCATCATTAGTTTTTTTAACATATAAACAAAGCCATTCAGAGTTTGATGTGAAAAGCACCTTTTCAGAGAAATGGTGACAATTTTTTTGTGGTGGGGGTTGGAAGAACCAGAGGTTGAGTCACATTTTATTTACTATCCTAAACAACCAGTGAATATAAATGTGTCATCTGTGATTTTATGTAATGTTTAGAATGGTACAACAGTGGTAAATAAAAAAAGGTTACTATTGTGGGTGCTATTTTACCTTACAGAGTCTTTAGTATAAATCATTTTAAAATCTTATAGGTCATTATGTTATAGTTATTGGGGAAATAACTAGGAACATGGCTGTAAGCTGTTCTCTAAAAATGATCCCAAATCCAGTCTTGGTGATCTTCCATTCTGGAGATTTTAGTTCTCACAGCACTAACAAATCTAGTAGAAGTGGGTAACCATCAGAAGTAGATTTAAGTGTACATCACTACTATGATGCAAATGTGAATTTGGTATTAATTGTTTTATTTTCTGTTTGTGATTGTTATTATTATAGCTTGAGGAACAATAACATATCAGATGAAGGAATACGCAAACTTGTCGAAAAAGGGGTGCACTGTGAAAGCTTCCAGAAAGTAGCGTGAGTATGACCGGGTTCACTTTCCTCTGTTTACTCCATTAGGTCAAGTGTGTCGAGCTGGGTTCCTATCAGGCCACAGGTCCAGAGTTTAGCAGTCAAATATGTATCAAATCAGCTCGATTCTCTCATCAGCTAATTGACAAGGGCTTTAAGATTGTTAAAAAAGGGAAAACGCTAGTATATGCAGTGCTGTGGTTCAGAGGGAACCTAGTTTAACTACTGCAGGTTGTTAAAACAAACAAATTGTTTCCACAGGTTATTCAACAATAAACTAACGGATGACTGTACGAAGCATTTGGCCCTGTTGCTTAAGACAAAGAAGACCTTTCTCTCATTAAGGTACCGTTTGAACCATTTTAATCTGTGTTCCTTTTGGGGGTCCTTGGGTTCCAAGTAGTGTTGTTTTTGGCAGCCTGTCTTAATTTTAGTTTTAGTCTAGTCTTTGCGTCAAGCTGTCATTTTACTTTTCATTAGTCTTAGTCATGTCTGAACTCTTTTTAGTCTAGTCAGTTTCAGTCGACTAAAAGTCTGAGCATTTTAGTCTTATTTTAGTCAGGATTATCCACGACTATTTTCGTCTAGTTT
>JBBPCX010000040.1:17256902-17276902 GCA_037974365.1 Hydrocynus forskahlii
TATATGTATATATATATATATATAAGTATAATATAAAACCTTCAAAACTTTACAGAATTAGGCAAAATGTTTTTCCCCTGTAAAATAAGTACCATAAAGCATTTAAGAAATATTTTTCCACAAAGTAAGCTGTTTATCGTAACCAGTGTTGTGGGGGAAGCTGGAGTTTATCTCTGTACTCCTAGGGAGAAAGGGAGAGAAACTTGCCGATCCATCATTGGGGAAAACACACAAACACACACAGCCACACCTGGGGCAATTTATAGTTTCCAGCTCACCTGATTTAAATGTCTTTTGTGGGAGGAAGCCACAGCTCCATACAGAAACTCATTCAGACACAGCGTGAGCATGCAAACTTCACACAGAGAGAACAAAGCATTTTTATTCCAGATAATTTTAGAGCATTACTGTTGGTTTGTTTATGATGAATGTTTCAAATGATGTAAAGAGCAGTTGCTGTTTCAAATAATGTAGAAAGATTTTTAAAAAGGAGATGTTTGTTACTTTTGGTCAATATACAGGCTTTTCCTTATTTTGTTTTTGGGATGTGTTTGAGATGGGTTAGGAATGTTGTTGCTGCAGCTCTTGTCATATCTTAATTATGCATGACTCATTGTGGTGCACAGCCAGGTGCCTCTAACTTTAAAAAGACAGCAGATTTTTTTTATTTACAAGGATTTTAGTTTGGCCCATTAAAGGGCTAATAAAGTACTTTAATAATAAATTACTTGAAAGGATTCACTTAGTTATTTTAAGAACTCCGATCACTCCGTGAGTCCTTAAAATAATCAGTAGATCAGTATAGACAATATGGACAAAAGTACTGGGACAAACCTCTTAATTATTGAATTCAGGTGGTCCCTCACTTCCAGTGAAGTTTAATCTTAAAGGGGACATATTGTGCAAACTCAATTTTTGCATCCTTTTGTATTTCCATTTGGGTCTCTACTGCTCCTATAAACACTCCAAGCATCGAAAACAACACCTTCAATTTTCTGTGAATCAGTTGAAAGATTTTGGTGTCAGGAATCATATGCTTCTATAAGACGTTTGGATGTCAGAATAGAGAAATTTGTATAGAACCGCCCCTCACCTGTCGAGCCCCACCCACTAGATTAGTTGAAGATCCGCCATTTTTGTCTGCTGGTTTTATGAGCATGTATAAGATGCCGAGCGCTACGGCTACAGGCAAAGGCAAGTCACTCATGAAGTGTTGTGTTCATCTCGTTCTGGATCCGAATTGGGGTCCAATATATAGAGCTGTTTTCTGCCATTTTCATGTGTGTTAAACGCGCAGCGTTAGCATGGGATAGGTGGGGCGTGGCCAGCAACAGCTTATTTGCATAAAAGTGACAGAGCCCTTAAATGGCTCATTTTGTAAGGTCTAGAAACTGTGAAGAATAGAGCTGGTGAGATTTCTTTATGTGAGAGTGATTTTGTGCAAAGAACCTCATGAACATGTTTTGTACAGCCCATAGACCTATTATAACTTACCGTATTTGTCGCCGTATAAGACGCTCCGGAATATAAGACGTAACCAATTTTAAAGGAGGAAAATCTAGAAAAAAAAAGATTCTGAACCAAATACTGTAGTAAAATATTTTATATCAACTGTATAAAGTTGGTCCGCCTGAACACTTTCTCACACACCCCATACACGCTGCCTGTGATCTATCCAGAAGCAACAGTATGACGTAGGGAGGGCGGTGTGTCTTCTTGGAGCTTGTGGAGCCATTCTTCTGCCCATCAATCATGGGCATCCAATAGAGTAGTAGGCGAAGTGGGGGCGGAGCAGGAGCAGCAGTATGAGGTAGGGAGGGCGGTGTCTTCTCCCCGGGATTCGGGGGGCGGAGCTTTGGCGGATCAATTCTTCTGCCCATCAATCACGGGCATCCAATCAAGTAGGAGCGGGGCGGAGCAGTGCACGGACAGCACACAGTAAACATTGGTCGGAGGAGGCGGAAAGTATGGAGCAGGAGGGGCAGACGTGCGGACATTTCAGGGCAGCATAGATTGATACAGTGCCCGGGAGATATGTACAGAAGCGGCGAAATTGTGCCCACACTGCCCAGCAAGGAGTGAGACTGCCCGGGGAGACATGAGGAGGCATAGCCCGCACTGATGGAGGGAAAGGTACCGGTAAGCTCAGCAGAGCGTTGACATGGTGCCCGGGCAGCACGTGGTTAGACTGTCGGGAGGGGGGACAAGGCGCGCTATAGGAGGGAGAGGCAAGCCCGAACACACACAGCCTGGCCGTGCAGGGAGGGTCAGAGAAGTCTCCACAGCCCGTAGTACATGCCACAAATCCAGCCTGCAGCACACACAGCATAAAGAGAGGACTGCAAGCAAGCACAACACAAAGTTAGGGGCAGTTTTAATGCAGGCAAAATGTGTATTTGCCGTATAAGATGCACCAACTCCCCCCCCCCCCAGTTTTGGGGAAGAAAAAGTGCGTCTTATATGGCGAAAAATACGGTAAGTGAGTTTTGCATAATATGCCCCCTTTAATGCTTCAGGAAACCAAGACATTTTAGACAACGCCATGCCTCCAAATTTGTGGACACAGTTTGGGAAAGAACCTTTTCTGTTCAAGAAAATGCTATTCACCAGCTAGACTATTCTTTTTCACAAAACCACAGATTTGATTGTATTTTTTCTACTCATGATAAAAACTAGTGCATTTAGAAACTCACATGTCTTTGTGGAAACATAATCTAAAAACTGATGCTAATTAGACCTGAAAAGCTTACAATATTAATGGGAATGAACTGCACCTCCTTCATGAGGGCCTTTGCGAAGTGAAATCTCAAATGGTTGCAATGGTTAAAGTAGTGAAGTGGAGTAAATTGGACGATTTAAGTTTAGATGAAAATCCCAATTTTAGCCCATTCTCATGTTTGGCTATTCAGTAATTTCTATGCTTACATTTTGTTTACTCTTTGCTGTGCTTTGTTTGTCAGGTCCTGTTAAATGGGAGTGTGGTCTCAGTAGATTTTGCTTCTGTGCAAACATTAGGAGAATAAACGCTCATCATAGGTTGACCTGACAATTGTGAATCAACTGATTAATGAGTTATAATATTATTCAGTATGGACTTTTGGACAAAATAACATTTTGATTTGCAAACATATCTTTAGATCCTTTATATCAAATATATATTTTTTTATATTAAATATATCTTTATATCCATAATCATCCTCCTAAATGCTTGTTTTGTTTTTATTGTCTATAATCCACTTCTGTGCAAATAAATCCAGTGCAGTTGTAATAAATATTCCAGAATAGTGTTGAAGTAATTCAGTTAAATCATGGACTAAATGAGATTTTATGTTGCACTAAAGAACTGTAATGAAACTGAATTGGACTGTTGTGAGGTCAGAGATTTACACCCCTGATGAACCTGTAAAATTGTTTAAAGTATTACATCACATTTTCATGCCATCAGTCGATATGGTTTGGGAAAAGCTGTGGGAAGCTGACTGTTCTTGTTTGTAGCTTTCTCTTGTTTGTGTGTGTGTGTGTGTGTGTGTGTGTGTGTGTGTGTGTGTGTGTGTGTGTGTGAGAGAGAGAGAGAATTTTACTTGCTCATCTGTGCAGAAGCATCTCAGTAGGCCTGTTCTTTACACTTGTCTGGCTCCTCTGCATTTTTTCTCGGCTGAACCATTCAGGCATCCCACTTTAGCTGCCAGCTGCTGCTATTGTGGCCTCCGTGTTAAGACACAAGTAGCAGCAAAGCCTGTTCTCAATGGATCGCCTGGGCCTATTTCTAATTCATGCTGTTTGGCTTCTCACTTTCACTCTGTTCATTGAAAACTGAAAGTAGGTTAGGTCTGTTCAGTGGAATGTGTCAGTCAGTCACATCGCTGTTGGGTAAGAAAAGAACACTGTGTGAGGCCCAAATTTGCTACCATGACAATAGTAAACCAAAACTGTGTTTTTTTTCTGCAGTGCCAACTTTCTTCCCAAAGTGGGAAATGTTCTTGGAAGGAAGTAGTCTTAATGTGTAAATAATGCATAATAATAATATGTAATAATACATTATTTACAAGATACAAATTAACAACCTATTTATCTTGTGTCATAAAGGATAATTATCCGTTTACAGTAATTTTTTTCTGTCTTGTGGTTTGAACACCTATTTTAGACTCACCTGAAACGGCATTCATCATTTGAGACGGTTTCTTTTTCAGCTTCTTAACTGCTTTCTAACTATTTGTAACATGTAATATTGCCTAGGACTTTATTTTGTGACTTTAACTTCAGTTTTATATTACTGAAATTGAAATGTTTTTTTCTTTTCCAGCTCCTGACATGTGTGTAATGTATCTGTTCCACTGAAAGGTCATGCAAGCACCACTTGCGTGTGTCCTCTGACGCCCCTCATCTCAACTTTTGAACCGCCTGCTCCCGTCGCCTCTCCCCCGGCCAGCGATGCAGCCATGAGCTCGGCGCTCTGGAGCCAGGAGAAGCCATCCGGCGGCTTCCGTGATGACTGGCGCTTCTACATGGTGGTGAAGGAATGTGTGGTGGAGAAGCCACCGCAGAAGACATTGCGCATACCGCGCGGCAGCCTGGGCCAAGTCTGCCAGGAGCGCAACAGCCTGGGCCGCCCGCTGCCCCCCAGCAAGGGCAAGCGCAGCCTGCGCATCCTGGACCAGACCAACGTGGTGGTGAGTGTGGATGAACGCGATGTACTGGAGCTGGACGAGAAACTGGCCGAGCTGCTGTTCCCCATCACCAACTGCGAGGAGCGCTATGGCCTGCTGTGCAACAAACCCCGTCTGGACAGGGCCCGTGAGATCGACTGTGGCTCCAAAGTGCGCGTGCAGCTGCGGTCTGGGGACGAACCACTGCCGGGCGTTGTCAGGTTCAAAGGGGCCCTGCTGCCCGACAGAGCACTGTCTGGAATATGGTTTGGTGTGGAGCTGCTGGTGAGAACTTGGGCTTGCTTTGTTTGGTGGTTTGGCTACTGGGATAGAGAGTTTGCTTTCAAAGTATTTATTTTTAAATGTTATTTTCAGCTGATGATGAATTAGAGTTGTTAAGTACATAGTGCCTATTAACTTCAATTAATCTGTAAATCATCTGTACTTTGAACTCTTATTTCAATGTAAAAGTGTCTCACGGCACATGATGATTCTCCTGCTCTGACACACCCACAACAGGTAGAGCTTGTTAAGTGTGTTAGAGCATGGAAAACACAAAATAAGCAGGGCATGCATTAATTTTAGCATTAAGGCCAGCAGCCAAGTCCCTGTATATGAATAACATGAATCACAAATCATAATCTATTACTGTGTTGTGGCGTATTTATGAAACTGGAGAGACAGTCTGAGCTAGCTGATTGATTGATTTTGTTCCATGATGGTTGAGAGTAGAATAAGCATGAGCTGAAACATTTTTTTTCAGGGGTGCACAACTCTTGTCCTGGTTAGTGTCCTTTATTTCATTGGTCAAACCCACCTGGTTCAACCGAGCTGTGGCCTTCCAGGACAGGAGTTGCACACCCCTGCGTTTCAGGTTAATGTTTCGATCCCGTATTTAAGGAAATGATCGATTTGATTTAAACTTTTTGTAGACCTAAGGTCAGTAAATCTTCCACAGCTTGCCATTTGTACACATTTTCCATGGGGAAAGAAGTGACTTGCAGAAATGTAAGCATTAACCCACGGATGAGTTTAGGGTTGGAGTTAATGGCAAGATGAACATCTTCCAAGCTTCTACAGTGATGATAATGACTATGATTATAATAAAAGTAGTAGTGAAGGATACACACCTGTAACTAATTATGAATTATAAAGAGCTATTTTAAACTCAAGTACAGTTTTATTCTGCTAAATGTGGCTTCTTTAGTGTGAGCGAGGGAGAGAGAGATAGTTCGAGTTCTGAGCATGAGCAGAAAGAGGGCATGCCACAGGACAATAGTGCATTTGTGTCGTGACTGGGGGCTGGTAAAGTGAGTTCAGGACACGCTGTATCTAGCCTGCTCCCCTGTGAGTCTGAGTAGAAGCTCCGCTGGAATCCCAGGCTCTGGCACATCGTGTACCGTCCCTCTAACGTCAGGACTTTCACTTTGTTTG
This sequence comes from Hydrocynus forskahlii, assembly GCA_037974365.1. Lineage (NCBI taxonomy): Eukaryota > Metazoa > Chordata > Actinopteri > Characiformes > Alestidae > Hydrocynus > Hydrocynus forskahlii. The sequence goes on from JBBPCX010000040.1 coordinate 17,262,983, forward strand.
GGCCTAACACAGCCCGTACATGATGGCAGTGGTTGCCGTGTTTTCACTCAGCTGGTCCAGGATGTGATGCTGGCCTGTGTTGGATATACAGTGAGGAAGACTGAGGGTCCTGTGCTTTGTCAACATACTGTAGACCCCCTGAAAGTAGTCATTTCATGCTTACTAGTATCCTTTTATAGACTTTACATGGCAGAATGGAGAAAAAAACAACAACTAATGTCTATGCTTTCACATGAATCTTCTCAACACTTAGTATTCCTCATTATACTAATTTCAATATGTTTTTTTTTTTGTTTTTTTTTTTACATATTTAAGCTATCCCTGGCTTATTGTGCATTTAAATAGGCACATTTTCCATTGTTGACAGAACCCTGACAAGCAGAGCTTAAGTGTCCAGCCTTTATATGACAGGATGTGCTGTCTAGTAGTTGTGCTGGATTTGCTTTGTTTTTATATTGTTTGCCGCAGCTCAATGTTTTCCAAATATGTTTCCAAAGTGGATTAACTCTGCTCATCATATGTCACATTTCACAAATAATTTTTCAGCCATGTGGGTCTACATGCTAGTGTACCATTGTATGTGGTGGTAGGATACTTGGCTCTGGACCAAGAGGTCATGGGTTTAAATCCAACCTTCAGCAAACCACCAGTGGGTCCCTGAACAAGACCCTTAACCCCAAATTGCTCCAGGGAGACTGACCCCTGTAGTTGGAGAATGGAAGCTGCTTTGCATAAAAGCATCAGCTAAATGCTGTAAATGTAGATATATTTAGAGAGTTATTTGGCTGCAAGTTTTTCAGAATTAAGGAAAATGGGTAGGAAAGAAAGATTCAGTATTTAAAAAAAAAAGTATCCAACCTTGAGTGAGTTTATGTCTTTGTTAGTGTCTACAGGGTGGCCCTTACTTGAGCCACTAGTGCAAGAAAAGAAAGTTATGCCTGAAAGCTCAAAAATGAGTATGGTAGCAAACTAAGCTAACTAACAGTGAATTGTGAAGTTTTCACTGTGTGATAGAAATCAACACATTTACTAATATCAAACGTAGCTTAGACCTGCCTTTTCATAATTTAAAAGGAGTGTTTCAGTCCAGATTACTTTTTGAATGAGGAGCAATTTCAACAAAGAGATGAAAAAAAAAAAAATTATTATGACCGTTTTTAATGTCTAAAACCACAAGTACATCCTAAATGGACCTCAAGGAAAAAAAATAAGATGTGAGCCCTTGGAAAATTTATTTTGCCTTTATTTTATATTACTTCATGTTAAAATAACAACAACAACAACAGCTCTTCACATTTACTAGCCACATTTAGGCTGATTTACCAGTTGTTTGTAGATTAAATCACCCTAGTTAAAACAGAATGTATTGTAGCGAGATGGTAAAGTGCCTTAACTTACATTGGCTTCCAACATGCTGAACATTTTCATTGCTCACACTGACATGAACTTTCATTTTGTGACAATTTTCGAAGCTCGTGGATGTGGTCAAAATGACTTATCTAATTTCCATCATTCTGAACATGAACATGGTGAAACTGAGAATTAATATGATGGCACGCTACCATCGCAATACAATATTCTGCTTTGTTCAGTACACGGGGGAAGATGCTTCTTTTTTTTTTCCTTTTTTTTTTTTTTCAATTGCTGAACAAGTTAGCCATGTTAGGATAGTGCAAAAGTCTGTTCTCTGTACCACACTTATTCGTAAAGGTGGTATGTTCTTCTGGTCACATTTCAAAATAACATCACTCAAATGGGATCTTCAAATTAAATTGTAAAATAAAATAATAAAAATTTAAATTTGAGAGATGAATTACACAACAGCTCATGGAATGATTAGTATGCAGAAGCCTAAGATAATGTGGAACTGTAGAGCATGACCTGGCAGTTTTATTTATTTCTACCCACTCTACTTCTCTCTTTCAGGAGGAAGGTCGTGGCCAGGGTTTCACTGAGGGTTCATATCAAGGCCAGCAGTTATTTCGGTGTGAGGATGAGTGTGGAGTCTTTGTCGCACTCGACAAACTGGAGCTCTGGGAGGACGAGGACCTAGTGGTGGATCACGTGACCCTAGTGGATAACGATCCAGAGGTGGAGGGAGATTACCCCCCTTTGGAAATCAACTCTCGTGTGCTGGTGCAGACTCGAGAGGGCCCTGAACGCGGAACCGTCATCTTCTGTGACCTATTACCTGGCAACGAGACACTGGGCTATTACGTTGGTGTTGATATGGTATTTATTTTTTATTAATTTCAGTAATATTTTAACTTAACCTGTGTGTTAATCTAGGTTGAAAACACCTTTCCTGCATGAGAAATGAAAATTCAGCTGCTAATTAGGGATGTTTGCTTCTGAAGCTGATGCAAAGTAACATATTGGCCTTTTAATCACTTTTAAAGTGCTCTTATCATGGAAAAAATGACCTTACATGCAAATAATGTTTGTTTATTATGTAAACACTGTTTCAAGACACACTGTTCATCTGCCAAGACAACGCAGTTCATATAAGGATGCTAAGCGTCTATGGAATTCAATTTTTTGTGATGGAACAAAAACCAACACATAAACATGTATTTGCTTTTAGCAGTACAACCCTGTCTATTATGCAGAAGTTGTAAAGAGTGTTTCAGCCTGGACTTCTTTTTTCAATTGACCACAACACAGGGCAATTAGAACAGAAGCTATTTACCTACACCGGTTTTAAAGGCACAATAACAAAAACAACCTGTTTTGTTCTAAGGGAATAGAAAGAGGTTGGAAAATGGCCATATAAAAATGAATTATGAGTGTTTTTGGCACAGACACCCACACAAATGTTATAAGTGGACCTCAGGAAAAAAAAAAATCAAGGAAAATGTAGGATGTGGGGCCCCTCTAATTAAACTAACCCATGTGACCAGTGAGAGGGAGCGTTTGTGAGATGTTGCTGTTTTTCTTTAGTCTGTGCATTTGCCATCGCTGTCGGCTAGCGGCCCACTTGCTGTCGACCCAAAACAAAAGAGCAGTCACGCTTTGGAGAGGGCGGATGGATGGATAAAAGGATGGAGGGATGAGGAAGGAGAGAAAGAAAGAGGGAGAGAGTATGACCAGCATTGTGGCCGGCTGCCAAACACTCGGACAAGACACCACTATCACACACATGCTTCACCAGACCTAGCCCTTCAGCTTCACACACTCTCAGATCCTCACACTGCCTCCAGAGCAGCAGAGATACTGCCTTTGTCTTGAGCGGGAGTTATGGATTGGTCCCTGCGCCAGAAGATTGGATAATTTAATCAGCCTTCCTTGGATAGTAGACAGTTCATAGTACGGAGGAGCAGAGAAGCCTTTAGACTCAGAAGAGATTGTTGAGTGTAGCTGGAGTAGAAGTGATTCTTTAGTTTAGTGCATGTGGGAGCTTGCTCTAGTTCAGCACTCAATTATTCATATGCATATATATGGAAAGTATTATAAGGATGAGATAAGATGCCCTGTGAGAACTGAGCATTAAAATAAATGGAGTTTGTGCTATACTGGACTAAGAATTAGAGTAGATCCAGTTTTAGAGAAGCCAGAGTGCCCATCGCTCTGTTTTTGTAACAGTGTAGGTGAGGGAGAAGAGTGAAGTAGAGTGCAGTGTATTGAAACAAGGCAGCTGTGAGGGTGGTGTGAGTTTGTGTGTTTGTCTAAATAATGGTGGTGCAGCAGTAAGTGTAGGGTGTGTGAGATGAGCTAGGCCAGCGTCAGTAATAGGGTGCTGTACGTCTCGCCCTCAGGACAATCCTATCGGAGACTGGGACGGTGTGATCGACGGGAAGCTGCTGTGTAATTTCGCCAGCCTCGAGCACACCCGTCTCGTGCCCATCTGTGACGTCATGCCAGGTGAGTGTTTTACCTGCTTTACCTGCCTGTTTGGCTGGCACAGGGTCAGTTTGAAATTGTGGAGTTGAGGCGGTGTGTGTGGGGGTGGGAGTTGGTGCGGTATGAGCTTGAGTCAGGCTGTGAATTAATAGGCTGCTTTGTGTTCCTGGTGGACAACAGGCATTCCAGAGTTGAACAGAGTATGTCTGTGTGCAGTATGTGGTTCTGTTACCGTAAAATACTTGTTTTTCTATGTGTATGTGGTTTGGTGTGTTGCTGTGGACACAGAAAATTATGGAGTGTGTTTAGTCTTCATTACATTCCCTTTAATTGCTTTTGTACACCAGTGCGATTTTGTTCCCAGCTATGCATATAGATCCCACTCAGTTTACCAATATACCAATATATCGTTTGCTTACAGATTCATTCTGTTTTAAAGGAATGGATTGGTGAAAAATCAAATTTAGATGTAGATGAACGGCCAAGACATATTTGGTGTCCAAATTTTGCTTCTTTAGTTTAGAAATGGAACTACAAGGAAGGGAATTTAGTTCTGGTGAAAAATTTAAAGAGTTAGTCACTTACCCAAGATGTAGATGAACAGCCAAGAAACGTTTGGTGTCCAAATTTTGCTTCTTTTGTTTAGAAGTGGAACTACAAGAATTTAGTCTTCATTACATTCCTTTTAAATTGGTTTTGTACACCTGTGTGATTTTGTTCTTTGGAAAAGTCCAGAGCTATGCATGTAGTTACCTTTTGGATATATAGATCAGTTGACTTACAGATTCAGCCTGTATTAAAATTTAAACAATACGTCACTTACCCAAGAACAGCCAAGACATGTTTAGCGTCCAAATGTTGCTTCTTTGGTTTAGAAATGGAACTACATGTCTTATGTTAACAAGTCTTAACACTAAATTCACCCAAATATCTCATGTAAATATATTTCTAAAACTTTTAACCCACTTAAACTGTAGCTGCAGTGCAGCTGAACACAGCTGGCAGATGTTTTAGACAGCAGGTCACCAAAATTCATCTCTATTTTGTGCAGGCATATGGACACCAGATTACATTCATGATTTCTGTTGTTTTTATCTCTAAACCTTTGTCTTCAAGTTGGAAATTCTAGATTAACAATTGTTTTATAAAAAAGGAGTAGAAATCACAAACATAATGTGTAGAATCCATATGCCTGAATGATGTTTTGAGTACATGAAGGGGAATCTGACGAGAGGTTTTTGTTCTACTAATATAATTGTAAAATATTAACCAATAACAATATTACGGTTGAATATTATTTTCCTCCACCCTCTGGGACATGGTGTTTTCAAAACAGGCTAAATCTACTACACTTTGATCAAAGATGATGGGAAAACAAAAAATAAAATTTTTAAATGATATGACATGTGCAGGGACATGAAATGATGAGGTCAGCACGTCAGTTGTGATGTCAGGTTGAGTTTAAAACTGAGATCTGTGAGAGTTTTTGTCTGTTTCCTATGTGGCAAAGCTTTGACATGTGGTGTGTCTGTGCATGGCAGGGGCAGAGAGGGTGCATCCATGAGCGTGCCTGAGTGTTGACAAGCTGCATACAGAAGCTCTTTTGTTTGAAAAGCATGTTTTTAAAAGTGGGGTGTGTGAAGCTTGAGCTTCAGTTCCCTTTGTCAGCAAACTGAAATGCATTATGTAATGTAATGTCAATAACATATTGCACAAGACTCACTTCAGTCTAAAGGTACTTAATTGTGTTATAAATACTTTACTTTCTCAGTGAAGACTTCGTTCACAGTCCTGGGTTGTGTAAGACTTTAGAATGTAGCAAGACAATGTGTGTTTCATATATATCCTCTACATTTTCCTTAAAAATGGTGCCATATAATAAAGGGCTGATCCATTTAGAACATTCATCTTGAGCTATTGATGCAGTTACATATTACAGTGCATTTGTGGCAAATAGATGCTCCTTTAGAAGTTAAGGTTTATGATTTACAAGCTCTAAATGCATATTGCTCATGTCTAAGACTATGACAGAAAAGTAACATGTTTCAGTTAAAAATGTACCAAAGATGAAGTTAGTATACTTATATTATTTGGCATGACTTGCTTAAAGTATTTACCCAGTCAGAGAGTGAAAAGCACAATGAGTTCATATGAATTGACCCTGGTCTTGCCTGATTTGGACCCTATATTTAGTTGTCGGTGTGTATTTTTCTGCATTCCTCAGTTTTTTGGTTGCATGTGTGTGTGTTTTGTCTGTGTGTATGTGTGTGGGCGTGTTTGTATATATGTGTGTGTTTAACAGAGTACTCCATGCAGGATCCAAGGCTGTCCAAAACCAGCTTTTCTTCAAGAGGGAGTAGTGATAAGTCCGGTGGCCAGGGCAAACCAAAGAACAAAGGTATCGCAGCTTGCTTCTACCCCAGTGTCTATAGGGTCTGATTAGAGTCTGAATTCCACATTATCTTTGACCTTCTTATCTATAAATGCCTTTTAATTCTTTTTCATTTGGAAAAGAAGTTGAAGTACTATCATTGGGAGATTGCAAGTTGTATCCAGGAGTCCAAGAGAGCACTGCTGACCTTGCTCTCTCTGCGTTGGTGGGAGCCCCATCACTCTGTGTGGTGCTAACTGACGTAACACGATTATTATTAAGTGTTCTCCAAGCGCATTGAACTGTCCAATTGCGTAGCATTAGCAGCAGTTAAGAATGCAGTAGTGCTTCATACGACTCAAAAGACACGTGTAAGCCTTTATCCACCCAGGTATCGTGTGATTAGTATAGTGGCTGGAATTAGGCACCACTAAATTGGGGAGAAAACTATTTGTTCATTAAATGATTTGTTTGTTAGTTTTATGTGAAAGTTCTTTTGGTGAACAGTGTCAGATAAAAGATAAAGGTTAAGAAAATGTTCCCTAGAATGTACCTAACTTTGGCGGTGACAGGAATGTCATCCAGATATTTCTTTTGCTCTGTGGGGGTGGGTTATTTTGGGCCTTTTTCTTGTCAGTATTTGCTGAAACTTCTTTTTTCTCCTGAGCAAGCATGAGCTGATGTGGATATAATGAGCTACCTGTGCACAGCATGTCTCCAGAGCAGCACAGTCTCTCTCTCTCTCTTTCTCTCTTCTCTCTCCCTCTCTCTTTCTATCTCGTTCTCTTTCTTTTCCTTTGTTTCTTTCTCAAAAATCTCAGAACTAAATAATGTTATATCTTTGTATTCTTGTTCTTTCTGGAGGTGGTATAAAGTTGAAATCTCCATTCCCTTTGAGACCTGTATTTATTATCTGTGTACTGGTTTTGGCATCTGTACTTTTGAGCAGTAGATTTAAATGCAAACTAAGACTTGGTAGTAAAATCTGGTTCCCTCTGTGACATTTAAACAGAGTACAAACTTTTCTAGAATTAATGTGAGATTACCTGATAAACTCATTATAAGAGTGGGAGCTACATTGTGGTTTGCACTCTGATATAAAATGATAGTGTGCAAAATATCAAATTTACATATTATGTAATTTTTTTTCAAATAAAATGTAGTCAGTCAAGTCATGTTTGGTGGTTTACCTCTTAGTTTTGACTGGAGCCATGAAGCTAATGCAGCAATAAAGGATGCTTACAACCTCTAATTAGCATTCTGCAAACTGCACGCTCACACACTTAGAATCAACAGACTCTTGCCTCAAACCATGTCTAGCTGTTACGTAATAGATACTTTAGCCGCTGCTTTTTTAACCATGTGATGTACTTTTGTCCATATTTATAGGAAACAGTATACAGCTTCAGAAAATGCATAAGCAAGTCTCTTTGGGACAATGTGGTTTGAGGCAAATGTATGGTGATTTAGGCGTGTGCAGTAAAGCTAATTGGCAGGTTGAGAGCTTCCATTTCTTGTTAACTACAGTAGCTGCAGAACTAAAGCAAACTGTATCAGCCGCATGTCTTTCAGGGATAAACTGTTAATTAAGATTTTGCTTATACAGTGGTTCCTCGAGTTACAACAGTCTCAACATACGAAGTTTCGAGTTCACTCCCACTCGGCCTTATACTTACGGACTACGTGGGCGAACTAGTTTGGTTGTGTGCAACAGAAGAATATGCAGTAACGCGCGTATGAGTGAGGGACTTTTCCTTTTCCACTTTCTGTGGCTTAGTGGCGTTATGATTTAATGGCTGTATTAGGATCGGTAAGTGACTTGGCTAGGATATGTTTCGACTTACACCAAAATTCAAGTTACATCACTGTTGAAAGAACAGATCTGTGGTGTAACTCGAGGACCCCCTGTATGTTTATTTTTTCCATTAGAAACACACCCCACACACACTTACCTGTTGTTTTCAATGTGTTATTTAGGGTTAGGTCTGCAGGCTGCCAGCAGGACCAAGTCTGAGTTTTATTATACGCTAAATGGCAGCTCTGTTGATCATCCGGCCCAGTCCAAATCCAAAAGCACATGGTATATAGATGAAGGTAATCAAGAACTCAGCAATGTAAAGCGGGAATGCTGAACAGACAAAACTGACTGGTGGATCTTATCAGCAAGGTTATGTAGAAAGTGCTCTGTTACTTGTATCAATATGTTAGGGGTGTAATGATACAAATATTTTCTGGTTCAGTATTATTTTTGATTTTATGGTCCAGATTTGCCTCAGTTTTCCATAATTTGTGTGCTAAAAGTACCATGAGTCTGTAGAACTCTTGGGCTGCTATGCAGTCCTTCATAAAGCCCAAAGATGACTTACAGTGATCAGTGGTTTTAGTGAAAAACTGCAAATGAGAATTGGACAAAAGAGGCTGATGAGCATAGATTGGTGATGCAGATTCAAAATTGTACTTTTTTACAAAATGTTGTGTTTATTTTACTCTAGTGATCTTGTTATACACTTACTCTCTATACAAGTTAGGGGTGTAATAAAATATAAATTCTTGGAATCATGATATCGCATTGTTGTTTCATTGCTAGTAAGCTAAGCCCAACATTGGATCAAAGCATTGCTTTTAGATCAAGAACTGCATTCATATGCTGTTAGGAATACAGTCTGAGAGGATGTAATGTGGACTGCTCTTATAAACTGAAACTGAAAATTATAGCATATTATTACAAATATTTGAATGTATGGCATCTCTGAATTTCTGCTGTACCAAAAAATGTGTACTGATACCATTGCATCATATTGAACTGAATTCCAAATTTGTAAATCGTTACACCCCTAGTATAAATGTGCTATATGTCCAAAAGTTTGCAGACATCTGTTAATCCAGCATTTCTTCTGAAATCAAGGATGTTTATATATTTATGTTTGCCCCCTTTATGCTGCAGTAACTCTGTAACATTACTCTTATTTTCATTAGATATTGGAACATTGCTGTGAGGATTTAATTGGATTCACCCACAGGGGCATTAGTGAGGTCAGGATGGTAGGATGGTTAGTTATGAATCATAAACACCACTTTTGTATTGGATAATGGTCCATCCCTCCACAGAATGCAGCTCTACAGATTCCTTGGCCTAGTGCTCTGGACCTTTATACCCCTCTAGCTTTCACTGGGACCTTAGGACAGAGCTGGGCAATATGTCAACATTTACTGTTATCGGGAAAAATGATTTGACCATACGCCTTAAAATGACACAATATACTTTTCTGTTTATATTGTGTTATCAGTACTTAAAGAACACTGACCAACTGCATGTTTCATTACAAACAGATCATAATTAGTCCTGTGAGAGTGGGCTTTGTACATAGAAACATTGAACAGTTTTTTTTTTTGCTTACAGTTTTTGATAGTATCTCTGCTGAACGTTTCTGGTCATTCCAACCAATCAGATGTCAAAGTGCATATCGGGACATCTATTGTGCATATTTCTTGAACTGTTACGATGTATTCTTGCTCACCCCTACCTTACACTCTGGTATGGCTTGTCCAACGCATTACATTGTACAGACAATGCTTTCCTTATACAAGCTGTATGCGCAATCAAATTAAAATTGAAGGTCGCTGATGTCACTTAGAAACGGTGTCTGGATACTTTTAGACATATAGTGTGTTTATCCCACCAGGTTGCTTGAATATTTAGGTAATTTGAAAGAGTTTATTTATTTACTGATGGAACTTGCTGCCAAGAGTCCTGTATCTGAAATAAAAAAAACGTGAATGTTTATATCAGTCCATGTGCAGAAGGCTTTTGTATGGATTACTTAATCAGTTTTTTCATCCTTGTTGCCATCAGACAAAATATTTAAATATTTATTTTATTAAAATATTTAGTCATATTATGGCACTGTACATGTTTTATAGACAACATTTTTATGTTCAAACGAGTAAAAATACCTTGGCCGAAGTGGTGCTTCAGGTTTTTGAGATTGTAATTCAATGTCTGGGCCTGACAATTCTACTCTCTGACCTGTGTTTTCTTGTGAAAGCCTTTTGCATGTGATTGATTCCACCTTCAGTCCTTTGTATATGTGTGTGTGTGTGTGTGTGTGTGTGTGTGTGTGTGTGCATGAATATAAAGCCTCTCTCAGTGGTCTCATCTTTGTGTCACAGTGAGTTTGTGCATCACTATGACATCAATAAGTGCTTCTCATTCGCTTTACAATGCATCCTTCACTTGGACGTAAAATACGAAATGTGTGCTGTTGGGTTGGTGGAGGGTTTCATCTGGTTACAGAAAGAAAAGGTAATGGTGTCGTGGTGTGTTGCATGTTAAATGGGTCGCTGCATTGGTGCTCACATGTGGTGATGTACGTGGGCTCACATGCCTCATCCTTCCTGCCAGTTTTTCCATCATCTTTCATCCTTCTGTCTAGCAGAGTAGTACTACTCTGAAAGTCTTAAAGGAATAGTTTGTAGAAAACTCTACAACAGATGTAGTTGATCAAACCATGTTTAGCCTCTGAGGTTTGCTTTCTTACACGATTAATGTAGCTTGACTGCTTGATTAAATTGTCAAATAATGGACAGAAGTACAGATAAGATTCAGTCATCAACCAGCTGCAGCTACTATGTTTTAGATATGCTACTTACTTTTGACTCTTTTTATAGATAAACGTATGGGTTGATTACATTTGGGGGAAAAGGAATGTTTTCCCAAGCTATTCCTTTTGATGTAGTTAATTTATCAATTGTATCAATGTGGAGAAGTACTTAAAGTATTGTAATAAACAGTCTCTTTATTAAAATTCTCAAAACAGGGAGTTTTTCAGAAGTTTTTGGACGAAATTGGTCGATTTATGAATTTAAACCGTCCCATATTACAACTCGCAATTTTTTATTGTGCTATTCCACATGAATGCACTGCTCGCTCACTGCATTGAACATATTTTTGTGCATATATTGGTATTTTGGATGACCCCATGTGCGCTTTCTCCTTACAGTTGGCGAAGACCCAGCCAAGTCCCTGACAGAAACGCCCCCTGACTTCAACCAGGCCTCGCCCCCTCCCAGAGCTCCGTCCACTGCCACCTCTCTGTCAAGTGATAACAAGTTCCACTCGCTGCCCTTTAGCCTGAATCGAAAGAGTGGGCCCAATGGGAGCATGAGCCACGGCCCACTCTCCCTCTCCGTCCAGTCGGTGATGGGAGAGCAACAGGAGCCTCCACCGCCTGTCACCGCCCCCTCCCCAAGACCGGCATCTCCCCCCAAGGGTCAGCCGGGGTTAGAGGTGGGGTCCCTGGTAGAAGTGAAGGAGAATCCACCTCTGTGTGGGGTGATACGTTGGGTTGGCCTTCCGCCCGGACTACTGGAGCCTCTTGCAGGGCTAGAGCTGGTGATTTTTTTTTTTTTCCCTCACCCATCTACTTCATATTTGTTAGAAACCATGTTTTCTTTATGAGTTTAATTACTTTTAACTTTTTAAAAAGTTATAAACTCAGTTATGTTTTGAACTCATTTATACAGTTCCGGTAAAAAAGAAATAAGTGAACGCTGCAAAGATGTTTAGCTTCTCAGGTTTTATCTTTTATAGGTGCAAGTATTGATCTGAACAGCTTTGCCTTAGTTTTTAAGAACTGCTGACAATATTTCTCGTAATTTCCAAATAATAAAATTGACAATCCATCAAAATAAGACAAATGATGCTGTGTTTACGTGAATAATTCAAAGAAAACAAATCTCTTGTTCACTCTTAAACAAAATGGCAATAATTTATTTTGACACACTTTTAGTAGTATTTAACTATCCAACTGGTCATATTGCGAGGGGAGAGTGTTGATTAGAATAAGATTTGATTCAGGTGATCACTCACTTATTTTTTTCCGGAGCTGTACATGGCCACCCAATCAGATTAAAACAGTAAAGACTGCCTATTCCCACTGTAGTGAAAAGGAGTGTTGTTACTGTTGTCTGTTCCTGAATGCTGGTAAGCAAATGTGTCGTTGAAGCAAAAGTATCCCATCTTCTGAAAGCAGTGGCTTGGATGCTCTTTCCAGCTTCTGAACTCAACAGTTGATTCCATTCATTTCAGTCTGTACTGCATTTTCAATAAGGCACATTAAATGAGCAAAAAATCAAAACAGGTTATTTACATGCTTCAGTTCTGAGGGCACTTTGGCAAAAACCATCTGTTTAATTCTAGGGAAAAGAAGTGTCCGTTAGAAATAGTCAATGAAAAATGACACATATATGTTTGGAACAACAAAACATGCAGAAAAATGAAGCCCAGGAAAATAAATGCAGATATCAAAATTATCATAATTTGTATCTTTTTAACAGTGCAAGTTGTGCATTGCTATGATGGAGGCTAGATTGTCCTTGTGGGGGGGAAATATAATAGTTAACCAGGCTGCAGTGTCTTTTTTACATTTATACTTACGAAGTGTCTGCTCATTTTTATTCTTTTAGTCCATCACATCATATTTTGTATCTTGTATTATGTCTCTGTATCTTGATAAGGAATGTTTCTGCGCTTACTGCAGAGTCATGACCTACCCGAGGAGGGGCTGTGTGTGTAGAAATGGCGTCAACTAATAGAGGTGTGAAACCACAGAATAATGAGCGACTATGAGACTGTGGTCAGCCTAGCTCTGGCCTCTTTGAAAGTTTTTGTATTAGAATGTTCCATAGTACACACACACACAGGCTGAGTAGACCTCGAATGACCCCAGAGTGGAAACTGATACCATTACGTTATGCTTGAGGGTGATAATAAAAACCCATGTAACCTGTCTTGTGTGTTTATAGGAAGAAGAGTGTGTAGGATGCACTGATGGCACATTTAAAGGCACACGCTACTTTACCTGCCCTCCAAAGAAAGCTCTGTTTGTTAAACTGAAATGCTGTCGACCTGATTCTCGCTTCCCTTCACAACACCACTCGCCCAATCCAATTGAACGCTGCAATTCTATAGGTAAGACACTCATGCACACACATCCACCTCACAATATTACAATCACTTGGCTTTCATTTATCTTCCATTTCCACTGTGTGAACATTTCTTGATGAATGGACCAAGAGAATGTTCCAAAATGTAATAATTTTACAGAGATTTTTTACAAAACCTTTTTATATTAACTAACAGTAATATCTAAGAATGTTTTTTTTCTCACGCTGTTACTGTTTGCAGAAGTTAGCTTGTTTAATTTTGCACTGGAGCTACTAATCATGTCTAGACCACTTAACCACATATGGGGCAGTTGGAACATTTGCTGATCTGTTGCTTTTAATTAGGAATGTGAACAATAGATATGTTTGCATTTAAAAGTTTCAATGTCTTAAAATTTGTTGATGTAGGTAAAAGAAAATAAGTTTTTCAATTTTTTGCAGATGAATGATGACCCTTGAAATCAACAGATACCCACATTTTCAGAAAAAAAAAAACAAACAAAAACATTTATGTATAAATGCAGCATCATGTGATTTTTCTCACTTGCTTCTTAGAAACAGCGTAGCAGAGAAAATTGGATTGGCAAGAGGACAAAAGTGTTTTAAAACAAATGCTGCCTCTTTTAGTACTTGCAGCAGCCTTTCTAAATTGAAGGTGTTTAAATGGTTCAGTATGGCAGTGAAACATTATCTCTCTTTCAGTAGTTTGGACAGATTTCTCACAACTTTTATGACAGGAAATATTTGTTAAAATATATATCTAA
>JBBPCX010000040.1:17290273-17306675 GCA_037974365.1 Hydrocynus forskahlii
TTTTATACTTTTCCTCAATAAATAAGATGTGATTCAGGTGATCACTAATCAGTCCCTCATAAAGCAGAATGAGGTGCATGTGTAAGAATTTTACAGACACTGGCGTGGAATAGTTGTCATACTCATAGAGTTGCTGATTTAAAAATAAATTGGTCTCTTTTTTTTTTTTTAGAGCTGTATATATATGCCTTTTCACCATGAGGCAAAACCATCGCACCACATTGCTGCCCTGCCTTTTTTTTTGTTTTCAGTAAATTAAATGAGTAATTAAATAGAAATTGTGCCGCAGAATTTACAGAAGGTAATATTTAAAAGTGTTTTCCGGTATGCACTGAAGAACTTTTGAACAGCACAGCATCTGAACATTCCTGGCCAAGTTCCTCCCTTCTTGTCTACAGTTTATTTACACCTCTAGTATAATAACCAGCCAAGTGACAAAGCATGTGTTGTCACAGAGGCTCCAGGAACATGATGATGAGTTGTATTGCTTCAGTGGCTGCACCAACCACTGAACTCAACACTGTCAAGCATCTCTGGGATGAGATGTTTTAATCACTACTGAAAAATACACTATAGGGACAAAAGTGCTGGTACACCTGACATTACACAAAAATGATTTTAATGACATTGCATTCGAATCCATAGATGTTAGTATGGAGTTGGTCCCCCTTTGCAGCTATAACAGCTTCCACTCTTCCTGGAAGGCTTGCCACAAGATTTTGGAGTTTCTGTGGGAATTTGTGCCTATTCATTCATTTATAAGGTCAGGCACTGATGTTGGACGAGACCTGGCTCACAATCTCCGTTCCAGTTTATCTCAAAGGTGCTGGATGGGGTTGAGGTCAGGGCTCTGTGGGGGCCAGTCAAGTTCTTCCACACCGAACTCATCCAGCCATGTCGTTATGGAGTTTACTTGCTGGAATAGAAAAGGTTCTTCCCCAAACCATGTCCACCAAGTTGGAGGCCTCATATGATAATAATTCTATCCATGCATATGCTGAAATATCAGATTTCTCATTGTTAAATTGTTGATTTTAGGCCTGATTCTTAACTTTTCAATGGTAGTATTAGAGATGCATGCTCAGATCGCGCTGCAAAAATACAGTATATGCAGCTTAGAGCCACTGAACAAGGCGCTTTGCTGCCATGCACAGAAGCCTACAAATCTTTTAACCAGCACTGAACTGCACACATAGCCATTATGAAAACAGACTAATAATACAGGTACCGAATGCACGGTGTGATAACACAATTTAGCTTGTAGGAAATGAACACCTCATGATAGAAACTCCATCTGCCTATGTTTAACACCCTCTCCTGTTCCCAAGGGTGGGAGAAAACCAAGCACAATGACCCTCCTTCATCTTAAACGAAGGAAATCACTGTTTTCCTGTAGGCTGAGTGAAACTCTGCTCGCTAGGACAAGCTGAGACAGACCAATTTCAAGCCAATCAGCCCTAACGCAATCTACCACTTATGATTGGTTTTAACTCCATCCTGATAGCAGCTTTTCTGCTTGGCCTTCAAAGCTCAGGTGATTATCTATTCTATTATCTATTATGCTGGGATGATCAAGACTGATCACATTAACAATGGCCGCTATTTATTTAGCAGGCTACTGTGAGGTTATTCTTTCTGGCCGTTGGAGTTTCTGCCAAGTCTATCACACCAGTATCTCTTAATGTCTGTGATCAGACTCAACTCAATTCACTTGATCTGTTTTGAATGTAAATATAGCCCTCACTTCAAGACTTCTCAAACTTAAGATCTGCTGGGATGGCTGGATGTTACTAACAAAAAAGTTCATGGTGTTGCACAGATCACATTGTAATTTACACACTTCGGTAATAAACAGCAGGAGGAATTGAGAAAACAACAAAAATCACTCATATCCCCAATTGCACTATTGTTTATTGGCTAGTTTTTAACATTATGCACTAATTCTTGTTGCACTGAGCATGCTAATGACAAAAGAATTTCCATTGGGATAAAATTATGTTCCTTCTTATCTAATATACAAATATTCATATCCTTAATTCGTAGCATTGGGTTCAATGGCACCAAAGAGCACTGGGATAATTAAGTAAAAATTGTTGCTCTATATTCAAGTATAATGAACTCAGGACAGTATATAACCTGTAAACAGACAGGGGTGGCTCCACACATTCCAATATACTGGAGAAGACTGTATATTTCTAAAATATGGTAATAATTATCATGATTATAATATTAATGCTAATAGTGAACACACAATTAAATGACTGCCAAAGGACATCTAGGTTTTAACTGGATTAGTTCTGCCGAGTTCTCTGAAAGTTTCTTAAACTAGTATGTCATGCAGCCATGGAAAAAAATAAGAGCCCACTTTCCCCTTTTTTTCTGTTCACTGTTTGTACAGTTTGCAGCAGTGTGTGTGTGTGTGTGTGTGTGTGTGTGTGTAAATCGCACAGGTTGCTATTCTTTTCTGAACTATTGCAGTATGAGCTGTGTAAAAATAAATGCCTCCATATGTGTTGTGAGTGCAGTAGTGTGTGTAGAGCAGCTTTTCTATGTGCTGTATTCCAGCAGCTTCACTCCTGATTCAGTTTCTGACGGATGAAATAGAGTCACACACACACACACACTCTGCTCTTAACATCACTGTTTTAATTTTTGCAATTGTAAAATAATATAAGAGCTCTGTGTAGTTTAACATTTCCAAGGTATAATAAATCATTTATATGTATTATTTTAACATTTCCTCCAAACCTTTTTATTTGTTTGGAATCTTGAATCAAGTGTGGTCAATTAAACAGTAGTGACATGCACATTTTACACAGACACACTCTCACCAATTACAAAAGCAATAACCAGAAAAAAATGATGCGGTCTCTTATTTTTTTCCATGGCTGTATTATCCTCATAGTACCAGTGCAAAACCTAAGAAGCAAACTTCATGCACCCAACATGTCTTGGCTTATGTGTACATTTTATTTTATTTTATATGTCAGCTGGTGGGGTGGGACAGCTCCCTTTATTTATTCGGATATTTATTCGGATATGAATGAACTGTGTAGGAACCAGTGCTTAAATGGTATTGTTATTGTGACCACGGGTTCATTCATTCATGACAAGCACCAAACTGATGAAGAGTTTTGTCTAACTGTGAGGTCTGTGCAAAGCATCAGGATCAAGTCTGTGATCAGCCCTTAACTGATCGGCCATTATTTAGGATTATGATCTGTTCACTTACAACCAAAGCAAACTGTTTAAACTACATGCAGATAAATGTATCAAAACATTAATAAAATCTCTATACAGTCTGTCTCAGCAACATATAACTATATTATATAATCCTTAAAATATCTAAAAATCTTACCTAAGATGTTTCGCTGGGTGTTTTTCTGACATGTGGGCCCTTTTCAACCTCCTTAGGTAGTGGAGGTGTTGTTCAGCCTTCTTTCTCAGATAGGAAGGGGCATTTAGAGACCATGCCAGATCAAGGAAGCTTGCCACATGCTCAGCTTTAGCACTGTTGATGAAAATGGGGTCCCTTCTGCCTTTAGCAGACTTCCTGTAATCCACTATCACTTCTTTGGTCTTTTCAACATTAATGTCAAGGTTGTTGTTAGAACAGCATGTCACCAGGTGGTGGTGTTGTTAGATATCCACCCTACCACTGTCATCTGCAAATGTAATGATAATTTTGGACCCACGCATGGGCACACAGTCATGGGTACATAGCAGCGTTGCCAACTCTCACGAATTGAGCGTGAGACACACGCATCTGACTGTCATCTCACGCTCTCACGCCTTACCTCCGATTTCTCATGCTGTTTTATCTATCGGATCTAGGCTGCCCACGGCCCAATCTCACTCCAAGGTTTTTGGAAAATTGTCAAGCCTGAGTATAAACCAGGGCTCCACACACAGCCTTCAGGGGCACCTGTGTGCAGGGTCAAGGTGGAGGAAGTTTGGTTGCCCAGCCTGACAGTCTGAGGTCTGTTGGTTATAAAGTCCTGTGTCCAAGTGCAGTGTTGTGTTGTGGTGAGGCCATGGTGGACCAACTTAGAGGAAGACAATTCAATATACTTGACTAGTATCATTCTGACGTAGGAGATTTTCTGGTCCACTGAGGGCGAGGTGAAGTGCAATGGCGATGGCATCCATCTTCCACCTGTTGGAACTGGTGTGGGTCATAATTGGGGGTCAAACTAAATTTCTGACACTGTCAGAAAATCGCAGGCTGTTTCCGGGCGCTGTGACGATGGCCATCTTTGTACCTCTCTCACAGTACAACTTAGTGACCGAAGAAATTGACACGATTGTTTCATGATTGTCATCTTTTGTCTGGGACAGACCAAAACTGCCCAATGTAGACCGAGCAAAGGTCTTCTCTCATGTCTGCTCTGTTAACTCAGCAGGCCTCGGCTGCGATCTATGACCAGCACTTCTTACCCTTAGCTGAGCACTACACCAGCAGGAGAGACGAGCCAACCCTGATCTCAGTTCAGCAGAAAAAGGCAACGTGTACCTTCGCGCTCCTGCGAGTGAGGAGTTGTTAATGATCTCTGCAGCAGATGCTGCAGCTGGCTGTTCCTTCCTGAGGAGCAGGTGTAGCTAAACTACATATGCAGCTAACACACGTAAAATATTTAACATCATTTCTGTCACCTCCGCCAAGTGTTTTTACTACGCATCACCTTGGGGAAGGGGAGGCGGAGGGAGGGCCAAGGCCGTCGTAAACACACGCAGAACCCATACAGGCACCTTAATGCAAACCAACCTGTGCTCGGAAAAATCCTCTGCTTCTACCGGCACACATGTTATTTGGCATATGTATGGTGTTAGAAGCAAAGATGGATGGGGTGTGACTCATGGTGGGACTGGAGTGTAAGCCACCACACCTGTGCATTCCTACATTCTCCCTCATGTTTCCTTCTCCTTCTCTCTCTCTCTGGTCCTCACTCCTTCCCTCCATACATCCAGCCACCTCTCGTCTGTCTCTTTTAACGCTGCATTATTTACAGGTGTTTACTGCAACACGGCACAATCTGCTCTCCAGCTAAAGTAAACGTGTGTAACAGATGCATGTTAACTCCGCCGGATGTTGCGAGGTAATCTTTAACTTCTGTGTGCTTGCTGCTGCTTCATTAGGACATAATGCTAGATGTCTCTACTGCCTTACAAAGACCTTTATGTGCATGAAATGGCTTGAACCCCATGAAGCCTTTCACTACTAATCTAAAGGCAGGGCCATGACAGATCCACTTGCACTACCAGAAGAAATATTTATATCTGTTGACATATCTGCTTAGCAAGAGAAGCTTCACTAGCAGCATACACTTTCCAAAACTTTGTAGAGATCTTCTCATTCAACGTTTCTGTTGAAATTAAAGGTATTAATAGAGACAATTACCTCAGCCTTGCTGTAGTAGCTGCATTTACTCTTCTGGGGAAGCTGTAGGACATTGCTGTGACAATCTGATTGCCATAAAAACATTAGGTCCTGTTTACAAAAGCAATAAGTCACTTGGGGCCATGCTTTACAGATGCAGAAGGGCAGTCTTAAGCATGAGGTGAAGCAAAACTTCCTTTCCGTGTGATAAAATCATGGTAATGCTGGGCCTCAAGTAGCTCATTATATTATATTAATGCACTATGTAGAAGGTCAGGAGCTGTAATTTACCTGCCTTTTAAGGCAATTAAAACACAGGTATTTTGAACTAATAGGACATTCAAGAGATATGTTCCGAGCTTTTTTATATTGCATCTTTACTGTGAATCACATAGTATTTTAATCTGAAGTTTGATATTAATTATTAATGGAATTATTAGGCCCAGCCTAAGACTTACCTTTTTAGGTAAGCCTTTGACTAGCTTTTATTAATACATCTTAAGTTTTATTTTCTATTCTGGACTTTGCATCTTCTATGGAATTTTATCATTCAGTACGTTATGACATTTTTCTGCAAAAAGCACTTTATATAAATAAACTTTATTTACTTACTTATTAATGGAATTAATATTTTAATTGATTATCGTTGGGAACAGCTAGGCTCCCTCTACAGGCATGACTGGAGGGGAGGAAGGGTGCCGGCTACTTCGGGAGGATGTGAGAGCAGCAGTGGAGGGGAGGAGATCCTGCAAGGTGGTGAGAATAAAGCAGCAGGGAGCTTGGACTAGAAGGAAGAGTGTGGTTGGGAGAAAAGTGACCTGGTCTGAACTCAGGAAAGCGGAACCTCACTGCATTCAATTTCTCACTCAGGCAGTAAATGATGTGCTCCCCAGCTCAGCAAATCTGCACACTTGGGGCATAGCAACTTACACCTTATAAACTTTTTGCACACCTAACAACTCTAACAACTGCTAGAATACAGGATCTGTCATAGTACTGTATTCATTCAAACATTGACTGCACTATGTTGTCGTGCCCTGTTGTTTTGTTGCTCTTGTTTTTCTTGCACACTCTCTTTTGTGGTCTTTGTGTATTCCTGTCCTGCATGCATTTATGTTGTTTTGCCGTATTTCTATTTTTGTTCTTGTGGTCCCGGAGGAATGTTATTTCATAAGGCTGAAATGACAATAAACCCACTTGACTTGACTTGACATGACTAGCCGAGTCACCAGCATGAACATTGTGCTGTAAGCGAAGGACCCTTGACCACATCCTATGTAGCTGTAGAAGAGAATGTGGCGAGGGACAGTAGTGATAGAGTCACATCAGGTCCTGAAGACCATCGCTGACATAGTCAGCACCTGACTAGAGTGGACCTCATGACCTCAGAAAGAGACAGGAAGCTATTGGTGGACCTTGGATGGTAGCTGAAGCTCCCCACCCACCCTGCAGCCGTCACCCTGCAACGAATGTCTGAATCTACCAAGCAAGTTGTGCTGCTGGAACTGATAGTCGAATGGGAAGATTGTTTGGACAAGGCCTTTGAAAGGAAGCTTTCCAAATACAAGGAACTTGTCAGTAACTCTTAGCAGTTGGGATGAAGAGCCAGGTATTTCCCAGTAGTCGGTTGTAGGGGATTTGTCCCGTTCTCTGGTCGGAACCCTCAGCAGTTTGGGCATCGAAGGAGGTGATGACGAGGAGTGCCATCTGCAGTGCCACCAAAGCATCAGAAGAGTCATAGTAGCCATCTGTACTCATGCTTGGGTCTGATCAAACCTGGTGGGATTACCTCGAGGAGAATGTATGATGGAAGACTTGAAACACCTAATGATCCTAAGAACATAACTGATGCAGTTTTATACAGCTTCTTTTATAAAACTGCATTTAACAGGTAGAATTTGAGAATTTAGTTATATAATGTCATACCTTTTCATTCCTGTTACTGTAAACATGTCTGCACCCACACCCACTGGACTCCCAGGAACTGACATCGTTGGATCTGATTTATTGAAAAGTTTGCAGACGTAAATTGGCCACCTATAGAATGATGTGCAGTTTTGACTCACTGAGGAAAGAGAGAGTATGAGTAAAGGAGAAAGGGGAAAGGGGACAGAGAAGAGACAAAGAAAGAAAAGAAACAAAGAGGGCAAGATGTAAAGAGAAACGAATGAGAGAAAGAATATGAATGAAAAAGAAAGGGGAAAAAGCGAATAAGAAAGAAAAGAAAAAGAGAGCAAGGCATAAAGAGATGGAAAAACAAAAGAGAGAAAAGAGAGAGAGAATACAAATAAAAGAGAGGAAGAGAGAAAAGAAAGTGATCAAGAAAGAGAGAGAGAGAGAGAGAGAGAGAGAGAGAGAGAGAGAGAGAGAGAGAGAGAAAGATCCGGCCATCAACTCGGCCCTGTGATGAGTGCTCCCCCCACCTTCCCCCAGTACACAGAGAGATAAATCTCATAAACAGCGCTTGTTCACACACAATAGTGTCAGTTTACTCTTCTGGCAGCTCCTATTGTGTGCGATGGCAGGAGTGTGCGGGATCATCCCGTGCATGCGTGTGTCCCGCATCCTGTGCGTGTCCCCCCTCGGCCTCGCCGTCGTTTCCATGAGCACTGCTGTTTTTCGGCTGTTTTCCGTCCCCTGATTAGATTTGCCATTTTCCGAGAGCGACTGTTAATGACGGTCTGCCTCATTAACATGAGCGCCGGCGCGCGTGCCATCGATTAATGACGTCCCAGACCTCCCTCTCCCCTCCACTTTGCACGCGCGCTGTCATGAACGGTGTATGGATTGTTATTAATGGGCTGTTATTAATAAAGCGCTGCCTCCCCGGTTCAGGGCGAGTGTTATTAATTGAGCAAATTAACGAGGGTGGCATAATCAACTTAGAACCCGCGCGGGCCCTGATCATTGACAGGAGCCTCGTAGAGGGGGCCGTCCTGAGAGATCACCTCGTTAGAGAAAGTTTAACGGTCATCATAGCACGCGGACAGGTCGCCTCTGAATGTCACCTGGACTCACGATTGATTTGGCTTAAAAGGAATCAATGTCATGTTTGGCGGAGAACAATAAGAGCTAATGGATGAGACTTGAGAGAGAGAGAGAGAGAGAGAGAGAGAGAGGAAGAGAAAAGGAAAGAAAGATAGAGTGAGATAGAAAGAGACAGGGAAACTGAGAGAGTGAAAAAAAAGGAAAAAGAAAAGTAAAGGGAGAGAGAGTGTCAGAGAGAGGGACAGAGGGGGGGAGAGAGAAAGACGCTGATTGCTCAGCTCTTCTCATAATTCATCATTGGTAAATAGGGTGGATGTCAGAGGCTTCGTAATTAACACTGACATGCTGGGCAACATGACCTGAAGACCAAGCAAGAGTTTAGAACTGTGAAGGGACTGTAGAGACATCTCCCTACCAATATCTAGTAACTACTGAATTGTCCCTAGTAATGATTTAAAACAAAAAATTAAATATAACTACCACACAGCCACATACTGGCTTTTGTGGTCTCCTGGACCGCCAATACACCTCTGAGAGGGCTCAGGGCTCGATGGCGACAAGCCCGACTCGCCATTCTGCACAGCCAAGACCAGAAGAAACAAGCCGACTGAAAAATGACAAGACACCCTTGTTCTTCACCCTGGTGACAAAGTATGGGCTCTCACCATCACCTACCATACACGACAAACTGGGGCCCATGAGTCCATTTAAAAAGAATTCATACATTAATGCAGTGCATACCAGTGACAGTCCTATTGGAAAACACACTTTTTTGACCCAGCATATCAGGGGCTTGTTAATTAGTAAATAATTGAATCAGGCAGAGCAGAAACACTGCTGACTTGAAAATGTTTACAGTAGAAATCAATGGGCGGGTGCTTCAGCTAAGTATGGAAAAAATGCATTGAGATGATTGTCTTGGATGTTACAGACGTTACAGGTAAGGCAGATTGAAATGTGTACATTATATGGATGAATGTATCCAGACACACCTGTTTTTCAGGGTTTGGGCTAGGCCCTTTACTTCCTGTGAAAGGTGTTCCAATACTTTTGTCCATATAGTGTATCCAGTGTTCTTTTAATGAATGGAATCACAGAGAAACATGGTGATGAAAGAGCTTTACAACCACACAGGTAAACAGCTGTAAACAGCTATTCATTGCACTTTTCTTTGTGTTGAGAACAGAAGCCAACTTGTTTTCTGCAGGCCTTTCTTTTTTTCCTTGTCTTTTTCTCCTCATTTCTTCCTCTTGTGTGTCTTTGTTCCAGGAGCCTGGACGCTTGCCAGCAGCGACAAATCCTTTTGATCCGTTACAAAGCTGAGGAACTTGGTCAGAAAGAGAGAGAGATGGAGAGAAACGGAGAGTGAAAAGGAGAGAAGGAGAAAGAAAGAGGTAAAAAAAAAGAAAGAAAAAGAGGCTTCAGGGGAGAGGCTTGCTCTCTCTCTCTCTTTCACTCACACACACACACACACACACACACACTCTTCCTCTTCTCCTCCACCTGGAAGAAAAGCAGACGTTTCCATCCAGAGGAGTGTGAAATTTCACACTCGTTTTTCGCGACACATCTTTTAATATGCACTGTGCTTTTTTCCCCCTTCCCTCCCTCCCTCACTCTCCTTTTCCCTCTCCCTCTCCCTCCATCTCTCATTCCCCTTCATTCCCTCTCTCTTCCCCCCTTCATGTATGAAATCTTTTCGATCTCCTCACCCTGAATCCGTCCTGCCAATCATGTGTGAGCGACGGCACGTATAATTTGCCGCCGCCGTTTGCTCCCCTTAAGAGGAAAATTGCTTCGCCCATAACCTCTAGCTAGCGAGACAACAACAACAATAAAAAAGAGAGAGAGGGAGAGAGAACAGCTACAACTGTAATCCTCCGGTCCACTGTCAGCTCGGGACAGGGCTCAGCGGAGAGAGACAGAGAGAGAGGGGGGGGGGGGGAGCGAGAGAGGGACACTTTAACCAACTCTGCTCTGTAATATACGCACCTGGGCCCGAATGAATCTTGCCTTAAACATAACCGACTGCCATTGTCCTGAGATGACTGCTATGAGAGGTAGTTGTCAGATATGCTCCCGGGTTGCTGCCAGGAGTGTGTGTGGCAGATAGTCGTTTATTATATGTTGTGTGGTCTTCTGTGGGCCCGTGTGTATTGATTTGGCAGGGTCACTTTGATCGGAGTGGCTGACATTCCATTACCTGAGAAAAAAGGGCCTCAAAATAAAGAGGAATATGTTAAGGGACAAGCGGGCGGCAGGGGCGATATGACTGTAATTAAGCGCAGGGGTGGCTGCTGCCTGCTGAAAGAGCAAGAGAAGGGGAGGGGAAAGGAGGAGAAAAGAGGAGAGAAGAGGAGGAGGCCGTGGGACGCTATTGTCTGCGGGAGATGACGCTTGTTGGGCTGATATTTTGCTTGACCTTTTCTCTGCTACTCCTCTATTCACTGATCTCTTCTCTATGCTCTCTTCTCATATCTTCATCTCGTCCCTTCCTCTTCTCTAACAGCACTTACAAAAACAACAAGAAATCTAAAGCTGTGGTGGTAAATCTGAACATGTAATTCTAATAGGTGCATGACTACAGCTGGCCACAGCTGCCATGCGCAAAACCAACAGGCAAAGCACAACCACTCATTTAAAACCCCAATCACAGATCTGAAATCACAACAGCAAATCTGAAAACACAACAGCAAATTCGAGTTTGCAACAGCAAATCCAAAAACAATAGTGAATTTGAAAAAAAAAAACACCTGTGAATCCAAATACACAAATCTGGAAACAACAGTGAATCCAAAACACAAAAGCGGAACCAAAAACACAACCATGAATCCGAAATCACAAAAGCAAATCTGAACTGACAACAACAAATCCCAAAGCACCACTGCAAATCCAAAACACAATGGTGCATCCAAAAACACGACACCGAATCCAGAAACACAACAGCGAATCTGAAATCAGAACCACGAAGCCGGAAACACAACCACAAATTTGAAAACATAATCACAAATCTGAAAACACAACTGTGAATCTGGAAACATTACAGCAAATCCAGAAAATCTGAAAATGTGGCAGCAGCGTCGCTGTCGTAAGGTATCATTTATGTATTAATTTATTTATTGAAAATGCCACTTGCTGTTTAGTTTGTGTAAACATGTTATTATGGATGGACCAACAAAAAACAAGCCTTTCAGGTTTTTGCTAGTACATCATGGATATTTTTACTCCAAGTTTCTTTTGTGGATGCCAGCAAACTGAAAATGCAAAAAATGCTAGAACAGTACTTTTGGACTTATTGATGTGATTCTTTATTTGTTATCAGAGAGAAAAGATCCTTGAAAGTACCAATTGATGCCCTGTCCTATAGCTGAAGTGAATGTTGGCTTGATAACTGTGCCAGTAATAACAGACAAGAATGCGCATTCTCCTAAAGCACTCGAACTTCTCTGCTGTGAATCTTCCAGAACTCCTCACGGGGATTTTGGGCTGAAGATGGGAATCTGTTGTGAAGATGTCAATTTCATGCCCAGCTCTTATTTTCAGTGTCCAAAGTCTTTCAGCAGCTCGTGTTATTTTCCAGAAAGAGGAATAACAAGTTTCTTCTGCTGGAGAGATAATAGTGTGAGTGAAACAGGTGAAAGCAGCTGTGATGCTACATCTGATATTTCTGTCAGGGGCGGAGTGTCTAGAAGAGCTAGGAATAATTTTCTTGTGAGGGGCTCATATCTTTGGGGAGTCCTTCTGCTCTATGTGTGTGTGTGTGTGTGTGTGTGTGTGTGTGTGTGTGTGTGTGTGTGTGTGTGTGTGTGTGTGAGAAGCAGATAGGCAGACGGCGTTTATTAGTGAGGCATTTTGAAGCCTACATCTCTTCAGTCTGTCAGATGCATAAGAGCATCACTTTATCATCGTTTGTCTGACTGGTGTCCCTATGGACTTGCGCGTGTGTGTGTGTGCGTGTGTTTATGTAAGGGGCATGGACAGACTAAGAGGTAAACACAGTCAATGGCTCCCTGTACACTTTTAGGCAAGGGTATGTTATCTTTTGTTTGTTTGTTTGTTTGTATTCGTTTAACGAAAATGAATAAAAATATATACAGTACACTGTAGATAGGCCCAAAACTCTATGTAAAATAAACATACTATATACATGCACATATATTACATATAGGTTGCAGCAAAAGTTCCTCATCAAAGATGCTTTGCTGATGAGTTTAACATTTGCTGAGTTCATTATAACAAAGCATAACACATTCTGTTTAATTGGGTTTGGAGCCGCGCAGATTGTAAAAGTATACACTTAAAAAAAAAACAACCTTGCATTAAAATAACTGAATCATAAAAAGGTTTGTTTGGAGCTTTTGTGGAGCTCCTGTTGTTTAGCACTAAAAATTGTGATAAACAAACATGCGTACTGATATTTTTGCCATATAGTCCTATCAAGTATGTTTATTAAAGTGTTAGTGAATGATGTGTGGTCAAAGTGTATAGGGTAGTGACTCAAAAGTTATCGACAAAAATAAATAAAAAATACAAATATAGGTGGGAATGATGGCTTATCTTTATTTTGTAAGTCCCCTACCATGGCACAAGTCATATCACTTTAGAAAATGACAAATAAATTCAGGGACCCCTGGCTATATATCACAGAACCCATTATGAGAACCATGGCTTTAAGGAACCATCCACTGAAAAGACACACACAAGCAAGTTTCCACCGGCTTCTGTATTACAGTCACTAAACGCTGCTGTGCTGCAGCTTACCTTAACCCAGAGAAATCTGAATGCCGTTTCTTCTTTTCTTAATAAAAGCTTCTTCTCAGTTGTTCCCACACCATCATTCTTGAGACCTTTGGTCTCTTCAAAGACCCAAATGCACAAATGCCTCACCATCCTCAATTAAACCAAGCAAAATATTTTGAACCCTCCTCAGAATGAAGTCTAACAAACATTTACCTCACAATTTGATTAGGTGGCACAAAGACTCAGAGACTGCATTATAATGGCTAGCACCCCAGAACCTAGATTCTTACCAAGTTAATGAGAAATTTCCATCTTTTTTACACATCTGTATGAGGTGTCTGCATTATCAATAGGCCATTGTACACAATGACAAAGACTAGAACATATATAAAGCAGGTCATACATAAAGCATTGTGCTTAAAGTCTTAATTCAGTCAAACGTTGAAGGAAGACATGCTCAAACAAAAGAACTGCGAAGCTCGGAGGAAGATACATTAGAAAAAAAAAACCCAAAACTGATGAATATTTGCTTTGGAGATGACATGCCATGATGCATTTGCTATGCAAATGAAGTACGAGAAGAGACGAATCGCGTCGGTTGCAGCTTGTAAACTTCAAGCACGGATTTGCATATTCATAACACACGTGACCGATAATAAGAGTGTCACCTGAAAACAAACGGCGTTTTGTCGACGTGGGACTCCAACATGGCTGATCGCGGCGCATATTAACTGGTGAGGACTGATATCTTCAATTATTCACACAATACGTGCTTCTTCAGATGTATTGCACTGGGTTTTGACAGTAAGGAGTGACAGAAGAAAGAACATAATGGAACAAATGGAGCCTGTACTTATTATAAAAGTGGTATTATCAAGTGAAATAACAGCAGAGCGAGAGAACGACGCTATTACTCCAGCATTGTGTTGCCGTAATAAACCAGCCCAGACAGTGAGTTACACGTTTACAGCAAAGTCACTAAAACCTCCAAAGGGAAGACGTGTATTAAAATGATGGGAGGAAAAAGAAAACCTCAGGCAGCAAAGTATTTTCACACTAAAAAGTGAACTGTTCTTATGTCTTAGCATGTGAGGCTGTCTTCATTATGGCTGCTGAGAACACGACACTTTTTACAAATAGATACATATGTTTGCCTTAAATCAGGGGGGAACCCTCAGGGCCTTCTGGGCCGAATGACCTCTGGGGACTAAAAAATATGTGAAACCATGTTGGCGTTTAGATTCAGCAAGTACTGAACTAGTGCTGCTATTTCGTTGTTAAGTATTGGTTGGAAACATTAAGGTTAAATTCTTAAAGCACATTATGGAAAAATATCCAGAATTCAGAATTTTTTCCTTTGTATGTAGGTGGATGTAGCCAAATAAACTCTCCTATTGGTTTGGGCTTCAGGCACTGGTTCGGAAGTCCTGACATTTCAGGTTAAATAGACTCAACAAACCAATCAATATTTGAAGGGAAAATGTCAGTCTAGGCCTTGTGGAAGTCTTAGATACCTCACTGACTGGTAATACAAGTGTTAGCCTTTTGTCGGCCTGGGAACAGTAGCATTACCCATTACTGAAAGAGTTGCTCTAGAAATGCTACATATAATGCTTTTGAAAAGAAAATGGTTTTATAACAAAAACTGGCACATTATGGGTGAATTTATCACGATGTTTACATATTTGCCAGTATTGCTTTGACACATGTAAAATGCCCAAATGTTGCACAAAATGACAAGATTTGTTATACTGTTATGTCTGTTATGCTCTTGATTGTACTACACAATTTTCACTACGTCATGTTTCATGTGGTTGCTATCGATTGACTGTCAAATGTAAGAAAGTCTAAATATAGACATTCTAAATGTAAAGGTGATGGCATATTGATTGTAATCTCAAATTGCAATTTTCCTGAATTGTGTCAGGGGTTAGAATGCGTTAGAGTTTTCACTGTTCCAAATCACACATCAATCAATGGTCTGAAGGGTTAATATTTTTTGTTTACAAGCTTATGACGAAACATAAAATGTCTTTTGTAAGCACCTTATGTCTGTGTTTAGTCTACAGCAGCTAAACAATGTGCAATGCCTTTATCTTATCGCTAACATACCACTAGAATCCCATAAGGGCACTAGCAGCAAATAACATCATTAAAGAGGTGTGATTTTACTTGTTTTTTATCTGTATTTTGAAATTTATGGCCCAAACTGAAGGTTTAGATCTGTCACAGTTTGCCGTTGAATTAAATGATTGTAACAAGCTTGTAATACCAACGTTAGCCATTATTTAAGAGCTGGTGACATCCTCCTCAAGATGACCAAGGATTAGATTACACGCAGGGCCTACAATGCCATATGCACAACATTAGCTGACAAAACCATATGCAGTATGCAGAATGCTCAGAACCATACTTGATGCATTCAAAAGGAAAACCGATATGCAATATGATAGATTGAATATTAAATTAGTGATCTGCCATGCCATATGCTAAGCACTCAGCTCATCCTTTTGTTCTAAACAGTAATTTGAAAAATAATTCAGGCTTCCATTTGAACCCATGTGAATGGAAAGCCATTAGTTTAATGCTGCCTGGCTAAGGTCATGGTCACCCTATCAGTGTCGGGGCTCAAAGGGGGCATTTTAGCATCATTCAGCACGCAACTTCTCAGGTTTGTGTATTGTGTTCGTCAGGTGTTTTACCTCGATTCAGGCCTGCTAAACAGACGATTCAAATGAGGCCTCGACAGGTGCTAAGACCGTTGAAAGAAAGGGAGATTTCGGGGCCAAGCCAGCTCAGCTTTCACCGAGCAAGTGAGAAATGGCAACCTGGCTGACAGGGAAGGGCACTGCATCAAAGTTGCCAGATTGGACAAACGTACACATGTTGATTGTTTGATTTGTGTCTACTTTCTTTTACTTAGGTCGGAACAGTAATGTACAGTTAGTGTAAATTGGACAGGGTAGACAATGGAGCTCGCTAGTGAACTGAACAGCTTTGCCTTAGTTTTTTAAGAACTGCTGACAATATTTCTCCTGGTTTCCAAATAAAAATATTGTTCTTTAAAGTATAATTTGAAAGGAAATACATCAAAATAGGAGAAATGATGCAGTGTTTACAGAACTTGAATCATTCAAAGAATACAAATCTCTTGTTGAAACAACGCTGAAACAACACACTTAAACTAGTAGTGTTTTGGCATCCAACTAGTCACATTGTAAGAGGAGAGCGTTGATTACAGCAGTGGGTTTTTATACCTTTCCTCTTTACATGAGATTTGATTCAGGTGATCACCTA
>JBBPCX010000040.1:17347050-17357685 GCA_037974365.1 Hydrocynus forskahlii
GAGAGAGAGAGGGGAGAGAGAGAGAGAGAGAGAGAGAGAGAGAGAGAGAGAGAGAGAGAGAGAGAGAGAGAGAGAGATATGAGGTCTGGATGTGATTTTTATTAAGGCAGACGATGAGGTGACCAACCTCAGGGGGCACCTCAGCAAGCCACACATTACCATCACTGTCGTTCACTTCGTTCCAATCTGACACTCGCACACACATATGCATTTGTTTTCCTAGTTTTGCGGGGTCTTTCTGTTTTCTGCTTCACTATAGCCAAAGCTTGTCTCACCTACACCCAAGATCAAACAGCTGAAAACATTTTTTTCCATAGTCAAATGTCCCTACAGCCCGGACGTCTGGTCCCCACGAAGGCCCGAATACACGGCAATACATGTGTATCAGTGAGTACACAAGTGTGGCCATCGCTGCTGAGTCAAGTCTGTGGCTGAACGTCAATCCACATGGTGAATTTTGACCAAGGAGCATACATGACTTAATGTTCTTATAACTGACCATTTGCAAAATAATCATTGATTCAGCTCACAGCCAATCACAGTTATTTCTAAATGGCCCTTCTTTCATCAAGCAAAGGAAAAGCTGTGCAGAACACACCTATAGTGTCAGTAGTGGTGGCAGTAAATTAGTCAGAAATATTAACAAATGGTGGAAAGGTGCTGCTAAGTAGTGACACACTCTTTTGATTATCAAGAGGGTTCTGTTGGTTTTTGTTTTTTACCTGAAACAGAAACCTTTATGGATGAAAGTGGAAAACCTCAGTGTTAAAAAAAAGATGAACAGTCAGACTTCAGGTAAGATGAACTATATTTATTTTGAAATGATAAATTACTAAATGTTAAATTAATTTCAAAATGATGTTTTACAAATAGTAGACTAAATAACATTACAAAAAATATTGCAGTCAGTTTTTGTGTATAAAGATGGACATCAATTCTCTCCTAAATGTGCCATTCTTTGTGAGATTTTGTTAAAGTGTAAACAGGAAGTCCTCTTCAGCACCAGCTAGTTTCAATGTTAGCCTTAACATTAGCATATCTGAAGGGGTGGTTTCCAGTACTAAAACCTACTCCTTTTCAAACATGTGTGGCTTTATCATTTAGTTTGAAATTACCCATATGTATGTTTTGACTTCTCAAACATACTTGTGTGCATTGTACATCCTTTAAAATCAGTTTGTTTTGGAATGAGAAATGTTTCAACTGTACTAATTCTGAAATTTCTGAATTACTGACTTTCTAGCCTGTTAGCACAATTGCTACCAATGCTACCAAGAGACCTGAGCTGAATGTTTAACCGACATCGCATCAATAACGGGGTGGAGATGGGAGGTGTTTTCTCAGAATTGTGCAAATTTACTTTTTAATTAGCTCATCAAAAAAAACTAAGGAGATAATGCTGAGACATTATGAAGGCGGAGGAGACATTTGTCACTGAAAGAACTTGTAATGAAAGCTGCATTGCATTACTGGTCTTTGATAGGAATAACCAATACCTTTGTTGACATAAGAGGTAAAAAGCCCTTTTTTGTTGTTGAGATATTAGATATTAGTATTAGTCATAACACCTGAAAAAACATTTAATGTATGATTCAAGCCCAAAAGCACAAACTCTCTGTTTTTTGACGGATTTTGTGGGTGATCTCAAACATGATGCTGATATATTAGTTTGGTTTTCAAGGTGCATTACATACACTATATGGACAAAAGTACTGGGACACACCTGTTTTTCAGGGTTTGGGTTAGGCTCCTTACTTCCAGTGAAGGTCAGTCTTAATGCTTCAGCAGACCAAGACATTTTGGACAACGCCATGCTTCCAACTTTGTGGACACACCTTTTCTATTCCAGCATGACTGTGCCCCAGTGCACAAAGCGAGCTCCATAAAGACATGGCTGGATGAGTTCAGTGTGAAAGAACTTGACTGGCCACACAGAGCTCTGACCTCAACACCTTTGAGATGAACTGGAATGGAGACTGCGAGCCAGGCCTTCTCGTCCACCATCAGTGCCTGAACCTCATAAATGCTCTACGTGCTCTAGCCCCCAAAGTTGGATTTCTGACCTGAAAGTCAGAGGAACCTCACCACCCCGACCACAGCTGGCTGCTCAATTTATCAATAGTAAATACTGTTTTTAGCACTTCTGTCTAATTTTTGTATCAATAAATCAGTCATATACCCAGTCCTCTCCATTTGTGGACAAGCTGCTGAAGTGTTTCCATGCTCAAAAAACTGCATAATATGTGCGTTCAGCTGGTATTGCTAATAGCTAACACTGGCTAACCTGGAGAGAAAATAGTTTTGGGTCATGTGTGATGTCATTTCCAGGTTCCTACTTCCAAGGCAAATGGAACGTAGCATCAGTTCCAAGTCTACAGTTTTCTTGCCATCCACATAGATAGAGTCCTGGTCTAGTATGACTGGAAACATTTTAGTTTATAAAACATAAGGACTTTAGCTTCTTATGAGCAAAAACATCAAATAATCAATAACCCTTCAGAAATCTCCAAAATATTAGTTTAATAGGTTAAAAAATGTTCTAAACATGAATATATGACAGTGTAAATTCAACTATAGACCACTGCTACTGGTCCATTCATCCTGAGATGTTCCCACAATCTAATATTGGCAAAAAATGACAAAAAATGAAAATATAGATTTCCAAAGTTTTGATATGACAGTTAAAGCTCAAGAAGGATGAATGTGACTTCCTAGACAGGGATAGCAAGAGAGGGAGAGAGAGGGGAGGGAGGGTGTGAAAGAGAAGGAGTAATTACTCAGTAATTTCATCCCCTTCTCTTCTGATTGTGGGATCATTTTAAACCTGCTGGTCTGAAATGGAAATTTTTTAACTTGGTCGTTAAAAAGTAAGAAATCATATAACTTTCTCCATCCAGGGGTTTATAGATTCCAGGTTACAAATGACCTTGGAAGGAAAGAAAACGATAAAGAGAGGATGGCTTAATAAAAAATAAAAAAAAGTGGGAAATGGATAGAGTTACTGCGATAGAAGGAACAGTTAAGACAGACAGATGTTGGGGGGAGGGGGGGGAGCAGAACCAGCTGGATTATACAGTGAGGGGATTCATAGCAATTACGTAACTCGTTATAACAAAATAATAAAAACAAGTGACAAGGTTCCATTTTCATACTCAAGTTTTATCTTCGCTGATATTAAAATGCAAGATTCGGAGGTCATGCAGCATGCCTCTGGCAGAACTGGCCAAAATCCCATTATCTATTGTAGCATGTTCTATTTCTGCGCATATTACGATAGCCAAACATACGCCAAAAATAACTAATGAGAACAAGTCATTATTGTCCATCAGCACTGAGATAATGTGGGAAATTTGGGGGCGTATGGTGTAATCTACTCTCACACAGATGTACTACACACACACACACACACACACACACACACACACACACAAACACACGCACACGTACACACACGTACATACTCACTGCTGGCATTCGGAGCTGATTAAAAGCATATTTATAATGAACTTCCTGTTTTGTCTGCTTCATATCCTAGGCCTGCAGCAATATGAATTGGGAGTTTTGTGTGTGTGTGTGTGTGAATGTGCTGCATATGTGCCATGACTTATGTCTGCAGTCACTTTCTTTCCACATAGCTTAAGTCATCAACTTTGTTTTTCAAACAGTGTGTTAAAAATATCTTGTCCTGATGAGTGTCTTTCGATTCTAAAATGAGAACTGTAAGCATGGACCAGAGCTTTTCGTTCTGAGTGGTACTGGTGATGGTGGCCTTTCCATTGTTTCTCACCGATTGTGACATGGGGGATTTTTAAAACCCACATCTGCAATGAAGAAACTAAACAACCTATTAATGAATAAACGGACGGTACTGTAAAAAGTGGTTTGTCAATTCAAACAAAAGGCATTTCAGCTGGTTTATTTATTTAATATCTTTAATACTGTAACTGAACTGATACAAAGCAAACCAAACAAAAGGAATATCCTACACCAGTGGATCCCAAACCAGTCCTGGAACTTCTTGCATTTAATATTTTAGTATTTTCCCTTCACCAGCATACGTGATCCAACAAATGTTCTTGAGCTGTTCTTGAGCTGAAGTGCGTTTTAAACATAAAAAAGAGACTGTGGAGACTATAAGACTGGTTTGGGAATCATTGTCTTACACCAATTTTTTATTTAAAAAACACTTCAGCAACCTCAAACAGAGCTATGAACTGAAATGAGAACCTTCAATAGTCTTAAAAATCATTACAAAAATCATAAAACAGTCTTAAAAAATCATAAAATTGAAAACCTTGTTGTGTAAACCCTGCAGAAATTCTGTAAAAGAAGGAAATTTAAAAAATGCATTTAAGGACACAATCTGGTCCATAATATCCCATGAATGACCAAAATCAATCAATAAATAAATACTGATAATGCTAGCAATGTGAAAAGATGTTCAAAGCGCATAGCCACCTCATGCAGAAGTGAATGTGTGTGAGTGAGTGTGCAGCTCATTGTCTGTCAGTCTTTGGCTTGTCGGGCTTTCTGTTTGCTGTGTGCGCTCTCATAGCCTCCCCCTTCAGCTGTCCAGCCTGTCAATAGATCCATCCGGTCCAATCGATGGCTCCCAGAATCACTCAAAGTGATCAGCTGAGGGCCCAGCCAATCTACAAACACAATCAGTATGGAAATCCATCTTCAGAGAGGCAGGATAGACCTGGGGAGAGCCAAACACTGCATTAACAAGCACTTACTTTCTCTCTCTTGGATGCTAATAGCAGTGTATGGCACTGCCAACAAGGCTGGGTTTCGTGAACCACAGAGTTTTAAACTGTATGAAACATAATCTACTCTACATATTAGTGTAAATTCTCAAAGAAGCAAACATTACAGCATAGTAAATGTATGAGCTGGAGAACTCTCTGTTTATTTGCAAATCTCTTCTCTAATAAGCTGTTTAGTATGTTCCTGGTCTTCATAACTTCATAGCTTACCTTCATATCTTCCATGACTCCAAAAATCTACATGTTAAAGCTACATGTTTTGCAGTTTTTAAGCCCAAGTCTCACTTTGGCTGAATCTGTGCTGATTTGGCTCTGGATCATGGGACAGTCAGATTTAAGAGTTGGTAGAAAAAATCAAATATTGTGTGTAGGTGCATATAGACTTTTTGCTTTTTTATGCCAGTCTGAGTGAATCAAATGTTGATCTGACTACATGTGATCACAGACGGCATCATTCAATGGACAATGCCCATTTTTTTTTTTTACATGCATCTATAGTTATAATCAACAAAAAACAAGTGAACCAAAACTTTTTCATGCTTTGGCAATGTTTGTCTTGTATCCAACACAGTAATGACAGCAGCAAACAGTGGTGGACGAGGAGAAAAGTTCAGAAAGTTTTTCTGTTAACTAAAGTACTTTACTGGATCGTAAATATGACAGATATCAGAATCAGAATCAGAAAACTTTATTGATCCCGGAGGAAATTGATAATGAAACCAATTCCACTGCAAGATGTGTAAAACTTGCACTTTCTAAACCAGACTGCAGGTTTTGACAACTGCATGCTTTAGCACTATTTGTCTAACTAAACTAACTAAACTGACCAATCACAAAGTGCCTGTAATGATCAGTATAAATGATCTCTCTCTCTCTCTCTCTCTCTCTCTCTCTCTCTCTCTCTCTCTCTCTCACTCTCTCTCACACACACACACACACACACACACACACACACACACACACACACTCTCCCTCTGTCTGTCTTTCTGTCTGAGCAGGAGCAAGAAGGATCAGAATGATTGGACAGACAGAGGCAGTCATTCTCTCACTCTTAGGGTCATTATCTAGAATGTAACAGACCTTGGGGGAATGTGAAGGGGGGAGAGACAGAGTGAGAGAAAAAGAAAGGAGGAAGAGGATGAACAGACACGAAGAGTAAATGTAACAAAAATCAATCAAACGATAAAACATGGAAGAAGAATGGAGAATTCTTTTTTGCAGATGCCTTTCCCCCTTTCCCAATGAACAGAGAAAAGAAAGAAAGAAGGAAAGAAAGAAAGAAAGAAGACAAACAGAATGAGCGAGTGTGTACATGTGGCAGGTAGAGTGTAAGAAAATTGAAAAAGTGAATTGAAAGGTGGAAAAAAATCTGAAAAAAGTAAAAGAGGAGGTAGCTCTTCTGCTCTCCTAGTTCAGTGGGGGGAGAAAGAGAGAGAGAGAGAGAGCGAGCGAGAGAGAGAGAGCAAGAGGAAGAAAAATGAGGAAGAAAACAAGAGAGGAGAGAGAGAGTGTGAGAGCCAAAGATAGAGAAGTAAAAGAAAGATAGAAAAAGATAGAGAAATAGAAAAAGAAAAAGTGTGTGAAAGAGAGAGAGAGAGAGAGAGAGAGAGGACGATGGAAGACAAATGAATGTTGCAGTTGCTCCGTACACAGCGGAGATTGCTTATCGATCCAGATGGTAGCGTTGGGGCGCGCCCGCGAGAGCTGCGAGAATTTTCTGAGGGAGTTAATAAGCAGGCCGCTCAGCTGTCCTGTCCAATTCAGCACACCCTGACACATAATCATGCCAGGATCCCTTTTTTCTGTCCTCCTTCCCCTCCTACTATCCCTTACTCCTTTTCAGCCTTTCATTGCTCTCTCTCTCTCTCTCTCTCTTTCTTTCTCTCTCTCTCTCTTGCTGTCTGTCTATCTCTTTCCTGCTCTCTCTTCCCTCCCTCCTCTCTCTCTCCGCTTCCACTTGGTTGGGCCCTTGTGATAGATTGGAGTGACAGCCTATAGAAGGAGGCTAATCAAATTGTTTATTATCGCTCTGAATCAATATGTATGGATCGCTAAAGCATCAAAGTGGGCTCCGGGAGAAGGAGGCTGCAGCTGTGGGTTAAAGCTGGAGCCCCCCAGACCAGCTCAACGTTCAACACACTTTCACTCTTACTTAAGTTGTGATGACCCAGAGGGGTCAGCTGAGCATAAAGGGAGGGGGGCAAGCACCGACTGGATAAAACACATATACACACACACACACACACACACACACACACACACACACACAGCCCTCCAGCCCTGAATGAGTGTCAGCCCCAGCTGAATGATAAACAGCCTATCAATCAAATTACCTCCCCCAAACAACAAGAGATTGAAATGCAAAAGCTTAATCTCCAATGGGCGCTCAGGTCATGCGGCCGGAGACATTGTCCGCTGCCGCTTCTCACTGTTTAGAGGTTTTTTTTTTCTTTTTTTTTGTGGGAAATATCGGGAGTGTAAGAAAAGCTTAATCTACTTTTAGCCTTTTGGGATGAACTCCACGGCATTGAGGTCAAACAGAGCAATGAGATATACAATAATATAAACATTCACTCACACACACACACACACACACACACATGGCTGGCATCTTTCAAGAAGACTGTGAGCTTCATAGCCCTCTTTATTCAGTTTTGGGACATTTTATCCACTCTTTATTTTGACCATCGCTTACTTAAACAGGCAAAAAAAAGACCTCGTCCCTCTTTTGTAATGAATTGCATATAGCAGAGAATAGGGCACAGCCTGACTTTGGGTAAAATCTAACACGGCTTGACAGGTTCAAGTAGAATGTGCTCTCGTAATCGCCTCATTCCGTCATCTGCAAGTTTTAATTGAAAAATTGCACCAATGTTTGATCAAGATACACCCTTAAGGCTGTTTTTGTACTCTAAATGTATGTTTTGTGTGTATAAACATCTTGGAGGATGAAACAAAGTACCTTTTTAAAGCACGTAAATAACTAAGAGACAGCCTCCACATGGTGTGGTTAGTTTATCACATGCTTTGTGAATTGATATTCTGCCTCACCGTCATATATCTGACTGTGTCAAATACCGTCATATATCTGACTTATCAAAATGACCATAGAATTACATTAACTGAATGATTTTTTAAGCAATTAGAATTATGAATTAATAGCATGAACAGAACCATGTCTTAAGTCAAGTATATCTGACTGTATACACTAAATGGACAAAAGTATCGGGACACCTCTTTATTATTAAATTCAGGTAGCTCCTTACTTCCAGTGACGGACAATTTTAATGCTTCAGCAGATCAAGACATTTTGGGAAACTCCATGCTTCCAACTTTGTGGACACAGTTTGAGGAAGGCAGTTTCTATTCCAGCATGATTGTGCCCCAGTGCACAGAGCAAGCTCCATAAGCAAGGTGGAAAGCCTTCCAAGGAGAGGAGAAGCTGTTATAGCTGCATATTAAAGACTTTGTATTTGAATGCAATATCATTAAAGTCTCTGTTGGGGTAATGGTCAGGTGTCCCAAAACTTTTGTCCATATAGTGTAGCTATACTCAGTGAAATATGAAAAGCCCAGCATTGTTTAGACCATGGTGGAGCTGTAGGCTTCCTAGAAATCTTTACCAAGTGTCTCACCAGGAGAAGTGTGACCAGGACCCCTTGCTGATCACAGCTATTGATTTGTTAGGCTCATGCGGTGGAGGACCAAAGGAGTAAAATGTTTCTCTGCTATCATTAATTGGAATAATAACCATGACTGAGAGACAGAGAAAGAGAAACGGACTGAAAGAGAGAGAGAGAGAGAGAAAAGGAGAGGGAGGGTCTCATCTGTGGCATAAATGGCGTCTGTCAACTCGTGGTGGGAATCAATAAGGTCAAGCATGGCAGACATCACAGATGACTGTTAAATGTTTAAATGCTGCAGTTGTATAGGAGATTAGGGATGATCGGTATTAACCGCTTGTCATGCTTTTATTTTTATTTTTTTCATTTTTGGCTAAACCTAATAAAAGCACCAAATCCTGGACCAGCTATTACAATTGGTTGGTAGTACCACCAGCTCCACAGCTTTCATCATAACATTTTGCAAAGTTGCCCTTTGACTTATTAAATCTCACATTTCAATAGTTGCCATCACAAGAAATCTTATACCTTCATTTTTCCATTTTTTAATTTTTTGTTCACAACATTGGAAAAGGCCTGCCATTTACACTTATGGAAGCTCTTCAGCTTTAAAAGGGATCTCATTTCAGAATCAGAACACATTATTGATCGCAGAGGAAATTGCTTATGTTACGACTGCACAAAGACACAGAGAGACAAAGACAAGAACAACGCAAAGTATAGTGTATGTCAAATAAAAGTAACAAAAAATCAAAATAAATCTAGAAAAGTTGGGGTTGAATATAAAGAACAATTTATTTAAAATCTTTCTTTACAGAACCATCAGTTGAAAGATTCTTTATGACACCATAGTGGTTTTCAATGGCATCTGCTAAAGAGTCTTTCAACTGATGGGTCTTTAAAGAACAATTCACAAAAGCTGTTTCTTAAAGAAGCATCAATTGAAAGATTATTTATGGAAATATAGTGGTTCTTCAATGGCACCTGGTAAAGAACCCTCTTTGGCATGCTGTATATTTTGTAAAGAGTAAGTGAAGAAGTGACCATTCTTTCATATGTGAACACACCACAGCACACAGTGTGAACGGCACGGAATTCTCTCTCGGCTATATTGCTATATTTGATCAAGTGCAAAACGTATGCCCTTGTAAGCGAACCAATACACCCAAAGTATTTAAGCAGTTGTTTAATCAAAGCCTTTGGTTACTTGAAGGCCACTGGGCAGCATCAACCCTTCAGTAAATGGCACAAGGCACTGAACTACTATTATGTGTGCGTTCACTTTCTCAGTCGTGCCCAAGGTGGTGCCAGGAACAGTGAGGCCATTCTGGCAACTGCTCACCGGTTTCCTCAAAAGTCCATCCAGGCACCACCTCGATGCTTTGCCACCCAGAACGCAGGTCACTAATTAGAATCGTGCAACACAATACTGCTATTCAGACACTTTGCCACCAGACTACTACAACAAGATACTTTGCCATACCTGAACGCACACCTATGCTGCATTATTGATAGCAATAATTTCAACCCTCCACCAAAATCCAATGAATATTTAACCAGATAATACAATGACCCTTTACTGCACTCCTTCTTTATCCACACAAGATCATTTACGGATTGTTATATGTGTTTGTAAGTGATATAGGTATATAATCGCATTTAGGTTAACTTGGGTCATTGCTGATAAGCCATGAATGAATGAAAAATGAGGCCCTCATCAGCAAATGTCTAAAATACAACACAAATAAACTAGCTACAGGGATGACTCAGCTGGGCTGAATGAGAGTGACGATTTTTGGGGGGTTTTTATGGCTAAAATTACTGCAATCCCACACCAGGAAGTCTGTCCCTACACTTCAAAGCAGTGCTTTACAAAGAGGTTGGCCAGCATCACCGGGGCAAATTCACCTTCAGCCACCCAGAACGCTGCACCAGGGATAAAGCATTACTTCATATGGTGATTAAAACAGCATGTCATATTTGAGCTATGCATCTGAGTCTGTTTAAAAGCTGTATGTGTGCATCTGGCAGGGCCAAGAGAGAAAGAAAAGACACAG
Source organism: Hydrocynus forskahlii (assembly GCA_037974365.1). NCBI lineage: Eukaryota > Metazoa > Chordata > Actinopteri > Characiformes > Alestidae > Hydrocynus > Hydrocynus forskahlii. Next base: position 17,357,500 of record JBBPCX010000040.1, read on the forward strand.
TGTTTTCATGTAATTACTACATTTTTGTCGTTTTGGAGGAAGAGCATTAAAAATATCTTTGACATCTTTGATATTTCAGCACAAATGTACTGTAGGTCAATCTAATTCATTAACAAACATATGCTGGCCCAAAACCTAGAAATGTAACAGTACCTTCGTCTCTCAAGTATTGAAATGCATTGCCAC
>JBBPCX010000040.1:17359672-17377787 GCA_037974365.1 Hydrocynus forskahlii
ATATAGATATAGATATAGATAGATATAGATATATATATATATGACTCAAGCAAGTCAAGCAAGTTTCTCTACTGGTCAAGGAAATTTTAGAAGCCTTCATGACTAACCCTACTGGTATAATTGCTTACTAATACTCTGACATCATCATTGACTTTTCTGCTCCCCACAGATTCCTTGATCCCTCTGTCAATAGTCTGACATCCAGTTATTCTTTTTGACTCTGTTATGCCACTGTTTGTTTCACCTTGAAAAGATCCCTCTACTGAACCGTAATTCCTTGATGTCTTTGAGGGTGCTGTCTTTTTCAAGCTTTTCTGTTATTACATTATATCATGGTGTAATTTTGTTGACTATCCTGATGCTGTTTTTCACCGGGATCATTTCACGTACACTATGTGCATCATACCTCAGGATGTTCTTTAATATCCTAACTTTCTCCAACTTTTCCTGTCCTTATAAAATTTGGGTGAGACCAGCCTTGACTTCTTGTTACCCATTAGGTCCTCTTGACAGAGATGATGCTTCAGCGGTCACAGCACCAGATGTTGGTTTGCCTCCCTCAGGCTTCGCAAATTTGCTTCATGTTTGTTGGGTCTGGTGAATCTTCAGCCCTCTAGGAGTTAAATAAAGTAAGGAAAGTAAAGTAAAGTGGCCCTTTATAGTCACATATGAACACTGTGAAATTCTTTCTCTGTATTTAGCCCGTTCACCAAGTGAAGCAGCGGGCAGCCAGGAACACAACACCCAGGGAGCAGTGTGAGAGGACGGAACCTTACTCAAAGGTACCTCAGTGGTGCCACTGGCAGTCCTGGAATTCAAACCCATGACCTTCTGATTGCAGGGGCAACTCCCTAACCACCAGACCACCAGCTGAACCTATATGCCAGTGTTGTCATTGCTGTTTGCTGGGGACATGGACAGGCAGTATCATCCACTGTAATAGCCCAGCAGATTTCTGTCATCAACACAGAATGTTCTAGATTTGTTATTTCTTTGCCTTCTCGCCCTTCAGGGCCTTGGCACTTCAAGTGAGGCTGGTCCTGCTATGACTCTTCCTTCTTTGGAAGCCATCTGGGATTAACATCTTCACTAAACTCATGTGTTGTCTCAAGTCACCTCGTACCACCGCTAATCATTTTCAGATGACCCTCCTTATGAAAGTAATTCAGAAAACCAAACCACATCTTCCAGCTTGTCGATAACCTATGACCTGTAACCTCAGGTCATTCTACTTCGTCTTCAAACCTTGGTGGCTGTTCCCCTTCAACATATGTGCTTTTTATTTCATGCTCATTTAGATGTTGTTGAGAGATCTTCCATGGGGAACAGTTTCATATCAAATGGTCTAAAACTCCTCAGTGGATCACACCACTTTGCGGTTTGGTAACATGTTCTGTAATACTCAGTGTCATATACGTTTTATTCTGATTTCTCTTTTTGGCAAGACTGCGGATGATGTGGTGTTATTTAATAAGATATTAAGAAAATAAGATGCAAAGTATGAGGTACTGTAGCCTTAAGCTGAGGTACAGTGATGTCTTTATCGCTTTTTAAAAAGTTCTGGAGGCCCATTGCACATTTTGTCCTTTCCATCTGTCTGAACTCAGTAAATGATCCTCATTTCACTGATTAGTTGTGCAGAGCAGTGGGTCTTTAGGACCAAGGCTGAGAAACACTACGAGACTCACTTCTATACTGCTTGTGCTGTTTGTTTGTAGTTTGTTTTGATGTGTAAAATGTGATGGTTTTCCATTCATTCCTTTCTCTGCTCTAAAATGTGTGCTGTTCTTTTAGTTTGACTGACTGAATTGTTCTTATTTGTACTGCCTTGACACTCTTCACACTTTTGTAGTATTTGTTTATGATGACTATGATGACTGTGTCCCTTGTCCTTAGCACGAATCCCAGAATGAACTTCAAAATCGTAAATATTTCTCATAAATGGTTCAAATGTCAGAGTTTCATTACTTGCAGATTCAGTGCAGTTTATACATCTGACAGTGCAGCATGCTGAAACAGGTTAGGTAGATTCAAAGTTGATTGTGTTCATTTGTCCAGTGTATGTATATAATGCTGTCTGAGGGAGTTGCACCGACTTCCTTGCATTAGGCTTAATTAATACACAGTAGTGGGCTGATAAGTGTGGGGCTGAAAGGAGATCTTTTTAAGAGACACTTAATCCTACTATAGCCACCTTCCCCCCTGTTGAGGCAGTCTCCAGTGGACTCATTAGTAGACCATTCAGCAGTGAGGGCTTCCCTTGTATCCTGCCCAGCTCCCCTCTATACACACGCAGTGAGTGATGCATGCTTCCATTATTATGTTGTTCATTACTCATATAAGTATCTGACAGATTCTTCATCCTCACACAGACCTTCATCAGCCGTGTGATTAATCATAGCCTGTTATCCCACCCGCCTCATTCCCTTTTTCATCGCCATCAAATAAGGACAGCTTCTGTGACTCATATGCACCATTAAAACACAAAGCCCGCAGCTGAGAATAGAGTAAAATTAACCTTTAGAGCTCAGAGCGTATTAGTGAATTTCAGTAATATAAACAGTGTAAATCAGTCTAAAACCGGTGTTTGTTCTCCTACACGCTTGCCATTTGCTGCTGTTTCTTTTGGCGGGCAGCCATTCAGCCGCTCTCTGGACCCCCTCCCTCTGCAGGTTTTCCCTGCCCACTTGCAAGTCGAGACTGTCCTAAAAGTCCTCCCGGGTTCGAAGATCTTGTGTCTTTTTTCTGTTCGTTTCTAAAACCTAAAATACAAGTCATTTGTTCATTTTTGTTCATGTTTAGTTGTGCGTGATAGCATTTTTAAAACCCCAGTAGCGGTTATTATTGTTATTAGATGTTTTTAAATTACAATATCTTTGATTCTATATGACATAGGAACTCCAAGCTCAGCATGAAGTCTGACATCTCAAGCATCAACACATATGAGGAGCTGTTTTCCTGCATAATGGCAATTTACCATTTGTTGCGCTTCTGGCACTGATCCGTGCCATTATCATTCTAAGGGTTAAACAGAATAGAAATAAACTCAAACGATCTATAGGCTCCCTATAACTTAGGCACAGATGGAAAATCAGGCAGTAAAATGTATAATTGATCCATGACATAAAAGTATTGCTGCCAATAATTAATATTCTTAATATGATATGTAGGAGAGGAACATGCACATTGAGGCATTGTACAAGTAACGTGAAGCCGAATAGGTGATTTTAATCAATTGGCACCTGTAATTTCTTGGAACTAGTGGTGTCAAAGTTAATGCGTAAATAACACGTCAGCATGTTCAATTATTAACAACACAATTCATTGAATGTTTCTCTCACTGGACGTCAGTGATGACAGCTCGAAACTCCAGTTCCACTCTGTGGGAACCACATGAGTTTCATGTTCTATATGCACAAGATGTAAATAATGTAATTAAATTACTGCCAACAGTAAATACATTCTGATAAAGCTTACTTTGTTTATTCATGTAGCTATAATGAAATGCATTCCTTTTTAAACAGAACAAAAAAATCTTTATCATTTGAACTCATAAGACAAATTAACTGTGATTAATTAAGCATTATAAAAATGTATTATTTTACGATAATTGGTTAAATCATTATGCACACATACAGACCTAGAATAAAAAATGTAGTCAAGATTAGTGCAAAGACTTTTGTATGTTTATTGGTGTCTGGATTTTCCAGCTTTCAGTGTAGAAATTGCAAGAAATTCCCCTTTTAATGTGCACAAAAACCCTTATGGATAACATACTGGTACACTAGCCTTGGCTTTACTTGCTATCAGACTGGAGAGGAAAACTTTCTGTGATTAATATAAAAATGCCTCCATCTCTCTACAAATGCCAGAAGAGTCATTTTGTTCAGTTTAAACAGACTGTATGTGTGTGTGTGTGTGTGTGTGGGTGTGTGTGCGTGCGTGCGTGTGTGCATGTGTGTATATCACCAGCTATTGTTTTTCCTCAAAACATTTCTCACATCATCAGAAATGAAAGGAAGAAAAAAGAGAAAAAGTGCAGTAGATAAAACTCATCCGTTTATTTGCTGCGATGCATTACTCTGATCTGGAGTAAATTGCCCTGCTCAACTCCTCCATCGGTGCCTTTCTTTCAGGCTTCATATTGATGCGGATATCATTTCCATCGTGTCATTTATTTGAAAAACTGTGTGCATTTGTGTGTGTGTGTGTGTGTGTGTGTGCTGGGGGGGGGGGGGGTTCTGTGGGTGTAGAAGCTCCGGCAGTGAATCAAATCAATTGATAGAGCAGTTAGCCTGCGGCCTCCCGGGCGCTGAGTGAGCATGAAATATTATGGAGATTGTTCTTTAAAGTGATCTCTTCATCATCATCATCAGAGAGAGAGAGAGAGAGAGAGAGAGAGGCTTTCCATGCTGAGACCAGCTGTCATAACTCAGTCACCCGAATAATGGAGCAGCAGAACACACACACTCACACACACACAAAGTTACTAATATGCTAAAATAATGCAGTTTTGGTGGAAGAACACAGGTTTGGTGCCGAAATGTGTTCAGTTCTACAAGCACCTCATTTCATTTAATGAAGCATTTATTAGCTGAACTAAGAATTAAGGACTGATCTGCTGAGCTTCCACAAGGAGTTCTTCCACAAAGTACTACTTACACATACAGTGTATGTATATATGAGAGATTTTCTGCAGTGTAATTAAGATTAATAGATTTTGAGGGATGTTTTATGTGCACTGTTATTTCCCAGTGCAAGACAAATCTAGGGATAGTTTTTTCAATTACTGTCACTGTTAACATTACATATTAAAACAAAACCTCCTGTAGGTTCACCAATTCACCAATAAATAAAATGGCAACATTTGCACGTATTATGATGCCTGGTCCTTTAATAAAAGTAGCTACACCGTGCTGGATGTGTTGCTATGCATTTGACTTCCTAATTCCACAACTGTCTCATGAAAGAACAAGCTGTCTAACGTTATTTGTTCTATTTGTAAAGCTATATTTAACCTGTTCCATGGCCAGGACTTTTACTCCTACTTCATAACGATAACAACTTAACAAACTTAACAAAATAGCAACGTGGTAGCACATATAGTTACCGAACAGTGGGCCTTAGGTTGTACTGTGTATTGACCACCTACACTGGTCTCACACCACTCTTGTGTTATGTGCTTCAGTTATTGTTATGCTGATTCCTGAGTTTATCACAAAATCACACCTGTCCATGTAAAATTCTCCTCTTGTCTCATCCCCCCCACCCCCCGACACACACACACACACACTTTTTACCATTGTGTCCTTGAGCAAGACACTTAACCCTCAATTACTCCAGGGCAACTGTCCCTGCAACTAATGATTGTAAGTCACTCTGGATAGAGGTGTCTGACAAATACCACTTTACCTATACTTTACTTTGGAATGATATGGGAACTGGTGGGCTGACAAAAACATGTTATTATTAGATATAACAACATTGATACAGGACTTTTCAACCAGTCAGACTGTGAATTTGGAGCTAACAGTTGGACAACAGACAGTTAGAACATAGTGATGGTTTTGTAACACTAGAAGTCCATGGTTCTCCTTGACTTGTACCTTGTGTAACGGTCTGTTCCAAAGGAGAGAGCTACATTATTGAGCGCCACTGGATCACCCGTCTGCTGTTCTACCTGTGTGTAACCTGGTATCATCCCCAATCGTGATACATTCACAGAATCAGGGGGTACAGATGATTCCATTAGCTTCACCAGAATGAACATGGCAGCAAGTGTGTCACTTTTTCCGACCAGAATGACACACACTTTTTTACAATATAACTGTATAAGGCGGGGAGAAGGAGAAAACCAATGTGTCAGTGCTAAACAAGTAATTAATATAAGCACTTCGCAATTCATGCCAAGGAGTGTACAAGGAAACAAGGGAGCCAACGTTAGGACCACATTTCAGTACACTTACCTTTCAGAAATATTGTGCAAAGGAAAGTTTACGATCAGTAATTGCAACGAAAAGTTTACGAGCCACACACGCAACAGCATCCTGCACTGCATGTGTGCGTGGAGAGTTGAAGTTTATGAACAAGCAGAAATCCCAAATGTGCCCAGAAACTGCTCCCATGTGGGAGAAATCTCAAGCTTCTCTGCCACAAAGTAAATTATGTACATTTATATTCCACATAAACCCAACAATGTCTTCTCTTCTCTTCTCTTCTCTTTTCTCTTCTCTTCTCTACTCTTCTCTTCTCTTCTGTTCTTGTCTAAGCTCAGGTAAACACAGAAACACACTGATGCTATTTACTATTTTCCACAAACTCAGCACATTTTGTTGTTTTATTGTGCATATTCCCCTTATTCAAACGACATTTATTCAATGGAGTACGTTTTTTTTTAGAGCACCCCCACCAACCACCCACCCAACCACCCAACATAAAAAAAAAATCTAAATACTCACCCCAAATAGGAGGGAGGATTTTTATCCCAGTTGGTAGCCACATGTAGAGCTGTGTATTTCTGCAGCTACCTGACTCACTTTCTCCCGTATCCTGTGCATTTTTGCATGGCTCGTTCCTTTTTGTTTTTACGGAGTCACGTAAACAAGCACCCAAAAATCATAACTGAAAAGCCATTGGCATAGTCTATCAAAATGTAACTTAAGTACTAAAAATGACGTCAGACCGACAGTACTGTTGTAAAGTAAGTAAAAAGTAATTTGCATTCTGTAAACACAGCAGCTTCCATTGTTTGAAACTTTGATGGTGAACAGGGCAAGTAAAATGGTCCAAAGTCATTTAGAATAAAATACGTTTGACATGAACTCGTCTTGCCCTATAAAGTTAAAATTTGGGAGTTTTAATGCTTTCAACAGTGTTTGGTAGTTACTCGAATAAGTATTCCATTACAGACTACTAAATACTTCTTACTGTCAAGGGATCACTTTATATATAACTTACTGGAACAAGTAATCTCACACGTACTTTTAAGTGCCAGTATGGGCATTATGATAACTCCATTAACAGCAAGAGTATGAAGTCAAAAATATATTTGGTTAATTTGGCTCAAGAATATAAGGGTAGAAATAAATAAATAAAAAGCTTAATTTGATTGGTGCTATGTGCTGTTGAGGTATAATATGGTGACTTACCACTAGTACTCGCACATACACAAATTAGCCTAGCTGCCAGCAGTATAATTTTACACTGATGATGAATTTGACTGGATCTCAACTGATCAGCAGGAGAAAATGCACAAAATCTCCTAGCTTTTAAGATTAATGACAAACATTTTTAATACTTTTAATACATTTTCTCATGGGACTGTATTTGAATATTTCCAGTAATACTTGAGTGATACTTTGTGAACAACAAATGTACCGGTATACTTACTGATTCCACTTGTCGAAACAGAAAGACAGTTATGACTATTACAATTTTTTTGTACATTTAATGTACATTTTTATGACCGCTGTGATGGAAGAGCAATAATCAGTGTCCAGAATAATAAGGAGGATGCCAACAGTAATGAAGGTGTACTGTAATTAGGGTAATAATAGAAAAATAGTTTAGCTAGGATTTGAATATTGACACCGACCTGACAGTTGACGATCCCTGTTCTAAGGTTTTCCAGTGAGTTATGTCTACCTTTTCATTATTATATTATTCAGTTTAGGAGCCAAGTCTGTTTTAAAATCTCTGTTCTGGCATGCACTGCACATTTTAGCTCATTCCTGTTTACACATGCCTGATTTTTCTCAACAGCTTACGATGATCCCCTTCAGGTTGGTTGGTTTCTAAAGTATAATTCCATTTAAATCTGTAAAACTTCTGGCACAGCATCAGTATCAGTGCCATTGGTTTTGTTTTAGACCAGCGAAAGTAACAGATATCTTCTAAACATATTTTTTAGTTAGAGAATTTAAGATTTTATGAGGTTAGTGCTAATAGGTCTTACCTGCCAGCATCGGCCTGCTTAATCTTTATGGCCATTCAGAAAAATCTCAGTTAAGACCCCATTGTAAGTAACATTAGCTATTTAGGTTAGCAGGGAACTGTAACCATTCATTGAAATAACTTTCTCAATATGAATGGTCCAAAATGTTCATTATTTAAAGAGTCTGAAGTACTAAGTGTCAGATTCTGCTGTCCATTCCCCTCCACCAATTTAGTGCACAAGAGTTGATGCACAATGAAGTGATGAAGGGTGCTGTTACTGCGGCCTGCCTGTAGCAGTGGTTGGACTGGGAGGCGTGGAGGAAAACCAGTAAATGTTGTGCTGTTCTTGGTTGTCGAGAATCACATATGTTATTACAGGCTTCCAAAAATATTCAGACATCTGAAAGCTCATTTATACAACCATCTCACCAGTAAACAGCAGCAAACACAAACACTATGATCACACACGAGCACACACACACACACACACACACACACACACACACACACACACACAGACTCCCATTTCCTCTGTCTCTAAAATTCTGCGACAACTTTTCCAGCCTGGCCAAATGCCTGAATCTACGCTCACTTCCTGACCCCTCCAACACTGCCCCGCCTACATTTCCCCTGCCTCCTTCTTTCATTCACGTCTGCTGGTCGGTCTAATGTTATCCGCCGAGAGCTTTCTGAAGCTTCAGTGTAGGCTTTGGAGTGATAGTTTTGATGACTTCTGTCTTTGAATTTTGAACAAGAATGTTTTTGAAGACAGAAAACCATTCACTGAGCTCTTAGCAGTGCCGGCGTCAAGGGTGGGGGCATTTGAAGGCATTGTCCCCCCCAGTGAGTCGCCACACCCCCCCCCACACACACACTCTCCAGCACCCACCACCACAGGTTCCAAAATATTCATTTTTATATCGAATTATTTTTCAGATATTAAACGTGTAAAGTCTGTATTTGGTGTACTCTGTACTTTATCTGTACTTTATTTGCTATAAAATCAAAAGCTGTGTGAACGTCCTTTCTAGGTGGTGATTTACCAGTGGTGGTATCAAAGCTATGATTTATAGTACTTGATGTGAATTCCTGTATGTTTAATAACAAACAAGCAAACAAACAAATACATAGATAAATAAAAGTTCACCTCAGTTTATGAACACTGATTATAAAAACATCAGATTATAACAACTTTGCTCGAGGCCTGGTCCTCCCCATTTGTTGCTGCCACACACTTGTGACATGCATTACTGAGGAAGATCCTAAACTAATTTTGGCCTTAGGTTTTCCCTTTACATAGAGAAGTTGTGTGTGTATGTGTGTGTGTTTGAGGTCCTGAGAAAGTCAGAGTTCTGTTTCTGTGTACTATCACATTAGTGATAAAGCAAGTGGAAAAACTGAGACATTGTGACTAACAAAGCTATAACACTATCACAGGAAAGACCTGCATTCACACACACACACACACACACACACAACTTCTAACCAATCAGAGCTGGTTTTGTTCATCAGACATTTGGTCTGGACAATATTTCATAATATTTTATTTTAGTTTGCCTGGCTACTTAAAATGAAGTCGGACCAAAAATGAAAACAAACAAACAAAAAAACTCATCCATCGCACAACTGGTACGGTAAACATGCAATTGGAAAGTTCCTGGAGCAGGCACGGCATCAACACAGCAAACAATAAGCAGTGAACCACACCACAATCATCTCCATTCCTACACCCCAGACAAAAACATTTTGACAAATCAGAAGTATTTTGAAATTAATTCAGGTCAGATGAAAGCAACTGAAGCAACTCATCAGGTTTGCATACAAAGGTGTGTATAACCACATACCTGCATTGAAGTATGAAGGCGGGAGCATCATAAATTGAGGTTATTCACTGCCAGCATAATACTGTGGCATTAAACATCACTGAAGTATTTAAGAATGTAATCTCTTTATCCAAGAAACATGACAACTGAACAAGACCCCAAAACTGCAGCCAAAATAACTCAAGAGTGATTTTTAATTTTAAACAGTTTGGCTAGAGGAATGGGCCAGAACTGACCCACAATGCTGCAAAATAAATAAATAAATAAATAAATAAATTATTTTACCTCTAAACACCAGCTTTATGGCAAAAACTAGTGTTAATGTGTGATGTCTGAATACTTTTTATCCACTCAGTTTTATTTTAAACCCAATTTTTGTTTATGCTAAAAACTATGCTATATTTTAAAACCAATTTTGTTTGAATACATATTTTCCTTCATATTTAAGTTGGTTAATCTGAAGTGAATACATGCACTGGAAGAGTACAAAATTAGAAAACAAATACATTTACTGATTTTGTGAAAACCTCCTAACAGAGAGTAAAACATGGTACACTATACGCACACCCACCCACACACATACAGACACACACACACACACACACACACACACACAGGTGCAGGCTGGCACCAGTCTGACCATCACAAACACATGCAGAAATACACAAACTCCCTCCAGAGCATAACATGCTGCATATGCTTTCTCAATCAGCTCCCATATTCCTGCATTACAGTCCACAGCTGCTCTTAAAGACCGTACAGTCACTCAACTGTCATTTATAGAGCATCAGGAGAAAACCCTTTACAACCGGCCAAGTAGGTGCGTGCATTTGCATCTAACAATGACTGATTATTTGACTGTAGAGGCCGTTCGTAAAATTCTCAAGGAAATATCTTTCTCATGACACAGCATTGTATTTCCCTCCATCCAGAAGATCCCAGAGCTGTAACTGCGCCTTTTTTGATTCTTTCAATTACCTAAAAAGCTCTTTTGATCAAATTTAATTAGGCAAACAATTACCTGGACTGAAATTAGCGACATTTAAATGCATCGATTGAGTTAAATTTATGAGGAAAAATGAGATGAGGAAAAATTAGAGAATGAGAGTCAGAGGACAAAGTCGACAGCGAGAGAAAGAGAGAGATGGAGAGAGAGAGAGAGAGAGAGAGAGAGAGAGGGAGAGAGAGAGAGAGAGAGAGAGGTGTAAGCCAAACCTACAGCAGTAGAAGAAGTGGAAGGATATGAAGTGTCAGATGACCACGCTGAAGCGCGCTACAAAAAGCCACAGGTAAATAAATGACGAAGGGCTGGCATGTCACTTCCATGTCGGTTGAGCTCGGTTGAGTATCGTGTAAAGCTCAGACCAGACTCAAATTCTCACTGGCACAGACTCTGGTTACATCATCAGAAAACACAACCCTGTCTCTCTCTCTCCCTCTTTCTGAGTGTGTGTGTGTGTGTGTGTGTGTGTGTGTGTGTTTGCTAATGAATATACATGAATCAATAGCCAGTGACTTGACAATATGTATCTCTAAGCATAAAAAATGGCCTATCACTGCTGCTGGAACAAAACCATGAAATTTCCAAAATGCAGGAGGAGAAAACGTTACAGGAGGAGGATAAAACATTAAAACATTCCAATTTTTTATGTAACTTAATGTAGCATTTTTAAATAATTAAATAATTGTGGATCATGTCATAATTTGCACGGGTATTCACACACAAATACACACACACACACACACACACACACACACACACATATATATATATATATATATATATATATGCTCAGTGACCAATGGTGGAAAAAAGTATGAAATAAAAATCAATAAAACAATAGCTTTCAGTGTAAGAATGTAAAATAAAACAATTGGAACATTTTATTGGAAAGTAAAGCTGCTACTTTCAAACAAGGAAGAAATATAATATTAAATTGACAATATCTGTTTGTATTCAAAATGCTGCAAACTGCACTTCATGAGCAAGGGAACAAATGAAATGAAAATTGTTTAAACTCTTATTAATTAACATGCATCACATTTGAGAATGTTTTTTTTCTTCTATAAAGTTACTATTTTAGAGAGATGAAGTTTACGTTTTATGACCGTGAAGATTTAAAAGATATACATGTAGCTGGCAGTATGCAACAAATAGTTTTCTACGCCTGACATTCAACCTAATCCTAACCTTGACCTCTGTAACCTAAAACCAATGCCGTTGACCTTTCTGGCTGAAAGAGGAAACATGTAGCTTTAAGAAACAAACAAAGAAAGTCAAAGGTTCTGACTTTGTAGGGTGTGTTTTTAATCTCCCTACTTATTCAGGACATTGTCACCCTAAAAATGTACAAAAACAAACACAGACTCTTGGAGAAGTAAAGCGAAGGCCAGTACAGGACACCTAACCCTGACCCTGTACGATACACGATCACCCAATTAACAGCTAATGTTAATACATGAAGTACATGAACCTGCGGTCGGAAAGTTTCTGTTCCCTTTCGTTCTCTATCTCTACTTCTCTCTCTTCTTTCTCTCTCTGCATCTGTCATGCTAACTCTCTTTACCAAAAATACCTTATTTTGCCTGACGTTCAGCAATCGAGCCACATCTCTTTACTTCTGGACCAAAGTAAGCACATGGTAGGCAGCTTTGAGACAGTCCAGACACCCAGGCCTGACCACCAGAGAGGGCAGATAATTCGGATGAAGATCTGCTGCTGGTAAAGAGGATAATGGATAACCCAGGCCCTGGTGCTTCTGTGTGGGCTGCTGTTGCTGGCAGAGGGGCAGGTAGCCATCATCTTTTATCCTCCAGTGAAGAACAGTGCTGCAAAATGTTGCAGTGTGAGACTTCTGCAGCATGTCAGAATGCCCACCACATGCTCAGAAAGACTTAACAGACTTCAGGCCTGATATCGCTACTGAATAAATCCTCACTGCAATTGACAAACCTTCCATTTTTAACCTCCCAAATTCTCCCCCATTCCCCACCGCAGGAAAATGGTAGTTGCCAGCTCTATCCCAAATGGATACGTTCTCATAAACCTCACCGTTTATTAAGGGTCGGGTCTTACCATCAAACACTAATGCACAATCAAGATGGCAACATATCAGAGCTGACAGGTGATATCAACTGGTAAACCTTTGTTTTGGGGTGAGGCATGTTGTTATTACATAAAATGCCTTTCCAGCTTCACCTGATGTAGTAAATGCTTTGTGAAAGAATTTGTAAGGTATGATACTTTCCACATAAATGTTGGTCTCCCAAAGTGTACTCACAAAGATACAATAAAGTTCTTAAATCCAGCTGTGTTCTTGTTTTTGAGAGTACTTTTGCTTTACCTAAATGTGTGTCTCTTCAGGTGTGTCCCTGTTTTAAGTATGAAAACAATTCAAAACAAAGAAAGAAAATAATTAAAGGTAACTTAATAAAATACACTTTTTAAAACAGGAAATATGTCAAGACAAGACTCCAAAAATGTCACACTTATAGAATTAAGTATTAAAGGTCCTGAATATAATATAAGATAAGATAAACCTTTATAACCCCTGAGTATACAATCCCAGGTATGTTTTTTTTAAGAGTGTACTAATCATTGTTAATGCCTGGCTGACACTAAATAGATGTTGAAAACCCTAACCAATGTTGAAAATGTCAGAGACTACATGCTTAATGACCTTTTTACCTTTTTTACCGTTGCGGTTGTTCGTACCCTACACAACAAGATCTGTCCTGAATGAAATACTGCTCACATTCAGATTATATCAGTGGTTCATATTCTCAAAACCTCTAATTTGATCGAATGTATCTTTAGATCTAAACACACAGGGTGGATGATAGGGAGGCGATCGCTCTGCCGGAGAAAACAAAGCGAGATATTTAACAGTAAACCTTTTGTTATAAATGGACATTCATGCTATCGGCACAGGTGGACTAGCTCCCGTTCTCTACAGTGCATCTAGCACTTGAATCACTAACCACCGTGCTCAGTTGTAATTGGATCATGTTTTATTACACATGACGTCAACATTGCATTTCCCACTAGAAAATCGTTGTCCACCCAACACTACAGTCATAAATATTGAAAATGTTTAATATTTACGATGTACAATCATGTCAGTCCCAGCTGGAGTGGATCGGATGGGTAAAGACTGGAGGAATAAAGACTGGACTATAGACTCCCCACGCCACAGGATAAGGAACATAATCTTTTAAATTGATATTGGGAGGCCTTTTGCGACTGGATAGAGCGATAAATTGGCCGCAAAACTGGCCCTGTTAATCCTGTAGTTGGGGCCAGGCATGAGTCAAAGTTCATTTTGAAGATCATTTCAAGCTTTTCCAAAGACAGCTGACAATTGTTAACTGTTACCAATGAATAATTAACCTCATCCAATCCTGACATATTCTGCAATCTGTCATATCGTCATATCTGCTCCTTCTCGCTCTTGTTTGCTCACTCGTTCTCAAATATGAGTGATTAGTTTAAAGGTGAGCCGTGGGTCAGGATCTTCTCTCTTTGGTCATTAATCCTGCAGAAGGGGCTGAATTGATCACATTATTGCGTTAAGAAGGTCCCTGATTCGTTATAATCAGCCCCGGTATTGGCAGGTTGGAGCTGCAGGGCCGGCAGGGACGTTAGCAGTGCTTCAGCAGCCATAGGTCAGCGAGTCACTGGCCATTTTACAACTCACAGCCACCCCTCCTGACCTTTTGATGAGCACTTTTACCAATTTGAGGGGAGGCGGCAGGACAAAGGAGAAGCGGATGAGGGGCAAAGGAACAGAGAGATTAGAAGAAGAAAGAGGAAGGCGGAGGAGAGGTGAGGTATTCACTTGATGACCACAGCGCATCATCGTCCAAAATGGCAAAGCATGCCATGAGTATGAGGTCACTTCTTTGGATTCACTGATTCAGTAGGAATCTGCAAAACAATGTATAACACCACAAGAAGAAATAATGCAAGCAGCAAATCAGAAGCAGCCAAGAAAAGGGCTAATTAACATAAACCTGTCGAAAAGGCACAGTTACAAAAAAGGAGGCTGCATTAAATGACTGTTTTTGGTACAAGTTATAAAGGGAGCATAGTCATTTTTTTGTTTTTACTTTTCTATTTCTAGTCCAAACTGCTGGTAAACATTGTGAGCAACAGTTAAGGAAGGCTTTGGCACAGAGTCCATTTGGCACCCATTTTGAGACATTAAATCGTTTAAGTAGAATAAGGCATGGTTTAATAACAGCCCCCGGAGGTTAAAGCATGAACAGAGACTGATTGTGAAGGAGTCAACAGACAACATCACTCCACCGAGATTCCTCTTTAAAGCCATGGCATACTTCAGTGATAAAAACCATCCTCTTCTCGCGTTTATGCCCCCGAACTCTATATGGAAGCAATTAGTACAGACTAAACAAATGAAAAGGTCTAAGAGGCATCAGCAATCAGAGAGCGATTTAAACGCACGACAAATAAAAGCCTGCAGCACAATTACGACTCTAGAGTACGCCGGGGCCTTTTTCATGCTGCGCCGCCATCTTCCAAGCTGCGTTTTTCAAGTGTAGATACAATCAGAATTGGATTTTGTTGCTTATTTGACTAGAGCTTTATCATTTGTGAATTATTCCTACGACTGGGATGTTCTGTTGGTATGTAAATATGCAATGTAAAGTTCCACCCACTTCTTCTGAAGCTAAACACAAAATAGTGTAACAAAATTGTGGTGTAGTCTAATGTTAATTATTTATCAGTTACAGCTCATTTTAATGAAAGTGCGGATTCACATTTGTGTTTAAGATGAGAAAATATTATATTTTTATTAGATTTTTATGAAGAGTTATTCTGTGCACAGTCTTGGTTTGCACATTTAGATGTTTTACATGTTTTGTCATTGTTTGATATCATTATTAAAACAAACAAACAAGTCAAACTTAATGTATTTAATATACATGTAATTTAACTATTAAGTACTATGCAATAACGTTAATTACTATGTAATTACTACCAAATGCTGTCGGTGTGTGTAAGTAGAATAGCAAAATGACAATAGTTAACACAAATCATTAAAGCTGAGCACATGAAAAAAAAAATTGTACTCCTTATAAACATTACATCTTCCAAGCCACTCAGTCGAATAATCTATTATTTTCATCACCATGAAATGTTAAATATTTGAAGGGGTCATGATATAAAAAAAATAATTTTGCGCACTTTTCTAAAATGTAAAAGATTTATGTTTTATGTCAACACAGTTAAAGTTTCAAAACATTTTATTCATTGTTCAGTCCATACTGTCCTCATATAAGAAAACTAAGCCAGTGTTGAACCAATGCATTAACATGTATCAGTCTGTTCAGCCCAACGCAGTTTGGCTCCTAAGTGGGCATGTAAGTGGGCATGTTAAAACTGTATATCAATCTCAAAGCTGCAGTTACAAAAAAGGCTGTTTAAAAGTCATAAAGAGTGGCTAAAAAAGGTCCCATAAAATTTATAATGTTTTTGGCTCATAAAACCAGGCAAACATTATAAGAAAAGTAAAATGCAAGAAAAATGTAGGATGCGGACTTTAAAACAAAAATACTAAAACTGATGATCTGAAGAAACATTAAGCGAATGACATAAAAGAACATCATTACGTAACCGCTTGGGCTTCTTTGTTGTTTAATTTATTTTCTCAGTCTTTCTTTTTTTCTCTCTCTGGAGTCTCTCTGGCATGTTTGTTCATTTGAGACCTCTGTGCTCTTTCTTATACTCTCTCTCGCTCTCTTTCTCTTTCTCTCTCGCTCTCTCTTACTCTCTCTCTTTCTCTCTCGCTCTCTCCTATTTTCTCTCTCGTATTTGCTCTCTCTCTTGCTCTCTCTTTCTCTTACTTTATCTCTTACTACTCCCTCTTTCTCTCTCTTACTCTCTCTCTCTTTCTCTTACTCTCTCTTTCTCTTATTCTCTCTCTCCCTCTGCCTATCTCTCTCTTACTTTCTTTCTCTCGTTCCCCCTCTCTCTCTCTTTCTCTCAATTTCTCTTTTGCTATCTCTCTCTCTCTCTCTCTCTCTCTCTCTCTCTCTCTCTCTCTCTTTCTCTCTCTCTCTCTCTGTGCCTCTCCCTCTCACTGTCTCGTGAGTGTGTTTTGGGTGAAAAACATCTGTATTTAAATTATTCCACTTCCTCGGGCCTGAATAGAATCACTCCGCTCTAAACAACAACAGGAAGTAGGCGATTTTTTCAATGGCTGCACTTAAATATGCACAAGAATTCCAAGATCCCGCCACACAGATGCTTATGCTGTGAAAATACATTCGCGAGAAAACAGTACCCCACCGACACATTTAAAAACAGTGCTTTAAGTGAATATTGAGATTCACTTAAGAATTTGCACTCTGATTTCAGTTAATCTGTCTCTGAACTATGTTCTCATAATAAAGCAAACACCCCTGTTACCTTTTCCAACACGTTTTTGGAATGCAATATTTAAATTATTACCACACTTGAGATGCTTTGTATTCTTGTGAACTTTTTTCATCCCCAAGGAACTGCCAGTGGTAACAAAGGTAAGCATCAAAAAACATTTCTCACTTGCAGCTCACTGAAAGAAAATTCTGTTGAACTTTCACTGTGGTGTATAGCTAGAAGATGAAATATAGAATTTGAAGTTGAGTTTGATGAAGAGCTGATGTCATGCATGTTTTTGCAAAAATTTAAATATACACAATAATGAATGCAATTAATGCATTTCTGGCATGCATTTTGCATCCTAGACACAAACAAAAGTTGACACAAACAAAAATGAGATGAATCTGTCGATACAGTAGGCAAATAGCATTACAAATTCATTATTTACATATTTACATATTAAATGTGTGTGTGTGTGTGTGTGTGTGTGTGTGTGTGTGTGCAAAATACTATGCCAGTATAGTACTAACAGCACTTGACCTGAATCAAACAGTCTACATCTGTTGTGTCTGTGGATCTGTAAACCAGCATGTGGAATGAAGGACATTCAGTTACTCTTAGTCAACAGAAACCCAGTATTACCATAAGTCTTGTACACACTCTGTCCAAGCACTGGATTAATATTTACAACTCACAATTAGGACATCGCAGAATTTCCCCTTTTACAAAAGAGTCAGAGGGTCCCCTGTGGGTCCGGATCAGTAGCCTTGCTGAAGGGTATGTGTACACACACACATCTTGTGGTTACTCAAACACTGTAAACTGTGTAACTAAAGCTTTGGGTTGATTCATACACAGTTTACCCTGTCGATAAATCTGATGACAGACAGAACGGTCAGAGAGAGAAAGAGAGAGAGAGAGAGAGAGAGAGAGAGAGAGAGAGAGAGAGAGAGAGAGAGAGAGAGAGAGAGAG
>JBBPCX010000040.1:17398291-17414083 GCA_037974365.1 Hydrocynus forskahlii
ATAAAAAACACATATATATATATATATATATATATATATATATATATATACATATATAGATATATATATTTATATATACATATATATATATATATATATGTGTATATGTGTGTGTGTGTGTGTGTGTGTAGCTATTATTATTATTAACTGTAGATGAGGAAACACAAAAAAGGAAAACTTTTTTTTCCTTTGTTTCTCAGGCAGGTCTGATCAATCCATGGAAACAAATGCAGAAAGACAGCGGCTCCCAAACCGATCGATTCTTTAATTAAAGATTCAGAGGCCTGCCAGACGGCGGAATGATGAACTTAAATCTTGACTTGTGCTGCGGTGTGGTTTTTAATGGCCATGGGCTATCCACCTAAATTACATTTGCGTCCGGTCAGACGTGGTGGGACAACATGTTAACGCAGGTTGGCTTGTGGAAGATGATGTGGAGGACTTTTGGACCATCAGCTTTGGTGAATCAAACAGAAAATAAGAATCACCTGGCAAGGGTGGTGTGAAAGAGAGAGTTATCATTTTCTTGGCAAAATTACATGTCAAAGAAGAGAAACAGCCACACATAGTTTCTTTTGGAAAACAGATGTATTTGATTATTAGAATAAAGAATTACAGTATTGTAGTTGTTAGTAGGTATTAAACTGTAGAGAAACTGGACCCTTAAAGATTTTTCCAACTTTCCAAGAAAGTGCATGTAACAGTCCGACGGTTTTCAAACCTAATATATATTTCTATTTATAAAAACACTATCATTTGTCCCCTGGCCGAGACGGACCTTGTCTTTTGAGCAACATTTATGTACATTTGTTGTGATGGAATTCGCTTTTTCCACATTCGACAGTATGTACACGCCTTTTGCATTTGATGTCAAATGAAGATGCTAGAACGTAGCAGCAATGTGGAAACCCAGCTTTTTTTCTTTCTTTCTTTTTTTTCTTCGTTTTTTTTTAGAAACATGTCAAGGTGTAGGCATAAGCTCCCCAGAACTCAGTTCAGTCTGCTTAGGCTTGTTTTAGGCCTAAACCAGGATGTGGACCTTTCTTGGTGACACTGATGCCAGTTGAAGCTTTATAGTCTACAGCAACGAGAAATCTAAAAAAAAAAAAAAAAAAACTAAACAAAGAAGGTGAAAAACCACAATACAAGAAACTTTCAGAAACAAAGACTAATTTCCAATTGTAACAGCTGAGATGTAGATATGCCTTTGTCTTACTTAAATAAAAGTTGATAACAGAACTGTATGTCCTCTGTCTGAAGAAAATCTGGTATTTTCCTGGGGAGATGTAGGGGGCGGTTAATACACAGCTGGTAGACCATCTAGCACGGATCAGTGTACATTATTTACAGCCTTTTGTTTTTCGCTTATTCAAGCTCTAATGCATCACAAACATCAACAGTTTTGTTATACATACTACATATAGAAATAATTTAATACCAAGGTAAAAGTCATCTAGCCAGAAATGCTAAAAGTTCCAAAAGCACACTTTTACACAGTCACACAGCTCCATTCTGGCGGTACAACAGAAAATAAAATGAAAACTAAGTAACTGTTAATATTTCCACTTGGGGTTTTTTTGAGCATGGTTATAATCACTAATAAATAAGCTCCGTAAAACTTTAACGTGTTGTACATTGTACAAAAAAGCAAGTCCTCGTCAAACTAAAGTTTTGATGGCAAGCAAGAGCCGAAATCTTTTCCTGCACTTGTTCTCTCTCTTTTGTGCATGTGTGAGTACGTCTGCAAGCAATTTATGTGTATCACCAGCAATGTACCACAGACGTGCTGCCCATCCTCTAGTTAGTGACAATCTCTTTGTTGTCCTCCATGAAGCGAGTGAAGCGGAAGTGAGTTCCATTTTCCGTGCTGGCCATCTTCTCTAGGCCAGCCAGTGCTGCATTGGGCTCCGAACTGTGTAGCTTGTCAATGCTGCCTGTCAGGCCACTGATAGGAGAGCTGCCCCCATTCCCCACACTTCCAGAGAGAGAGTGTGGCAAGCCTCCATTCTGGATTACAGATATCTCATTGGTCTTCATGGCCAGACCATTGGAGAAGGCAGCGGCGTACTGGTTCCAGAAGCTAGCTGGGTCTCCATTCCCTGCCCTCCCAGACAAGTCCTTCTGAAAGAGTTCGGGGAACTTGACTGGGTTTGTGCCTAGGAAGGCCATGGGGCCATCCACAGAGAGCCTGCGTCCTCGTCGGGCCGGGGCGCTGTTCCACATGTGAGTGCCCATGTGAACCTAGATACAGAGAGAGAGAGTGAGAGAATGAGAGAGAGAGAGAGAGAGAGAGAGAGAGAGAGAGAGAGGAGAGAGAGAGAAAAGAGGTCATGTTTACAAAACTGGTTCCAAAACAGCATGGTGCACATGAGATGATGTAATGGAAAAACAAAGAATATAACTGCTAATTAGAATTAAGAATACCCCACTGAAACAGCTATATCTTAGCATGAGAATGATATATCTTGTAAACCATCTCACTCTCTTACTCTCAGAGTGAATAGAACCTCTCGAGGACATTCAAGTTCCTGGGTAAATTGCAGTGTCCTCTCTTATTGCTCTACTACATTGGCTACTGTTAAATGTAAGATGTGCACAGCTGTTTTTGCCCTTCAAGTGTATGATAAAGTACAATAGAATCACAGAGTGATTTGAGTAGGTAATTATGTAGTGATTGTGTAGTGATAAATATTTGCAAGGCAGATGACATACAGGATATACCAACTTATAAAATGCACAGCTTTTTATGCCCTTAAACTACCCCATGCAGAGTTAGCAAACACATGACATCAATTTGCATTTGTCCACAACATTGCAGCCTGTTTTTTTTTATACTACTAAAGCAATTTTAAAAGTAAAAAACACAGTTCCAGTTTTCAATTAATTTACAAAAATCTGTTGCAGTAGGAACATCTTATGCTTTTACATTTTAATAGAATTTAAGCATGGAATTTGTATTCTACTACTACTAATTAACTAAATAATGCATTAACAGACTGAAGTCCGTTCAAATATTTCAACTAAGCTGTAAAATCCAAGTGCGTACAAAGAGGATTTTCACGCTCCTTTTTCTACCAGCAAGTCCACTATAATTACTGACTTATTCTGAGGGGAAATTTGAATCTAGTTAGAGATTTACATTGCTTCCTGAAAATTAAGCTTGTGGTGTGTCAGGTTTCCCCAGTTCTTCACAGACGAGTGGTGTGATCACACATGTCCACATAAAACCCCCACAGTTCCTGTTTATCTGTGAGCGGGGGCCTTTTCTCTTAATGATCAAAGAGAAGCTCACGTTTTTTACAAAATAAACTCTGGAAAAATACTGAGCAAGCCATAGCTAAGGGTCGTTGCTGCTGGTAACTGTAGTAAACGAAACGGTCCTGGTTGTGCTCCATCAATCACATTCTCATGTTTCTGCCCAATATTCATATTAATGGGGTGACTCAACCTTTCCACTTGTACACCTTTATTTCAGCACAGAGGAGGTGATTTTTTTCACTCCTTTATTATTGCATAATGTAAGTGTTTAAAGAAGTGTGAATCCAAGAATAATGCAAAAGGTCTGTTTTGTGAAGAACAGGGAAAACTGACAAACTGGACCACAAAAATCCAGCATACCTTTCATTAACTATCATTATTAAAGATAAATACCTTGAGGTTTCCTTTGGTGGTGAATGCACGTCCACAGATGGTGCAAGCAAAAGGCTTCTCCCCAGTGTGTGTCCTCTCATGGATCTGCAGAGCACTGGAAGATGAGAACATTTTTCCACAAGTGTTGCAGTAGTGCTGCTTGGGCGTCCGTCTTGGAGGAGCAGCAGATAGCACTGGAGATGTGGAAGCAGAAGGAGTCACCAGGCCTGTGGGAAGATCTTTTCCATCATGTTGAGGAGCGAGGAGGAAGCCATTTATCTCAGACTTACTCATGGAGGACAAGGAGCCGACAGACAGAAGGGAAGGTGTAGGACTGGATGCCAGGCTGGTATTGGGCTCAAAGAGCTGGGATGGCAGATCTCTCATCTGATGGGTCAGCATGTGCTGCTTTAGATTACCCTTGGTGGAGAATCCCCGATTGCAAGCTGTGCAAATGAATGGTCTTTCTTTGGTATGGCTTCGATAGTGGATGTCCAAGGCACTCTGACAGGCAAATGTCTTCCCACAGATGTCACATGATGTGTTCTTGGAGGTTCCTCGCTCACGAAAGGGGAAAAGCAGGCCCAGAGGATCTTTAGAGGGATTCATGGAGGTTAAGTCCAGAGCCCCTAGACTTGAGGTATGGGTCTGCATGAGGCCTGTACTTATGTGCTCCAGTGATTGTGCTCTCTGTTGACGCTCCTCCAGACTGGGGGATTTGTGTTGTTGGGGAGCACCACTAGAGGGTGATGGAGCTTGCATGGAGGAGGTAGATTCAGAGACCGCTGGACTTCCTGCACTTTGGCTCTCAATATCACCTCCTAGGGAGGAAGAATCATTTGTGAAGTGGTCCCCTTCCATTGAGCCATTTTCTGTTGCTTTAGGTCTATTTGACTGTGAATCGTCTACCA
The DNA here is from genome assembly GCA_037974365.1 of Hydrocynus forskahlii. Classification (NCBI taxonomy): domain Eukaryota; kingdom Metazoa; phylum Chordata; class Actinopteri; order Characiformes; family Alestidae; genus Hydrocynus; species Hydrocynus forskahlii. The sequence goes on from JBBPCX010000040.1 coordinate 17,402,833, forward strand.
GCTCCTGAGGTGCATTCGTATCCTGATGTTCAACACCTGACTGTTCCAGTGGCATAGGCGAAGAACAGAGGCTGTCCTGGGATGCATCAGCAGATTTAGGTGTGTCTGGAACACTGCTGTCAGGTCCATCTTCCATTCCCTCCATGTTGTCATCTGAGAAGTTGTCTAGATCATCAAAATTTCTGTCATCGAATGAGCCAGCGTCAGAGCCCATTGATTCTGGGTAGCTTTCAGGTAAAGGTGTGTTGGGGATCTGGCCACCCATGTGCATACGGATGTGCTGCTGTAGCACCACAGCATTGGTGAACTTCTTCTGGCAGATAGGGCAAGAGTGCTGCACCCTCAGAGGTGGCATGGCACGATGGACACTGTAGTGGGTTTTTAGGTTGCCCTTAGTGGTAAAGGCACGGCCACAAATTTTACATTTGAAGGGCCGTTCCCCAGTATGTGTGCGATAGTGCATTTTCAGTGCACTCTGGCAGCTTAAAACACGATGGCAGATCACACACTCATTGGGGTCTGTCACCTTCCTGTCAATGTTCTCCACCAGTTGCTGTAATTTGGAAGTTTCTGAGCCTTGCAGAGGATCAAGAAGGCCTCCAAATGGGAACTTAGCCTTAAACTGTTCTGACATCAGGGGCACCAGAGGATTGGTGGCCATGGGAGGACTGTTGGATGTGGTATACTCTGTCTTGCTCTCAATCATTAAGCTTGTGTTTCCTGTGAAGCTTGAAGACTGACTGCTTTCTTCAGTTTTCCCATTTGAGGTAGGCAAGGTTGCACCATCGCCTTCTTCCAAGACAATATCACTGCTTTTTGTGGATGGTTCGACTGGACCTGAGTCACTTTTAGCAGAGTGGGAAGGGCTTGTTACAGCCACAGAATGATTCTCTTCCTTCTTGATGAATGGGGGAAGGCTTGGCATAGTTGGTGGGAGCAACATGCCAACTGATGAACTCAGAGTGGATAGGACAGGTTTGCTGTCCAACCAGCTAGTAACTGGCTTCTCTGGTGCCATTGACATGCCATAGGGAATACCAGTGCTGGTTGGAATATTGTCCAAATGCTCTGGGACTGGGTATGGGTTCATCTGGATGTGAGGATACTTCTCTTTATGACGCTGGAAGTGAACTTTCAAGTTGCCACGAGTTGAAAAGCGGTTGCCACAGATGTTGCATTTGTACGGCCTCTCTCCTGTGTGTGAACGCAAGTGGATCTGCAAGGCACTGTCGCTCCCAAAAACCTTGGCACAAAACCTGCACTTATGTTTGAAGAACGCTTCCTCTGAGCTGCCCTTTGGCTCAAAGGATGACACATTAGGTGGCTTGCCTTTTCTTTGTTGGGCTAATGCTGCCAGTGAGTTGAGATCCTCAACTGTGTTTCCAACGCTAGGGAGAGCACTGGAGAACATGGGATTTCCCGGTGGAGGCTGAGGTAGAAGTGAGTTTGCCACAGGATTCAAAAGGCTTCCGATCCCAAAGGCTGGTGTAGATGACTTTGCTAGTGATGGGTTGCCTAGCTGAGAATGCAGACTTCCAGCATAACCTGCCCTCTTGTCTGATGCTTGGGTGTTGACCACAGCTGTACCCAGTGCTCCCAGACTTTGAGATGACTCTCCCATGCTAGAGTTCTTTTGAGGTAGCTGTACAGCACTAGCCATCTGTTTCAGGCTGCTAATGCTAGCAGATTGGCTAGCCAGGCTCTGTGCTAGCCCTGCTGCAGCTGCTAACTGCTGGGACAGATGGGAGCTTAGTGTGGTTAGTGGGCTGGTAGATGAAGCAAGAGTCCCAGGGGAGGAAGTGGGTGGTACCTGTAGCTCAGGAGATTGGGATGCTAGTAAAAGAATCTGGTGACGAATCTGCTCTATTAATTGCAACTGGTGAATCTGTTGCTGTTGCAGGGCTAAAAGTTGCTCCATAAGGGCAGGCACCGCAACCCTCTGACCTCCTGATGATCTTGTCTCCTGAGAGAACTGAGCCACTGCCACTTTGGTGCTCTGGAGATTTTCAATGATAACATTACTGTTCATCACAGAGAAGTTTCCCAGCTCCGTTAGATTGCCAAGCTGAGGTAGAGAGGCTGAGTTAGTAGAGCTGCCCAGATTGGGTCCAGTACTGCCCCTATCACCATGGCCTCCTTCAGTGCTGCCGTTGATGGGGCTGCTTCCCTCCATGTGTCCATTTCCATGATCATGGGTGGCAGAAATTGCAGACACATCCACATCCATGGCTTCCTCTTTATCCAGTGAGTTATGGTCTAAAAGATCAGCACACTCGACTTGATCTGCGTTATTAGTTGTGTCATTCACCTGTTCGTCAGGATTATGGGGAGAGGAGCTTGGAGAAAATGTTCCGGAAGGAGACACAGGATTCTCATTCACAATCAGAACTAATTGATTCTTAGTGCAATTCTTCTGGTGTTGTTCAAGATCCGACAGTTCAAAGAACTCAGCACAGCATCTGCCACAGACATGGGCACCCGAGTCCTTACAAGGGGGGTCGTCCAAGCCAGGCTCTGTGTCTCCTGAAAAGAAAAGGGGGGGGAGCAGACAGGGGGAGAGAGAACAAGGGGATTAGTGATTAGAAATGTTTTGCAGCTGAAGAAGCAGCTTTATCTGTTCAAATTCTTTTGTTGTTAATCTTCTGTTAATCAGTTTAACACTTATCCTCTTGATACATTAAAAAAACAACTATTAAATAGGGAACGATAAAAGCAAAACAGATTAGAAAAAAGACAAGTTTGCAGCTGAGTTATGTGAAACAGCATAAAAAGAGAAGCAAGATCAATAACACTTAAAATATTGCTGAAAAGTGATGTCTGAAGATCTGAGTTCCCTCTTTCCCACAACCTAAGGTAACCATTTTCTTCAATCCATCAATCCATCAAAACATAGAATACTATGAACTCAGGACAATAGCCCTAATGAAATTTCATAGAGAGACATTGATTTCCAATATTTCATACTCTTCAAATGCCTTCATGTCCACTAGGTGCAAATCAACCATTTGAAGGACTTATTAGACTTTCAATTTGCTGTCAGGTTTGCTCATTTTCAACCAACTGTGGGCATCTTAGACAGGTTATCCCTGTCACTAAACTAATTTGTATCTAGTCAGCCCGCAATCAGAATCTGACAGAAACAAGCAAGCCCTCAGCATTCAGATCGTCTTGCTTTACTCTTTACAGCCACTACGAACGCTAACGTGGATTAGGTGTACAAAAAAAAGCGTCCTTCTTATTGTCATTTGCCTACAAAAAAGGCAGTACAATGAGGTTTTTACAAATTCTCAAATTTAAATTCTATAACAATTAAAAAAAAATGAATATAATACAGAAGGTTAGAGTTTATGGATATATTCCATAACGTTCTGTGTTTATCTATACAATAAACATACAGCCACCAATAAATGTGTTTTGCTTATGTGCTGGAGAGAGGCAAAAAGATTATCATCACTGAAACTTTCCCATGTACTTCAAGTACTTGAATAACAAGTGTATGATAATATTAAGTGAGTGATATTTCAATAGTTCTGGAAGGAGATGGCTATTTTGGCTATTTTCTTAAATATAAGACAGAAGCATTCTAAAAAGGTGGTGAGAAATACTTCACTATCTCTCCTTTGCGCCCCTCTGGGGCTGTGGCCAGATTTCCATCTTTCTTTCTCTCTCTCTCTCTCTCTCTCTCTTTCTAACACCCCCTTCTTTGTATGCTGCAAAAATCTTGCTGTTTAACATACAAGTTGATTTACAAATTGCAATTTTCCATGAATCCCCTTCATTGTGGGGCTTCGCCCTCTACATTTTCATCAGTGTGGGGATTCATTTGCAAATGAAACCCCTGCAGAAGTGTGTCCCGGCCCTGCCGAGAGACAGGATGGCTCCCCATTGTTCCCCAGCATGGGAGCGTCGGAGCAGGGCAGAGGGGGCGAGGGGGTGAGGGCCTGGCCCGCTCATCACGGCTGTTTCTAGAACAGATCCTCTTTAATTCACGGATTATCCTCCTTCAGTGTTTCTCTGTGCTGGAACATCAGATAACGCTAAAGTTGCCATGACACTAAAGCCATGCCTCACACCACCACCGTGTCCGCTGTACGGGAAAAGTCAACTTTATGATGAAAAGTTTTTCATATTACAGCAGGAGTGGTTTAGGTGTGGCTAATGAGGAGAAAAGGGGGTTTCATTTTGGCAAGGGGGGGGGGGCAGGAGATTATGTGAGAACTGGCAATGGTTTACGGTAAAGCCTTTAAGTCAATCTGTGTGCATTACTTTATGTGCATGCATATCCTAACTGACGTTTTTAAAACAACAAATAACTACACAATCCCTTGTTGGTACTTTACCAAGCGCATCATATAGTTAATTACATGTGTCACTTGCATTAATGCATTTTTTTACTAAATCTTTTTTAAAGACCGTGATTGACTAATCTAACAGAAAACAAAAACTAGTACTTGACAAAATATAGAGCCTAAATAGCAGATTTACGACATACCACATTTACTAAAACAAATAACAAAAACACTATTTAAGTTAGCACGTGTCTTAAAAGGTTAAGTCTAAAAATATAAGTTTTACACTCAAAATACTCAAAATAATCTGCTACATCTCTAAATCTGTAAAATGTATTAAACATTTAAAATTGCTTAAATGGAATGATACACTTCAGAAGAAAAAGGAACAATTAAAGTTGAAAGTAGATTCTTGCATCTGAAACTATGTTTTGTTAACTTTAAAAAATCGACCTAAATTCAGATCTAAGTATAAACAATTATATAAAATAAAGATAATTTTGAAATTCAACTGTATGGTAAATAGTCCAGGATAATTTGAAATGCTAATGAACTCAAGTGTTTCTGAATGTGTCTTATATGAACACAGTAACGCCGGTACAGATAAAACTGGGGAACCTGGGGACATGTTGCTTAGAATTAATGAAAAATATGCATCACAACAACTTTGGCAGCTAAAATAGCTTAGACACCAGCAACATTCCTGCTGTGTTTATAAAAACAGGATTTTGGAGCCTTTTTTTTTAGAATGTTTTTTAGAATTAAAGTGCATCACAAACAAGTTGTTACTGCACCCTCTGTATAAATTTAATTATTTAGTGAATATCTACAGAATGAATTAATAACTGAATATAAATATATATATATATATATATATATATATATATATATATGTATACAACACAACACACACATACATACATATATACACTACAGAGCTTAAAGGCATTGTCTGAACATGCTTAAGGCATTCTGCTTTAAGTGAAGGATTAGTTTAAGTTGAAAGCGAGCACTATTTCTGATGACAATCCACATAAGATTATCCTTGGGTCATCAATATGCTACGGAGGTCCGTCTAATACATGCTTGAGCGAATCAAGACCCATGGAAAGAACAGAAAAAATATGGAGAGTCAGTGAAAGAGTGAAAGGTTTTTTTTAAGTTTTCTGAAAAGTAAGTAGGTAAGAAAGACAAGAAAAACATACTAACATACTCTAGCGCCTACGGTGGTTTGCTCTGCTGCAGGCGTCGTGCTACTTCGAAGAGGGACTTATTGTTCACACACTACCTCTTCATTTCTCTAACACTCTCTCCTTCCCTCCCTTCTTCCATCCCTCCCTCCTCTCTTTTTCAGCCTTTAGGAAACTTCCCTGTGAACACTAGATGGGGTTCCTGTAAAGCACTTCTCCACTGGTCAGTGTGTGTTCAGCCCGTGCACTAGTGACACCGCTTCAAATGGACTGGGGTGTGAGAGGGGGACTTACAAAGCAAAGCTGGGTCCTCAAGGCTACTTCCACAACACAAACGAGGCTGGGTAAAAAAAAAGATAAGCGACCAAATCCCTGTTGATTGCGTGGGTCCAGCACTATTTTTTGCGAGTATGTATGGGGGAGCTCCCTCTGAATTTCTCTCTTTGGGTGGGGAGCATGTTTGCTGGGGTGAAAGGGGAAAGTAGCCACATTCATACCCCCCACATTTAAGCCCCCCCTACCCTCCCTGTACAACAACCCCCAATAAAGCAGCAGTTCCTGCTAGGCTGGCTTTAACCAGACACTCTGGGGGTCACTGACGCAGTACATGCGGACACGCCGTGACCTGATCTCTCCTCATCTCCCCACAGTGTGAGCCTGGCAAAGGTTAAAACAGCTTCACATCCCACCCTTGGTGACAGGCCAGCAGGGGACAGAGACCTCCCCATCTTTTTCTCTCTGCTTTGGCCTAACCCTGGACAACAAGCACTATGAAGAACAAGTCTACTGGATTCTGTCCTGACAGAAAAGAGCCTTGATTTTTTTTTTCACCAAAAAGTTACTAAACCTGGAGTGGTTAGAAGTTATCAATGCAAAATTGAAGTCATGATGCATATAAGTGGTTAAGAAAGTATGTATCTTTTTAAACATGCTTTGCATTTGGTCAAATAAGTGAAAAAATGTTCAGCTTGGTCAGCTGGAACTGAATGACAAACGTTGCCATTGACATCTTTATTGAATTTTGGGGGGTGGGAGCTGGATTCTGCAGGGACTGCTATTCTGCTATTGAGGTTATTTGCCCTCAGTTTTGAAATTCTAGCAATATTTGACTGTCCGTCGCACGCAAAGCTGTGAATTTGGCTTTATGTTTAAATGAGCGCAGACCAACAAAAGAGTCTTATAACAAAAAGAAAAAATCGCCTGCTGGATGAAACGTAAACCTTAAAAAAGGAATTTAAAATGTAAAAAAGTAATAATTAAGAGGGCGGACTCTGAAAAATAGGTTATATCTACATTAAATTTAACAAAAGCCTTCCACTTAAACACATTGAACTTAATCTCGGAAAGGCTTGCAAACTGTTTTAACTACGAGAAAAAAATCTTATCTCGAGAGTGGAGAAAACCATATGACGGACATTAAGATGACAGTGGGCAAAGGAGAGCCTTTCAAGTTCTGCCTCAAACGAAATTTTCTGTTGATTTCCCATACGTAACATTTGGAAGCAATATGTAAAATTGAATAAAAAAAGCCCAATTGTGTAGAAAATTGCTTGAGTTTCGATACTAAAACTAAATCCTTATCGCATCAAAGCGCCCTTTCAAAACCAGCAAGACGAAACCTGCTATCAGACGCTGAGAGCTGAGAGAGATGGAGAACACTTTTAAGCCATAAATAGGCCACTTTATAGAAGAAATGTTAATGCGCTTTAAACGCCTTTTTATACCTCAAATGAGCCTTATTCTGCCTTTGAAGAGCCCAGGTTTGAATAACTTCGACTAGAATATATATCTTTAACTGCCATCACCTTGAAATGCTCTTTACTCCCCTCCACAAAATGAAAGAAAAGAAAAGATAAAAGGCCTTATAAAATTCTTACAGGTAACCTACATTCAGGATGTGTGGCTTGCATTTGATGTCTTTTAATCTCTTCTTGATCACCGAACTACCTGTAGCATGTAATCCAAGTGAGCAGGCTTTTATAAACTATTGCCTTAGCGCGCGCCTAAGATTGGCGCAATTCTTTGGGAATTAAATATAACCGATTTAATTTTTTTCACTTTTTTTAAATCCGTTGGAAAACAAGCACGATATGCCTCTGAGATGCGTGTGCGCTTCGTTTAACGTTTCTTTTTCTTTTTTAGACCCGCAACGATAGGAGCAATCATTTTTCCAACTAAAGTTTCAGATTAATATTGGCCTGAAATCATAAACTGAAAAAGTGTAAAATACTTAAGGCAAGAGAGATATCAAGTAATAATAATTACAGCCATAAATGCATGGTATCTGAAGATGTATTTTAATGTATAGCCTAATACGCTTGGAACAAATCAACAGCTTGTTAAAAAAGTCTTCATATTTCAAACTTTCAGAAGTAAAGTGTGAAAGGGAAGTTTTCGACTAATGTTAGGGCAGGCGACTCTCTTTTAGTACGTTGTTGCGACTTCTGGGACAGAAGAGAACGACGAAACTGGGGAAAAATAAAAAGAGACCTATTTTTTGTTTTGCTTTTTAAAAATATAAGAGCCCGGGGAATAAGAAGAAGAAAAAGAAGAAAAAACGTCGATTAAAAAACAAGGCCTGTTTTTGTTCACCCAGCTGCAGGTTAGTGTTCATAAGGGAGGATAAGAAAAAGCGAGGCTCCAAACTTCTAGGTGTAACTTCACCTTCAGTTTAGGCGCAAATGAAATTAATCTCAATTTAAGCATTTAAAATAGTCAGTATTACAAGTAATCTGCTCTTCTCCGTGCTTTACCTTCCTTTTTAGCTCCCGAATGAAACTGCGATAAGCTATTTACTTTCTTTTCAAAGATTGCTGTCTTTTAGGGTATTTTTCTTGTTGTTGTCCCGGTTTACATGATGCTTGCTCAGTGTAAGGTCGGCACAAGTCGAAAAACTTCAATAAGGAGGTCCCTCCACTTTCAGCTTTGCTTGAGAAGGCGTCTCTTAAGCTCTCGAGACTCTGCAAGCATGCACGCTCGGGTATAATAATAATAATAATAACAGTAATAGTGTCAATAATAAAAAGAGCCACTAAAGCGTCGAAAAGCTCAGTGCCTGAACTTACCATTGTGCTCGGCTCCGGGCAGCTGCGGCTCGGACTGGAAATGCTGCGGCTTCGCCTGCTTCCTCCGCGACATGCTGGCCTCGCGCCTCAGCCACGAGAGAGCGACGGGGGGGAGAGGAAAAAAGTGTCCGAGAAACGTCCCGAAATCACAGCGCGCGAGCCCATCCACCGCGCGTGTGTCCCGTTATGATTATCAATAATGCCTCGCGATTAATCATACGGGTTCTTTGAAAGGCGATTGGCACTTCGCCAGCCACCACCTCCCCCTCCTCCTCCTCCTCCTCCTCCTCCTCGTCGTCGTCGTCCTCCTCCTCCTCCTTCTCCTCTTCCACCACCCCTCCTCTCTCTCTCACACTCACACACTCTCTATTCAAATGAAGTCTCTTTAATCAATTAGCCGCTGATTTGCTGGGGACTCCTGTCTCTCCGGCTCTCCCACCCAATGAGGCTGGATTTTCCCCCACTCGTGGAGACACTACAGGAATGTCTCGCGCTCGTGTCCTCGTCCTCTTTCTTCTTTCTTCTCTCTCACTTCTCTCCGGACGGGTCAAACGCGCATCGCCGGGTGACTTCCTCAGCGCGCACCAAGTGTCCGGTCAAACATCCGAGCTCCTTTGACAAGTTGCGTGTTTTTTTGTTTGTTTTTTAGTACCACTTAAAAAAAAGAAAGAAAAAGTGTTCGGAGCGTGTTTGGGTTCTCCTCCTGGAGCCTGAGAATCGGTCCGTGTGTGATGGCAAAAAAAATTCAGCGCCGTCGTTTGCGCTTGCTCCTCGAGGTTGGAGAGCAGAGAGAGAGATAGAGAGAGAGAGAGAGAGAGAGAGTAGAGAAAAAGAAAGTAAGTCGGTAAAGTCAGTGTGGAGAGTAATGGCCTCAGAGACCGGACTATGGGCTCTCCGTCCGTCTGCTATTATCGCCGCGCGGGATGACTTACACGTTTTCGTCGGGACGCCGCGCGCTGAGAACAAACAAACTTTAGGCTGCCCGTGCGGGACAGCTGAGAGCTACACATGCCCCGCCCACCAGAAACATCATTGGTCGATCCAGTGCTCCATCACGGACTCCCCCTCCCTCCTTTCCCTCGCCCTCCCCTCCCTCCCAGCCGGTGTTCCTCCAGCGCTCCAGCAGAACAGCCCCGCGCGTTTTCTTCTCCTCCGAGCCACGCGCTCCACGCGCTCCACGCGCTGGGAATTCTGCTCTTAATTCCTTTTATTATCATTATTATCATCAGTCTGTTTTCTTGTATTATCAAAGTTGTTTTACGCGCCGATTCCGGTGAAATAATAAAAAAACACTTGCAAAAGCACCTACCTGAGAGTGTTAAATATTAATATTCATTTATTTAACTTCTAATCAATATTTAGACACGCAAAGAGGCCTCTGCAGGATCCCAAGTTTCTGCTCCATAACGGAATTTAAAATTTGGTTCATTTCAGAGAACTGGGTTCCTTACATAATCTTATTATTAACAAACCAAATAAATACAATCCAACTTTGCCTTCTTACTGTGTATCAGCATAATCTCTCAAATGAAATAAAACAATTGTTTTTGTAAAACGTCACATTTTTAATTTACGGTCTAAAAATGATTGTGAAATATTTTCATATATTTAAAGGAAAACAATCGAATATACAGTAGAATATGAACAGCAGTACTACATTATTATTATTATTATTATTATTATTATTATTATTATTATTATTATTATTATTAATAATAATAACAATAACAATACTAATACTAATACTACTACTAATAATAAATCGCAGGGTGTCTCGCGCTCTCTGCCGGGAGCTTTAAGGATGAGAGCTCTCTGCAGATCCTGTACTGCAGGAGATTTATGGGCAGGAAAAGACAAACGAAGCCATCAGTCGAGCTGATGTTGAGAAATGAAGATAATAACGTTACTATAGGTGATGCCTCGGATGCCATTATTTTTCCCTGAATATTTAACGAGCTGCTGCGGGCGAGATGGATCAGCTCTTCTATAGTGTCAGCTATCTATACTTAGGGCGTGTGTTATTTACTTATTAATGAAAGAAAGGAGGGAAAAAATCGAGGAGGAGGGAGATGGGAAACGGACGGCACTTTGGGCTGGAACAAGCTGATACACTGAGGGGAAATCAATATCCCACCTGAGCCTTAAAACACACACGATATGCTGTTTTAAGTCGTTTTCTGTGTTCTACACACACCCAGAAATTACTGGTAACTAAACTAAAATCACCACTGGTATCTGGGTTTTATTCCCAACCATCACATATAAACTTAAGATCATATTCCAGAAAGCCTCTAACAATAATCATAACAATAAAAATATGACAGGTAATGTAAATACATAGAATTAAAGATAAAATAACAAATTACTTAAAATATCTTAATTTAATTGGGACCAATCTGTCCATCTTAAATATTATCATAGATAATTAATACATAACTCTGTTAAAAAATATCGCGCGTCAAAACTTAATCCTCAAGCGACTGGACACCTGGGTGGGTGTGAAAAAAATCCACGCGGTCAGGTGATGCGCGCGCGCTGCTGGTAATGCTTCGATACCCGCGGGGAATGTATTTATAAACAAATAAATTAATAAATAAACAAGAAGCTGAGATATATTTTTCAAACTTGTGCGATACTTTCGTTTTCAGCAGGAAAATCTGTTCTTTACAGAGAGAGAGAGAGAGAGAGAGAGAGAGAGGGGGAGGGG
>JBBPCX010000040.1:17416610-17439091 GCA_037974365.1 Hydrocynus forskahlii
CTGTTCTTTACAGAGAGAGAGAGAGAGAGAGAGAGAGAGAGATATGGACCCGCGCACGCTTGTCCGGTCGATGTGATTGTAGCGCTCGAGCTTATCATTCATTCTGATCAGAGTGATCAGAGACCAAGATTCCAAAACTGGACCACAGTGGACATGATGATGATGATGATGATGATGATGATGAGGAGGATGAGGAGGATGATCATCAGCAGCAGCATCAGCATTATCTTCTGTTATTTCTCTCTCCCCCCCTCTCTCTCTTTCTCTCTCTCTCTCTCTCTCTCTCTCTCTCACACACACACACACACACACTCGCACACACACTGTGTCCCCGTGCACCCAAAAACGTTTCTCTTTCAAACACACTGCGCTGCGAATCCCAAACAGTTTGGATCTCAGGCCTGAAAGAGAAGAAACTCAGAAGCTACGGTTTAAGCTGTGTGCAGTGCGGGTGTGTGTGGGTGTTTGTGTATGTATGTGTAAATGTGTGTGTATGTGTATCTGTGTATATGTGTGTGTATGTGTGTGTGTACTAGTGAAAGTGGTGTCTCTCCTCACAGCTCTCTCCAGTACTGCTTTTTCAGTTACTCTGGTCTTAAGAATAAAATGGGGAGAGGGTGTGAAAGAGAGAGAGACTGACTGCATTACAATCAATGCATTGATTAGAAACTGACAAGTGCTGTATAGGGGGTTGAGCACTTTAGAAGCAAAACATCTTGAATATGAATCAGATTTGAATATGGACCAGTACTTGAAGGCTTGCAGGGCATCTTTCTGAATGTGTCCCTTTGTGAGCACTCAGATTTAAAGTTGGAGATGTGCTGAAAGGTGGTTGATTTATTGCTGCTGTGATGGTCAGAGGTGGCCGCTGCCTCCACTGTGACCATCTGTCATAAACAGATGACACAGATCATCGACCAGCTGCCTATGACTGTATTTTCTACTTGTTAACTTGCTTCCCTTCAAACCTTTTGCCACTATCAACAAATTCACCTGAGTTATGATGCACCACAATTTACAAAAATCAAACATGACAGTTTGTTTTGATTTGATTATATTTCCATAAATTATAAAAAGAAGCAAAACTGGATTTCTTGCAACCAAGCTAAAAAAAACCCCCACTGAAATTAAACAGAAGGAAAAGAAAATCAGAATCAGAATCTGAAAACTTTAAATCATTTTAATAATTTCATCACAGATTGGATGTATAGAATTAATCCTGGAAAAAATATTACTAAAGCTTAAAATTATTTCTGGTTTCACCAAGGTGCCTTTTGGTTCTGGATGTTTGTGTGTACGTGAGAGAGAGAGAGCGAGAGAGAGAGAGAGAGAGAGAGAGAGAGAGAGAGATGCAGCATTAAAATGCAATACCTGGCCTGGCAGAGAAAGCTCTCCATTAATTAAGAGATCAGAGTGGAGCTATTGTCCTCCAGTGTTAGACTCCCACCACACACACACACACCACTTTACCACATTCTGTCAGTCTTATTGTGGTTGTTACACGATTTCTACCGCATCGCTCGTTATCAGCGAGGTATGTTTGTTTTCACATTCTCTCTGCTGGAGCTGGCCTGAGTTAAAGAGAGCAAGCAAATGTTTGGAGCTTGGGCAAAAAAAAAGTGCCACCGAAGTGTGAGAGGGTCATCTGTCTACAGCACACTCCTCTCTCTCTATCTGTCTCTCTCTCTCTCTCTCTCTCTCTCTCAGCATATCCTAGTTGAAGTGTGTGAGTGTGCCACACGCAAACTTATGTGTGTTTGCCATCCTGCTGTGGTGTTAACAGAAAGAAAAAGAGATTCTCAAGGCGAATAAACAGCAATCTTGATGTATGAAGCGGAGATCTGTGGCCTATCAAAGCCTTGACGTGTCCTTAAAAAGGTCCATGAGAAATGAGGCCTGAATGGAGATCTAGCTCACCTTCTTGAAAGTATAGTCACCAGTAAGAGTTCTACTGAGTGGTATCAGTGTTTTACTTAAACAACCATTTGAAGGATGGTCTCTTTAAGAATTCAGCTGAAGCAGCTTAACTAAAACGTTCCAAAAAGTGGTTCTTGGTGGGTTTTTTGACCACCTCTCTGCTACCTTTCTCTTTAGGTCTTTCAGGCTGAAATGTCACTGAAATGAATGCAAAGGAGAGAAAAGAAAGCACAGGCTGTGTCTTCATTGTCCACTCTTACTCTAAGTATCTTCTTTTTGCAAGGGTCAGGTTACAAGTAATAACGAGAGGATGTGCTCAGACGGAGGGTATTCTCTCTCTCTCTCTCACACACTCTTTCTCTCTCTTGTTCTCTGTCTCTCTCTCTCTCTGATTCTCTGTGCCTCTCTCGCACTCTTTCTCTCTCTTGTTGTCTGTCTCTCTCTCTCTCTGTCTCTCTCACTCTGTTTCTTCTTATGTGGGTGGTATTTTTTTCTTGAAATGCAGTAGCCCAGCTTGGGGCCACCACTTCCATGACTTCACTTACTATGACATGACCTTCTAGCTGTGTGTTTCCACAGACTACCAGTCTGATTCCCATTACCAAAACTTTAAAATTGAACAGAATGTTCTGTAATTCACACAAATGTTCACATCTTTAATGTCTTAGTTCTTTCAAACAGGGAAAAGGACCCTAAAAAGGCCTCTAAAATCCACCAAGATCACTCCTATCATGTGCATTAGAAGCAGCATGTCAGTAAGAGCGTTTCAGTGTATAGTTCCTCTCTGGATACTATCACTGTATACACATGAGGTTCTCCTGATTAGGTTTTGATGAAGTACACTTACGGTTAACTTAAAGTCAGGAATAAAGTGGATCTCGGAGGCACTAAAAATGACATCTGGCATCTTTTGAAGCAAGTCCACGTCGCTCTTTATGACACTGATGGATGATATTTGGAGTAGCCGGCAGCTCCTCCGTTTGTTAACCGTCGCAGGCAGTGAGAGAAATTATGCCGATACACTTCACTTACAATTTGAGCGAGGAAGGATCTTAAAAACAGGGGCCTGAAAACATCTTGAAGAAATCATAGGCATCAAAAAACAATGACTGTGTTTATGTATTTGCAAGGGCTGGGAAAGAAAAAACTTTAAATTATGCTTTAAATGTACTGTACCCACAGCGCAATGTCCCCAGTCATCTAGTCGAGCTACACAAATACGGTGATTACTGGAACCACGGCAGTATATAGAAAGGGATAAGAAAGGGCCTGGGAGGCTTAACAAAGATCCAGCCACACACAGTATACAAAAAAGACCAGAGCGAGAAAAGAGACGAGTAAAAAAAAAAAAACACGTAAAGATGCTCCTCACCAGCCGTAAATAACTCACTGGAGTTCAAACACATCTGGTGGGTTGTTTCTGAGGACACAGAGCAGGAGGTATTTGTCAGGGGCGGGCAACACACACACATACACACACACACGCATGCTCCTGTCTTTGTGGGGGTTTACACTGAACTAGGTAGCCCTATCTTAGTAAATCCAGGTAAATACTGCTGTGTCTACTGTAAACCTAACATTAACTTTAATTTCAGTTACCAAAAGGAGGCCTTTTGCTCTTTTCGGGTTAATTTCAGATTTTGCATAAAAAAGAAAACTATTTTAAATAGAAAAATAAACAACAATCCATCAGTCAATCAAAACAGAACTAGTAAGATATTCCCCATGTATTTTAGAATCAGTTCTAAAAAGCAATCAAAACAGAGTACACACACACACACACACACACACACACACACACTCAGTTATTACAATATTCGTAGGAGTTTTCAGTTAAACTCAGTATTTCTCTGCCTAACATTAACTTTATGTTTTAGTTATCTAAAGGCTTGCTCCTCATCCTGTTAGGTTCGGCTGCAATAAAAAAAGAATAAATAACTAAATAAATCAAGCAAGCAAACAAATCAGTCTTAAAAATGTCCCTTTAAGGTATTTCTGAATTGGTCCCCACAAACTAAGTGAAACAGAGCACACACACACCACACACACACACACACACACCACACACTTTTAAATCATTGTCTGACATTACTGCTTTTGATATTTAGCCTCCGTGAAGCAACAGAGGGGGCGAGACAGCACACTGCCTTGTGGGAAATATTGATCCTTCCCCAGGGCCTGTAGAGAGATGTGCTGAGAGAGAGAGATCGAGAGAGAGAGAGAGAAAGCGAGAGAGAGAGATGGGAGAGGGAGGTGGGGAGGGTGCTATGCATTTGCCTGGGGTGTTTAAGACAAGGAAGTGTTTTAGTAGATGGACAAACCTTCCTCAGTGTAAATAAAGAAGCCTACACTGATTGTATACTGTTGTTATTACATTTACTTTACATCTACATACAGTGAATATGTATACTTCGAGTATACACATAATATACACAAATACAAATGTAATAATAAGTGTATTATTAATAGATAATAATGCCATCATGTGTTTACTATGTACATCCTGAAATGTCTAATATATGCAATAATTCAAGACTAATAATTCCACACTGTTCTCTCTTTATTAGACAGGCTTTTGTTGCTGTGGTGTTAAGACATATATATATATATATATATATATAAATTTAAACACTCCGTGTTTAATGGCTAAATAGGCAGATATATAACAACAAATATAAATCAAGACTAGTTTCATAGTGTAGTGAGATATTTTGAGACTTCAAATGTATCTTCAGCTTGTGCATGTGTGATGATATTAGCAGTTGGACTGCTAAAAAGTTCCTGCACATTGCTGGAACAGCTTCGGATTTAATGAGAAGCTGCTGCTTTACACTCTCATTCACATCCATCTCACATGAAATTCAACCGTTTTGTGATTTATTTGATTTTTTTGTGCTTTAAAATGAGCAATAACACGCATTTGGTGGACGTGGTGTGTTGGTGGTTTTGAAGCCTCTGGAAGGGAAAAAAAGAGGAAGGAAAGATATGTGGAGCTGAGAAAGCAGCCTGCGCCGTTTCATTCACAGGCACGGTGCTGTAAAACACACAGACACACACACACACACACACGGAGAGAAAGGAAGAGGAACAGCATGAGGCAGATACAGTTGTTACACTACAACAGTTTAGTTAAGCAGCCCAAGAGAATGTGCTTCAGTTGCTACACTCTTGAACAATAAAGGTTTTTGGCTTGAGTGTACAGTCTTAGAAACAAACTTCAGTTGGTGTAGAGCCTTTACTTCTTAAAAAGAAATTATGGAGAAGGTTTTTCACACTTACTTACATAGACCATCCATTTAAAATTTGGAGAACCAAAAGCACGGATGGATTCATTGGGTCCAGTCCCCAGGGGCCTTCGACTGCTTTAGGGGGTCTTAGATCGTGTTGGTTCCACAAATGCAAACATTAGATGACTGAAAAGCCCTTGTATGTGTACAAATGTCTAAATAAATTCCACTCTCCAAATAAAGTTACGCTATAAGGGAAGGAATGCTCTTCAATTTCAAAAGTTCTCCCATTAGCATTAAATTCTGACACAATGTAAAATGTAAAGGCTGTGTTCAGACAGTAAAAAAATGAGGACATATTAGTTTTATATCATTATGAACTCTGGCATATTGCTGAGAATATTGGTGATCTGAAATATTGTTAACCATTCTAATGAGATGTTGGTGATGCAAAATTCATATCATGATGCTTATTAATCTTTAGGATTAATTTTGAAATGTCCAGTGTTGCTCAAAGTGAACCTGAACTCAAATGTGAAACATTCTGACCCTGATTGTCGATGCAGGTCTTGTTTTTAGGTATTACAGAGAGCTTCCACTGACTCATAGTCAGGGGCTTTGATTTGTCCCTAAGTTGTTGGTCTGAAAAAGAACATATAATATGTTGCTAGAATGTGAATTCTGTATTTCTAATTATTTCTCGGTGCATTCTTATGCAAAACATAATATACTCTATCGTATGATACAATTTAGGATTTGCAGTATAATTACTATATATTCCATTTCACATGAGATGAATGAAGTGCTACTTGGAAAGTTGTAGTTTGGCGGTGGTTCTAAATGGAAAACCTGAAAGGAACTGTAGAGTAAAACTGTTCTTGTTATGCAAGTTTATAGTTAAGAGACCCCTCAAGAACGTGGCAATGTTGATTGATATAACCTTTGTCAGTTTGCTGCTTTTAAGAATTCTTATCTTTATTCACGGAATCCTCTGAGAGTTCTGATCTGGAGTCAGTCCTGAATGAGATCCATGCGTGTTCAAAAATAGCCTTGTTTCAGAAGCGCTCTTACTAACATACGCTTTGTGAGTAACACAGAGAGATCCGCTGTGTGGCAGCTGTGGCGTCGCACACATTTCTTTTCCTGTTCCCCTTGCATGCCTAAATAATGCCAGTTAGGTGTGCGTGAATATTCCCAGCCAAGGAATATGGTACATGCTTACACAAATTGTGAGTCATATACATATACACATCCATACACACTCATTCAATCAGGAATGACCACACACACTGCTTTCATTTCATAGTGGTTTGCTGTTTTTTTATGACTTCCTTCACCATTGGTTGCCCCTCCCTATCTCTTCCTTCTGAGCCTCTCTCTCTCTCTCTCTCTCCCCCTCGCACCCTCTCTCGTTGATATTCACAGTAAGAGCCCTGGCACTTGCTGAGTCTCCCCCCAAGTCACAGCCAAGTGTGGCCCAGGGAGGATAAACAACACACACACACACACACACACACACCCACACACACATACACACTTCACAAACATCCCATAAGAGGTGCCATCCAAATCAGCCGCATTCAAAGCTTGGCAATGGTGCTAAATGCTAAACATGGAAAGAAAGCCTAAGAAACCCTTGACTAGCATTATAGATGAAAACACCAGAACAGTAACACTGTGGAATAAGACTCCTTTTCTGAAGCTAGTTGGCAGGCCCAGGTCCAGAACACAATCACTGAGGGTGCTTTAGATATACATGTGAGCGCCTGTGTGGTGCAACTGTCTAAGAGCTATATCCCATGTGATGCCACAGCCATCCATGACTGGGAGTGTGAAAGAGCAAAACTGGCCTGACGAGGGTAGGGTGACCCTGTCTCTTTCAGTGTGATACTAGCAAGTTTGCACATCTGTTAGCGGTCAGAACTGGCAGCTACGGTCCTGTAGCACTGCGTTAGCAGCTAATCAAAAAAGATTTACATGCTTCATTTGTCTGGGAAGATGCAAATGCTAGCCTTCATCCTCCTAGATTGGAAGACTGTTAAGAAATGGTATTTTAACTTTAAAAAGGTAGTGTTCATGCTAAGTTAATTGAACTTCAAATACTAAGTGAATAGAATGTAAAATGATTTCTTTTTTACAGCGCAGAATTGTAGCATTGTCTAATAGTGGAGGACTTACTGTAGCTGGTGGATGGAAATTGGCCACAACTAAAATATATTTTGCGTGCCATAATGCATGAACATTTAAAATGTTATCAAATACCTGTGTGGTCTGTAGGCAAATTATAGTCTTCCTCCAGCCCTATCAGAGCTGACCCCCTGTAAGTACCTAGAAATGTCCTTTTCCACTATCACACAGGTCTGAAAGAGTGTGGTAGGGTGTACCAACCTAACTGCATTTTCTTCAAAGCTCAAATTTCCCAACTGAGGATATAGAACCAGGCCTGATAGTTGGATATATCAACAGCCCTTGAGATAAACAAGCCAGGGCTGCTTGGTGTAATCTCATAGATGGACATGCACTCACAAGGCTCTAATTCTACTCTTAACTAAACTGTCCTCTGAATGTCCATGTGCAAATTACCATTATCTAGCTTAAAACACCTACACAGTCAAAAAAAACAGCACACACATACACAAGCGCACAAAGGGTAACCTGTATTTAAAGGCTGTTATGCTCCCAGCAGTGCGTATGAGCCCATATGGGGTTCCGGCTGTAACCCCCTGGTGAAAATGTACTGTAATTATCCCAGGTGTGATCTCTTCCCTATCTTTTCCTTCCATTAACCTCCTCATTACCATCCTAATCAATGGGGTCGTTCCCTACCTTCAGCTCTGATACACACACACTAACACACCTACAGTAAGACTAGGCCAAAGTGGCAAATGATGTAAATGGCTCTGGTAATGCAATGCAGAACCCATGCAACTCAAGAAGCTTCGAGACAGGTAGGAGGAGACCTGAATTGTCTGGTGGAAATTACAAGGTAACAGCTAATAATGGCTTAAAAGCTAAAAAGTCTTGTTCTCTTTTTCAATAACTAGAATGTATCCAACAATTCAAAGAGACTAGTTTGGTGAACAGTGTGTAGACACATTTTGTTAACCTTTTCTACAACTGGCCAACATTAGCACAGACTGTAATTTGTCCTGTACCCGTACCGATCTCAAAATAACTGAGTGGTATGTGAATGGATATGACGTGACAAGTGTGATGGCAAGCAGATACTCCATTGAAGAGTTCCTCCTGATTTAAAGAGCCTCTGATTGGGCAGTGAATTCGCATTAAGGGCCTATTGATCAAACCTGCTGTTTCATCAGCGATCAATGCATTGACCAGGGAGGGCTGAACCCGATACAGAGAGCAGATACAGCTTTCTGCTTCTCTACAAAACCTGCATGAGGTAAGACAGTTAATACAGAAGGGACAAACAATGACTACCAACAAGGTCCTACGTAGCTCTGAAAACTAGACATATATGTTACACTATGCATACATTCTATTTGCTGTTTGTTTGTTTGTTTGTTTGTATACATGCATTAATGTATTTATTTATACAGACTATTTTGCACTGACCTGTTCTAGGTCATGGAAAAGCGAAACAAGTAAATATCTGTATCAAAATATTACAAGACAGATAAGGTAGGGAAAAGAGCTGGCAGATTATGATTTTGTAACCCCAGAAATATTCCAGCTAAAGAACCCCCTTTTGAGACATGCAAAAAAAGAGTGAAGATTTAACACCAATTAATAAAATTAATCACTTGCATAAATGAGGCCAATTACGGATAATTAAAGACAATGGAGGTTATGAGTTGAGGTTCATGTTCGGCAATTAGGAATGGAGCACTTCTTTTTATCCACTCCAGCATGCTAATCGCTCATTACTATGCGCTAATTATGATGAATATAATTACCTTCAGAGTTCTCATTGGTCATTAGTGGCAGGTTTAGAAAGGAAAAGCAAATTTGTCCTTCCATTCATTTCTTAATAAGGTTAACGTATTAATTATTCAATTATTCAATGTAAGGCCTATCACTTATAACCTTTGAAGCCAGAAAGATTGATTGTATTGATAATGACAAAAGTGATTTATCAGTTCCAAGCCCATTAAAAAAGCATGAAGCTCTCACAACTCTGCAGAAATCAGGAGTGTCGGAAATCAGTCATGGATTCTGATTAAGCATGCTCTCCATCATTGAACTTCACCTTAAATTGATAAATTTTATTTTTGAATGCAATACTCTGCCACGAATGGGACAAACATTGCACTGTATCTGCTGATTAAAAGATGACCTGATGTCCTGCTCTGCTATGCCTGACCTTGGAAAGAGAGGTCAGGCCATTTGGGTGATTGCATCAAGGTCCAGTGTGGTTGGTGTTGGCTATACAGCAGTGCATAACACAATAAGAGTAATGTGATAACACTGCAAGACTGGATCTGTCTTATTTAATCAGGGCCTGTCACAGGGAACAGCTGTCTATGACACATATATACAATCACATGCATTTATGCTAAGTACAGTAAGACAATATTGGTTAGAAAAATTTCTTCATACGTTTTCACTCCTAAACACACATATGTTCACGCTCCCATTTGTTCACAAATGCTCCTCTAACAAAAGCTCAGGAAAGTCCCCAAATTAGGAAACCTCTCATAATTCAATGTCACCAAATTCAATTGACATTAGTTGTTTAATTTCATTTAAACTCAAAACACCCCTTTGGAAATAATAGCTCAGCTGATCATGCCACTCTAAAAATACAGAGTTGCATGCTTGTCAGAGGCATAACACAAACAAATGGAATTACAATGTGTGGGTGAATTTCAGGGGAAAACAGCAAGAAAAAAAGGGAGAAAAGAAGTATAATACGGAGTTTAAAAATAGGCCTGGGATTATTGAGAGAGATTGTAATTGGATTGGAGCAGCAGAGCAAGTGTTCTCACGCCACATGCAATCCATAAAGCCTCCGCTCAGCTCCTTCTCATTCAGAGATGCGTTAAAGCGTCGGGTGGTAAAATTTGCCCTCATGAGTGGCTGCTATGAGTCTAATGGGAGCTGGCAGTTTGTTTGCAAAATGTGCCGGAGATTTGAGAAAATGCTAAAAGGTCAGAAATTGTTTAATGCTATTTGTGTGATCCATGCCATATGCATCCACAGACATATCAGTGAGAAAAGTGGGAGGGAGAGTCAAACCTGTCCTTTATCAAACTTCTAAGAATATACTGTGGAGCGCCTTGTGAAAGGCGCTATATAAATGTAACTTATTATTATATTATTATTATTATTATTATTATAGTGTGGGGTATTTAAAGGGATGTAAAAAGACCTCACAAGAGTTGGATGGAATACTTTTTGGGAAATGAAACCTGAAATTTCATCATAATTTTTACATTTGAATTATTATTGTATTTATTTTGTTTAGTTTGATTTAGAATTATTTTTTAAAATTACACTGGACAGCCAGCACATATGTAACTTATTGTGGATTATTTAAATATGGGATATAAACAATGAAAACAACACTCCCAGTCTTATATGTATAGACATTTTTTAAAATACTTTTACTTTCAAAGTAAAACTGATGTTAATATGCCAATGGTGATGTGGTATAATTGCAGTATATAAGATGAATTACAATGCATCTGTGCATTTCATCCCCTGAAATATTACATTTTATATGTACTAGTATGCACAGATATGCCCAGATATTTTTATGTACACAGCTATAAATGTCATTTTAATAGATGTTTTAGTGGAGTCTGCCAGTGTCAGGTTATGTTCTGCTCTTCTAGTCAGTGCATCATCAAATATTGGTTTGAAATATTGGTTAAACATAATCTCTCCAATACTGACGCATTATTTTTAACAATTATTTGCCAGTACTGATATATTTCTGACATTGTGCACCCCCAATTCATAATAATGGATGGAACTGGCCTGGGACGTGTACATATGCTAGAGAGAGATACAGAGAGAGAGAGAGAGAGAGAGAGAGAGAGAGAGATGTTTGTGATGGTTGTAAATATATCATTATATAAATGATAATATGAGAAGACGGACTCTACCAGTAATAAATCAGAGCACTGCCCCACAAATTAGTGGAGTTCAGGCCAGGATATGAGCGAGCCATAAATCTACACTTAATCAAAACTTCCACCGCACACTTTAACAAGGCTGCTCTTCCCTGATGCTTAACTTATGGGGAAGAAAAACATCCCACCATGCATGTCATTTTAATATGAAGTGAAACATAATGTGACATGAAAATAAAGCAAAATAAGCTAATGAATATAGATGTTAGATCAGATGTGATCAGTTAATCTAAGGTTAAATATAGGGCCACCTAGAGTATTCAAAATAAAGGAAGAGAGAAAAACAGCTTTAAAAAATAATGTTCATTTAATATAATGTAAAATCCATGTCCAAGCAGCATAAGCAAAGTTCTATCAAAGTAAGGCTGAATTAAAAGGAAAAAAAAATCAGTAGAAAATGTTGATCATTAGTCATGGGTCGGTTTATCATTCCAATTTGAATAATGATTCACGAAGGCTGTGTGCAGACATGCAGACATATCTTACTGCAAACAAATGAGAGAGAGAGAGAGAGAGAGAGAGAGAGAGAGAGAGAGAACAAACTGCAGAGACTATTGGAGGTAAAAGCAGGGAGGGGATAAAGAAGGAACCTTTAAAGGAAGAATGGTAGGGGGTGCGGGCAGCAATTTCTCTTTGTTATCAAGTGAAATGACTCTGCAAATATGACAATAAATCACGTTGGAAATCAATCTGTGTGGAAGCGACTGGGACGCACTGATAATGCATCAATCAATATTTAATGTTTAGACTTTAATTAATCCAGAGCAGGAAAGCATTCTTTAAGTAACAGAGGAAGAGAGGGGAGGAGGGAGAGAGAGAGAGAGAAAGAGAAAGGGAGAGAGGAAGAGATGTATGTAAGGCACTTTAACGAAAAGACTTCTCTTTTTCTCTTACAGGCTCTCAATAGTAATACAGCTGATGCTCCTCTTTTGTGTTTTAAATTCTGGCTAGTTTACTCCATCCAATTCTTCTACTGCAAGGGGAGGATGAGACATGGGACATTAAAGAGTTATGAGAGGAGAACTGATCAGACAGTGTGTGTAGGTCAATGTATTCCTGCCTTTGCTCGGACCAGATATTCAAATAGGAACCAAATGAGGAGGAATATTAACCTTCTGACAAATTGAAGGCATTCAGGTGGTTCTTACAAAGAAAACATGCTTTAAATAAATATTGTTTTATCTGTCTTTCCTTTTCTTATTTGTTCACTGTCTCTCTCACAATGACATTTACAGGTTTGTTTTATGTGATATGTGATGTCATATATGGTAACTATCCAAAACAAGTATCTAGTAAATGGTAACTTTACTGAAGAAAGTAAAGACATTCTTTACTTCGAACACAAGTTAATGTGAAAACATTTTATTCCAAGTCATTTTGGAGCATTTCCAAAATTGTTAATGAGTGTAAAGGGCTGAAAAAAAAATCTAATTAAAAAAGGTCCCTGTTTTTTTGGACAGAGGCAATATATGTACTCTACACGTGCCAATATGTAAAACTCAGGCCCTAAAGATGCACGTTTACATTTACAGCATTTGGCAACATCTGAACAACATTTGACAACATCTGAACAACACTCATGTTCAGAGTTACTTAGTTTTAATCATGGTACAGATGTCTGCAGGAGTCCTACCCAAGGATGGGGCAAGGCGAGCATGTTGACTGCTGTATTACAGCAGTCGCTAAATCTACCTGAATCTAACCTTAACTTCAAAAGCCAAAAGGAAATTCCTTATCCTCTCAGTTTTAATAAATAAAACTGCTAACTTTTGTTTAAGGATCTTTACAAAGTGAGCACGTTTTTGCTCACATTGTAGGTAAATGTCTGGAAAATGTCCTGAAAATGTACAAAAACAAAACTTATTATACACACACACACACACACACACACACACACACACATCCCAGAGGTACTAATTACAGTATGTGAGCAGGAGAGAGGCTGCAGTGCAGGAGAGCACAGAGGATGTGTGACATTTGGCATTTGGATACCTTCAGTACGACTGTGGATGGTAATTGGGCTTGGGACCCAGTGGGGTGTTTAAAACACTCAAACGCCCACTAATGATAACTAGAAACAGGAACAAAGCAGCACACCCAGGGCATGGATGACAGTCTTTTTATTGCTCTGCACTCTCCTTCCTGCTCTGTCTCTCTCCCTCTCTCTCTCTCTCTCTCTCTCTCTCTCTCTCTCTTTCCTTCCCACTGTCTCATCCACTCTCTGTCTCTCCGATGGGGATTTGTTTAAGAGGCTCTTGAGGTGGGATAAGTAGATTACCTGAGGGAGTTCTGATATTCTCCACTGCACATAGTGACAGTTTTCCAGGTCTAGCGTTCATACCCCATACTGTTTTTTGTATACATGGCACACACAAACACATCACACACACACACACACACACACACATACTCCCAGCTATAACCAGCATTAAAAGAGAGTTGCCACAAAGAAAAGTTTTGAAACCAACAAACATGAAATCAATATTTACTACATGAAAACTTTTATTTTCTGATTAAATAAATGGCCATTATCCAGTTAAGCACATTTTGAAGTAGAATTTCACAGTTTATGGAAAATAGTATACAAATGACCCCCTGATCCCAATGGAGTTCTGATTTTTCTATGTGAAAATATGCACACATCCTTCACATGGAACATACTTCTATACATTTTAATACACATTTACTGTGTATTTGCTGAACTTAATATATTAGTAAAACAAAACACACAATGTGGGCCGTGCAAATGCTTTTATTTGATCTTGTTTCAAAAAATAAACTGAAATCATGCACTACAAAGGACTCAAAATACGTTATATTTAAGTTTGTCTCCTGTAATGAATGTGGTCAAAATTATTATTATTATTTTTTTTAAGGAAATTAATTACAATCTCATTATATTAACACATGTTAAACTTTTAATGTAATTATGTGACACCAGCAATCCTGCATACAGTTTGGATGCATGAGAAACTAAAATTTGCAATTTGCACAGGTTCCCATTTCTCTGTATGTGTCCAGGGTGTGAGGTTGACCTCTATAACCTTGTACCCATGAGATAACTTAACCCATATGTGCCACACACACACTCAGTCCGTCCACCTTCACCTTTATACATGTACACACCATCCATAAGAAAACTCCCAGACTGACAAGACATTTGAATGATAGGTTTTGATGTTTATAACTGAAAGAATCTCATTAAATGTGATATTATATGGTATTTTTCCTTTTTTAATGGGTCACTCAGAGTTCAGTGATTCGGCGATGAAACAGTGTCTGTATGGCAACACCAATATTTCACAAGCATGGAGGATGTTTCATGCTTTTGCTTTTGAAATATAAAATCTTCTTTCATGATGCAACCTGATGTAGGGTACGAATTATGGCAACATATTTCAGAGGCAATTCTGACAGATTTTAACTGCCACTTCCTGTGGCTAGGACATTACTCAGTGAATGCTCGTGTGTGTATGTGTGTGTGTGTGTGTGTGTGTGTGTGTGTGTGTTTACTTTTACTTGGATATACATGTTAAAGCATTTGTGCCTCTGTGTGTGTGCAACGGCACTCCTGTATGGTGTAAATGAGCGTTATTTCCTTTTAAACAAGGAACAAAGTTATGCAAAGTTTTGTCCCTCCATGCTTGTTAAAGTTATGATGAAAACTGTCATATTTGTTGCATTTCTTCATATTTCGTCAGTTAAATGTGACATATCCTTGCTTTTGCAATTAAACGTTGTGCTTCTGAAAAGGTCATGTTATTAGAGACAAAATATTTCTTGTCTCTGATAAAAAATACAGTGTAAAACAATGTAATGATTTGACATGACGGTGGTGTTAAACTGACTTGTAGAAAAGTGTGAAACAAATCAGCAGTAAGACGTTGCATCCTGCAACAGCTGCAATGAAACAGAAGACTAGTTACATGCTTTTTAGCCAAACACACATACAGTATAATACCACATGTAGACATACACACATGCAAGTCCAAGACAGTTCTATAGTGCCAGACACAAAGTGTAAGCTGATAGCAAATCATATTTACTGACATGATCATGGAAATCTCTTCTAGCCTTCCATTCTCGCCTTCAGTTCGCCTGCTTCGTCCATCGAAAGCACAATGGCTGGCTGTTTGAGGCCACAGTGCTGGCTGCCAGTTGCACATATCCAATTTGTCACCCTCATTAAAATTACAGGCTAAACAAGCGGGCCTTAGAGGAGCTTGTTGCTGGGACAGGACAGATTTATGCAGCGATATTAGTATGTTGTAGTAGTTCGTCCAAACTGTGAGAAATGAAATAAAGCTCGAGCATGAAATGGCCACAGACTGTACATGTCTACAGTCATAAATAGCCAGACAAAAAGAGCAAGACACTGCAGATTGTGCTCAACACTGCTTAAATCCCGTCTTAATGCATATGTCAGCACGTGTAAGTATGTTGTCAAATTTGACATACTAGGCATCTTAATGTGTACACTTACTTGTATGTACGTGGGAACAGCATAGTTTGAACTAATCGTATTGTGGTGTCATTTTATGGTAGCTTGCTAGGCTAGAATTCATCACGTCCATTCTGTAGACACTTCACTTAACCCTTTAAAATCCTTTAAAAAGGGGTTGTACAATGAGATGCAGTTCTTCTCTGAAAAATTCCCAACATATGTGTTCATTTAATAATAATTACTGGATAAAACATTCTTAAGCATGCTCAAGAATAATAATAAGATGACCAAATTATAGTTTGCATTAAGACATTAATAAAATATACATTATTGCTCTGACATGGCTTGGCTGTCTTTGGATGCACTGATATTGGTGCATACAGTGCTATTGAGTAGGAGGGAGGTTTGGGCCAATTATATATCAAGTCAAGTCAAGTTAATTAGGTTTATTGTCATTTCAACCACATACACAGTACATGGTGAAATGAAACAACGTTCCTCCAGGACAATAAAGCAAAACGAGCAAAAACAGAAACACCACAGGACTACATAAGTGCAGACAGGACAAAATATACAGTGCAAAGAGAACAAGAGAGAGAGAGAGTGAAAGAAACAAAATCGTCAACAAAAAATCCCACAAAAGTAACAAAAACAGGGCAGGACAACATTTAGTACAGCCAATGTTTGAATTAATACAATGTTATAACAGATACTCTTTTCTAGCAGTGGAATTGCAGAAATAGAAATAGATAATAATAATAACTGTGCAAATAATAACAGCAGCAGGACAGAGAATGTGCAGTATATACTAAATGAAAGGTATTTGCAGTGGCAGTTGGGGTATTAGTTGATTGTTTAAGACAGTTAATTGTGTATTTGTCCCTTTGTATAAAGTTATATAAATCTTTATAGAGAAGGAAAAGTATTTTAATGTTAATGAATGTCAACACAACAAGATTTAATTCAACATAATTTGCCTATTCTTTGTCTGTTAATTATGAAGTATTCAGGTAAAAGTAAATGGCTTTTTCAAATGGCATGAAAATAATGAAAACCACTCTTTTGGTCTCAACATTTCTTCAAACAGATATTTGGCTGCTCCTTTTAGGGGTCGCCACAATGGGCTTGGCACTGGCTTGTTCATCCCCAGAGGCTGGGTTGTTTCTTCAGAGTGAATATGTTTTATTGCCTTTCAATGCTTTGATTTTATATTGGTATTTACAATTAAGTAAAGACCTCACAAATGGCTACATTCTTTTCATATTGGCAAACATTAGTATTCATGCAACATTATGGTTAAACAAAATATAAACCTGGTTGAGTAGAAGACAATCTAATTGAACCAACTATTAGTTCAAATAAGCAAATTACTTACTTTTTAATTATTCAAATATGTTTTGAACTCCAGTGTAAGATCAAACTCACCTGTCATAGCCTTTTTCCCCAATATTTTTCAATACTGCCATAACTCTGGAGGCAAATGTGCTTAGCCTGAAGTTAGAAATATCCTGGGGCCTCGTTTATAAAACAGTCATATGCTCAATGATTGTTGGTGAAAATTCACACTGAAGTATTGATTTGTAAAACAGTAAATGTAAATATGCATCGATTTTATTTATTTATTTATTTTTACCTCATATATGAGGGGCAGCCTGAGATCACTACAGGCATTAGAGTACATGGGACACTCACATTTTCTGCATAAATAGTATCCAAATTCTAAGAACACACTTACGAACCATTTGAAGTACATTTTACAAATGGCCCGAGGATTGTTGTTGCTGATCCTTTAATGCTTGTTTGAGAATTCTGCCAGGAGAGAGATTGAGAGCGAGAGGGGGAGAGGTAGAGACAGAGAGAGTGAGTGTGAGCGAGAGAGAAGGTACACCTAGGCCTTCTTTAAACCAGCGCTGTGATGTGGTTAGCCAAAAAAGCCGCAAAAGCCGGTCGAACAATAACAGCGACGAGGACACCAGCAATTAAGTGCACATAGGAAAACAAACTAAGAGCGAGAGAGCGAGCTGTCTCCTGGCCTCAGCTGGAGTGCAATAGAGGAGTAATGATGTCATCCGTTTATCATCCGCTTGATTAATTCATCTGTCATTTCAAGCTCTGAATTCTCTTCTGTGGTTTTTAGAACGCATCCAACCAATATACAAGCTGATTGCATATAAACTCATGGCCCTGATAATGAGCTTTGTGTGTGTCCGTGTGTGTGTGTGCACATGCATGTGTGTTTATTTGGGTCAAGGAACCTTTGGAATGCAGTGTTGTTTGGTTGTCTTTTTTTTCATGCCCCTTCAGCATGTGCCAGACAGGAGTGCTTCAGTCTTTAGTAAACACCTACACTAATGCTACACGAATTTAGCCTTTAATGCCTTTGTTTTCCGCCCAAAGCAAATGTGTATTTTCTTGGCATGTGTCTTTAAGCAGATGGAATATGCGAGGGCCGG
Organism: Hydrocynus forskahlii; assembly: GCA_037974365.1. Lineage (NCBI taxonomy): Eukaryota > Metazoa > Chordata > Actinopteri > Characiformes > Alestidae > Hydrocynus > Hydrocynus forskahlii. Next base: position 17,434,750 of record JBBPCX010000040.1, read on the forward strand.
ATTTAATCGGACTAAGACGCGTGTGTAGATTGGAGCAGTAGATTAAGATCATGGTCAAGCTTTTTTTCTTTTTTTTTCTGAATAATTATTCCCCCACGGCTGAATTAAACACATCCTCTTAACAAGTAGGAGAGATACGTATCTGCCTAACGTTCATGTCTGATTAAACAACGCTAATCCTGTTGTAATTTCTGACATCTTTGTAAACATATTTTGTTGGGTTGTTTTTGACTGACCAACTGAGGAAAACATGTTTTACACTGAAATGGGACTATATTTAAATCTAAACTTCCCCGCGTGTGAAACAACACTGACTGATATTAACCAGTAACACAGCAAAGTTTTGTCTTAACTTTTGCTGGGTCAAAAACAATGTTTAAAAAAAGAGTGTGAAGAACATTGTAACGATTTAAAGAAACTCTACATAGTGTGTGGGTTCTCTAACTTAGTAGCAACTTTGTGTAGAAAAAACTTTGTTTTTATTTTATGAACTTTAATTTTATTTAGTTAGTGTAAAGAGATTTCATTGCAATTTTGGACCATTGTGATTGGTCAGTTCTTCATGGAAATGGTTGTGACCATATGTATGTTAACATGTATTTACATCTGTACACACATGCACACATATAGATACACCAATGAAACTATAGGTTATAAGTTATTTATCTGGCCAGTATATGTTTATTTGTTCAGAATATTATAATAACTACAAATAATACAAATAATAATATAATAACACACATTTAATAAGTACAGATTTTATGGCCGTCAGTATGTTCTAAACCAAGTCTGCTCCATTTATAGCTGCGAAAGCCACTGTTTTCCCTCACTGTGGTGGGTATGGTAATAATTCATGCTTATCATTATCATCGAATGATACATTGAGCAGCTTTTGGGGCGAAATGATACAAAAGAGACGCTTGTATCTAATTGCGTGTGGACTGTTTCTACCCTATATGAGTAATTCTATCCTTTATTCAATTCATCAGGAGACAAAGCTCTTCTCCAGGCCTCAAACCCGGAACAATAGGCAATAAAGGTACTGAGCGGCCCTCCCTGCCCTGCTTATTGTTCTTATTAAAGCCCATCCGCTGCGACTAAAAGACAATCACACACTCACACTCATTTGCTAATTGATGACAAAGTCGTCTGGTCTTGGGGAAGACTGATGTGTGTGTAGACACTATGCTGGAGGCCATTACACCCATTTTCCCAAGGCCTGTACTAAACTATTGTTCATCTTATCAGCGCGCCCCTCTTTAAATCTCAGCCAGTTGTCTCTAAACCCTCCACTTGCAGTAAATACACAGGTGAAACAGTTACCTGGCACAACAATACACACACACCCTAACGCCGCCTGATCTTATCACAGAGGATGTTGACAATGAAAACCGATGTTTAGAACCTGGGTCCAAGCTTAACACCCCTCCACTGCACACATGCACTTGTCTCTGGGTGGAGGTCTCGTCCTTGTCTTCCCCGTTTTAGATGTTATCTTGGCTGGGAAGACCCTTTGCTCCTAACTCAGCTTCCACACTCAACACAGCGCTTGTAATTTACTGCTTAGTTTTCGGAGCCTGACTGTGCTTGCCCTCAAACTGCAGCACCAACCCACACACGCACACACACACACGCACACACACACACACACACACACACACACACACACTCACAGGCAGGGAGATGGAAATAGTAGGCCTTAAACTGTTTTTCTGTTGTCTACACACACAAATCATTGTAATAAAATCAATAAAATAACTATGAACATTTGCAGAAGTTGAAAAAATAAAACAACAAAACCATTAGGTAACAAAAAGGGTTAAAATAAAAATGAATACTATTATGATACTGCGAGATAGATAGATACATAGATAGATACATAGACAGATATATCTGTCCCTGTAACACTATAACACATAACATAACAAAAACATTTATTATTTATTTTAATTAAACAACTAAACAAAAAATTATATAAAAATATAACGAGAGGGAGAGATACAGACAGACAGAGAGTCAGAGAAAGAGAGGCGCAGGAAGAAGGGCTGGGATGAGATTAAAAAGCATATGTTAAAAGTCATTAGTGGGCCGAGCGAGTTGTTGCTGGGGGAGGAAAGCAGGCCTGATTTATGCAGCCTCACTAAGCACTCTCCGGCCACTGACTTAATAATGTATTAATTTTTAAAGAGATTTTTTTCTCTTTTACAGATAAAAAAAAAGAAAAGGAAAAAAAAAAAATCTCCATCTGGCATGGTGTGAAATGGGACAGTGTGAGATTAGAGTCCATCTCCCTTATCACACACACACTCGAGCTTAATGTTCTACAATCAATGCCTTTCTTACGGCTGCTTCAGTCAGCCTGAAAATCTGAAGTGAATATTGTCAGTTTCAGATCATCCACGTGGGAGTGCAGAGTGCGGCAGAGGAATTAAACCACCGGTGGAGAATGCAGGTAGTTAGAAGAAGCAAATAACAGATTATGGAGAAGTGTATTATTAATTGGCAAATGTTTTCAGAGATTTTAAAGCTGTTTTAAAGCTTCGAGCAATGACTGAGAAACTGATACTTACTCCAGATGTGGCTTTTTTGGGTCTGAATTTTGCTTCTTCACTTCTGTACTGGTGCTATGAGGCTAATGCAGCTAACAAGTAATAGAAACTTCTAGCCAACACTTGGCATTCAACATACACTGACCTCAGATACCTTCAGTTTGGCCACAAATACACTTATCTTTCTGAACCGTATGACACACTGATATCTAGAAAAATGTCCAAAAGTATGTCGCTAAAATAGAATCCGATGAACTCGGCGTGCTGTTTGCACAATGCTAACCGGTAGCTATGCACTTCCATTACTTGGTAGCAAAATTAGCCTCTTATAAACATGCCAACTACAATTGGAAAATTTGGTGTTGGCTTTTTGAGCTATACACACAGTCATCTGGTTCCAAAAATAAATACACCTAAATGTTTGCTTGCTTTTCCTCTGTCTTCTCTCTCTCTCTCCCTTCTGGCAGTTGACCGTATAAAGTTGTCGGATGCCAGTATGGTGTCATGCCTGGAATATCAATGTCTCGATCCTCAGCGTAGGTCAGATAGACCCCGGCGTGATATTTATCCAAATATTACTCCAACTCTGGGTTGTAAATTAGCAGCTGCTGACCGCTGTCCTGTTATACGGGGCAAGCCATTGGCTGGGGACACGATGGGGTAATTACATACAAGAACGAAGCGTGGGTGAGCATTCGGCCTGGAGGAGAACAGGAGAGGAAAGGAGAGGGGAGGACAGAGGAAGACAGATTGAGTCAAAGAAAGATAACGGGGGGTGGGTGTATCTACTTGTTCACATTGTTTCTGTTGGGTCATAGTAACCTGAGTGTGGTGGTTACCCTTCTATGAGAGTGTGTGTGTTTGAGAGAGAGAGAGAGAGAGAGAGAGACCAGCTGCGGTTAAAGGCCTAACCACACTGTCACAAAGCTCCAATCTAACAGGCCTTCTCAGACTGTACTCTAGCCCAAAGATGAAACACACATGTCCGGTACACTCTCTCCTAGATTCCTTACTTCACTAATTTACTTCTTCTGTTTGTATGTGCATTCAGATGTGTTAGTTCTTACTTATATTTAAAAGTCATACCACCACATTCCTGGACAAATGGTGGCTCCCTGTCAGCATGAATAGACCTTCTTTGAGTGTGAAGTGTAGGTCTAATCTCCAGTAGGAAGCCCTAACAGAACTTTTTGTTCCCTTTTCAGTGCTGTGGCATCACATCAGCAAGAATAACTATTTGCATTACATGGCTAGAGTAGAAGAGGACACTGCTGGGGAAAAAAACTAAGCTCTGATTTCAGGTATTGTGCAAGCTACAAGCTACAGCACTCTATCGAAAATCCCATGAATAGCTCTTTCTTATCTGGAGAGCCCAAAAGCAGTTCATTCCTGCATTAATTCATTATTGTAAATTAATTAAGCACACATAAAAATGATCCATTTTCAGAGCTCACAGGGCAAAAGGCAGAGGTCCATTGCAGGGCAGACTCACTGACAAACTTTAAAATAATACTTTAATTTTTAACTAAAAGAGAAAAAATAGGTTGTATCCCTATGTGAGACATTTTCAACTTGTTTTTTTTTTTCCAAAAATATTTCTATGTAGCTTTTAATGATGATAAATGAAAAAAATGGATGTATCTAGTATAATCAGTGGAGCCACAGAATAAATTAAAGGATTTGAGAAAGCTGTATGGTATGACTTAATAAAATTGACATTCAGAATCATTATATTTCAAAAGCTGAGACCAAACTGCCATCCAGAAATATGCACACACACACATATGTGTGTA
>JBBPCX010000040.1:17441167-17452067 GCA_037974365.1 Hydrocynus forskahlii
TAGTATAAAATACTAAACTTAGATAGTATGGCGACCCTGATAACTTTCACATAAGCCTTTACCTAATGTGTTTGTCTGTCACTTCTCTGGCAGCCTTAGATATGGAGGTGTCTGTGCTTATGTGTCTGTGTGCGTGTCGTTAGAGGAGGTGTGGTAATAATGGATGGAACATCTGCTGATTTGCAGGTCTCCCTCTCTCCCTCTCTCTCTCTCTCTCTCTCTCTCACACACACACACACACACACACACACACACACACAGGCAAATACACACTACACTGTGATATGGGGGAATGTATAGGTATGAGTCTATTCACACAAAAGGGTTACATCTTAAAGGATTTGTATGGCTGTAGAGAGTTTGAACAGAGTTCTAAAATAAAGTAAGGTAAAGTCAGTCCAATTACAACGGCTCATTTTAAACCAAGTACTTTTTAAAGAAAAGACTGTGTTATCAGGATCAGTCAATATTCATGACATATGATATATAATGTATACTTGTACAATACCATCTCTTCTACGTGCCTGTTCTCCTGTATAAAAACACCACACCGCTGGGTTTAACTGTAAAGTAGAGCAGACCTCTCAAAAGTCAGGTGGGACCCAGTCTAACAGTTAAGATGGATTTGTGTGACTCCAGGCTGACTTTTTGACTCTTTTGAAGCGGCGCGATGCTGAAGTGGACTTAACTTCCGAGTGACTTTATCTGACTCAGAACAGAGAAGACAATATATTACAGCAAATACAGCTGGCTGCGGACCTAAAAAGGACCATTAGCGAGGGGCTAGTAATTGTGAAGAGATAAGGGGAGAGAAAGAACAAGAAGGGGTTGAGGTGGAGGGGCGGTTGGACAAGGAAGAGAGGGAGGGAAGGAGGGTAAGGGAGGATCAGGGCCAGTCTTCAAAGACATATCAATTTTACCATTAGTTCAATTTGAATTGATTTCTCCCCCCTCGGACGCAAAGAAACAGATGCCAAGATGCTTTTGTTACATTGCCTCAAACACAAAAGTAAGTACCGGAAGAAAAAAAAAGTGATTGTGGTGGGGGAAGAGAGAGGGGAGGGGGTTATGCAGCATCTTTGAGTCCTTTGATTGCTATCTTGGGGCTATACAGTGCAATTACTGGCTGGGAACATTAAAGAGGTAGATTACAAGCAGACAGGCTAGACAGGGAGGAACAAACATACACACACACACACACACACACACTCATACACACACACTCTCTCACACACACACACACTAATGGCGGGCCAGGTACTGTCAGCTGGACATTTTCCTACAGGCATACACAGTCCCTTCTCAAATATTCTTTTGTTTTTGGAATGCCAGTTTAGGAACAATTGGCCAAGACCATAAAAACATGTGGCCACATGCAGTCGTCATCAGTCTTGCTGTGTTTTGAAAAAAATGTGCATGTTTAGTATGTCAGCTTAGAATAACATGGTCATTTAAAGGGTCCATATTTGTCATTTTTCTTGTATTTTATTTCTTCCTCCTGAGGTCCGCTGCCAGTGTGTCTCTTTATACTTCAGAACTTGAATGAGGCTTTTCTTTCTCATATATGTTATTCCCTGCATTGTACATGTATTGTATGTGTTTATATACATTTATATATATATATATATGTGTGTGTGTGTGTGTGTGTGTGTGTGTTTTTTTTTTCTCTTTTTTTGTGAATATATACGTTCCACAGCTAACTTTTTTATATAAAAAAAATGTATAAGAACACCACCATGTTTCTATAAAATGAACCCTTGACTTCAACGAAAGGCTGGCATTGTTTTGCAAAATCTGCAAAACCAAACAACTGACATTTAGATCACCTTCGGGTAAAAAAAAGTTCAATATTTGCTTTTCACGGGGCAGAAAAGAAAGCTGACACACCAACATAATGGCAGGACTTACTCTGAACATGAAAGAAGACAAGTTGAGTGTTGAATTAAATATGGAAAGTATTAGCAAATGATGTTTTAAGGTAAAAAAAAATCTTTGTACTTAACTGAACAGTAAACATTTTCAGGCAGGTGCCCTGACACTTTGAGCAGTTTATATCCTGACATACAATTACAAGGTGTGCCAGAATAGGCTGAACTTATGTGGGGACTTCTCTCTCTGTCTCACACACACACATACACACACGCACACACGCACATTTGCGTACAAACTGGGTGACTAGGCTGATAGCCACCTGTGTGAACAGACATCCATCGGTCTACACATTCCCCCATGTGTTAAGACGGGGGCTGGGGACACAAGATAGACGGACAAATTGGGGGATGCGGGTGCGGTGGGGGGCAGAGAGGAAACAAGCAAATGGTGAGGGTGGGGGGTGAATGAGCTGGGAGGTAAAGATAGAGGAGTGAGGGCAGCCGAGGAGAGGAGGGGCGATCATTTGTTTCCAGTTTTCTCGCAGCTCTAGGGCTGGCACCCCTTCTCCCTGTGATTTACTGCTTCTGCCGACACGACCACATCTAAAGCTTTAATAATTAGAGGCCTCTAAAACTGGCCAGTTAAGGGCTGCTGTAATGAATTTTTTTGGCCTGGATATGTCTCGTGTTTGCATGTGTGCGTGTATGAGAGTAAAGAGCTCTTGTTGTGTGTGCGTGTGTGTGTGTGTGTGTGTGTGTGTGTGTGTAGGCGTGTGTATTTGTTTAGAAAAAGGTGTAACGTAGAGCTCCTCTTGTTTTCATAGCTTTGAATCCGGAGTATTGGGCCCGGCCTAGCGAGTGTGTCTTTACAAGGTTGTTTCCTCTGCGGAGAGCCTTGTTGTGGTGATTAAATATATCCCCAGAGCAAGGCATCAATTACCGGGGCTTCACGCGGACCTGGCCGCCGCCGCTGCCAGAGGGAGCTCTATGCCCCGGCTCTAGCAGAGGGAGGCCGGTGGAGAGCCAAGCCTGGCTGAGGAGCACCACTCTGGGGCCAGATATAAGCCTCTGGGGGCCAACTCTGGGACAAGCTCCAGGGAGGCTGAGAGCAGGGGGGAGTAAATTGTGTGTGCAAACTTGTATGTGACGGTGTGTGCGTGTTTTCTCTTTATCCCGTCAAACTCGGTAGCTACGGCTTCTGGACATAACCTCTGTAAACAAACCGCAAACCATCACTGTCGTAAGAGGTCCTCATATCCTTTAGGGGTTTTTTTTACACTATTTGAAAATGCAGCAATGCCGACAATTCGTCACAAAATGCTTTGGACTAAAATTTCATTACTGTAACATCCATTGATGTCAGCAGGGTTATTTTTTTTAGAGACAATCAGGGATTTGAGGTTTTCTTCACATCAATGGAGAAATGCTAGCATTTTTACAGTGTTTCGAATTTGACACATTATGTGACTGGTGTCCTGAAAGATAAAACATCATATACATTTTAAAAGTCCTCTTATTTCAGCAACTAAGCATAAGAAACACTAAACAAGTAACTGTCACCTTACTCTGTTCTTATCCGGACCCGTTCATCTTCATCAAAGATGCTCAAACCTTGCATTTGTTTCGCTGCTGACCACGGCATGAACTCCACAAGTTCATCCACCACTGTCTCAGATTTCTCTTGGGAGCGGAACTCCCTGCTGGCCTCGACGACGGTGGTCTCAGGTTGATGACTTCACCTCTAGAATGGCAGCTGTATCCTAATGGAATTGTAGAAATTGGGGTCATTCAGTACTGAACACGCTTCATTAGCACTAGAGTTACCTGTTTGTATGCACAGGTCAGAGAGAGAGGTGCATGAGAGAGTGAAGGTGGAGTGGGTGGCGGATGGTGGGTGGCCAGTCAGTGCAAATCATTTATCAGTTATGATAGTTATGATACAGAAGAAAAGTAAATTCACTTTGATTGCCACTGGATTCCTCCCTAAAGAGAAAGAGAGAGAGAGAGGAAGAGGAAGAGAGAGAGAGAAATAGAGAAAAAGAAACTAACCTCAAAGTTCTTCAGCCTTCGAGATATGAAATCAGAAAGCAACTGGCACATTTATAGCTCTGCTTTCAAATTCATTCTTGTTCTATAAAAAGTTCTATAAAACCCCATGTCAGTAGTATATCTCTATTTATAAACTGTCTTATACAGACACAAAATAACTACTTTGGCCACATATATTGTGAATGAGCCGTTCCAGATCATTCTGGCCTTTCAGGTTGATGCCAAGACAAGCCTGGAAATGAAAACCGACTAAAGAAGACCAGAAGGCAGACCAGCTCAACAAGCTGTATAATGGTGTTTCATTAAAAACATGACTGAAATAAATAATTTCTAAAACTGTATTCTTGTTTACTATTGCATCTGGATCAGTCGTGGTTCTACTGCAGCCACACTGTCAAAATAAGGGCAATTTCCAAACAAATTGTAGTTCTCCAAGGTACAAACAATGTAATGTACCCTTAAAATGAGTCTTAAAGGTAGACTCAAGTCAAGTCAAGTAGGTGTTTCTTGTCATTTTAACCAGATACACAGTACACAGTGAAATGAAACAATTTTCCCCTAGGACCAAGGTGCAACACAAAGAACAAAAAACAACCTCAGTGAACAAAAACAGAATGCCACAAGACTACTCAAGTGTAGGCAGGACAAGACTTCAGAGAGAGTGTAAACACATGAGCAACAGTACAATAATTTACAGGACAAACAGGAGTAGTAACAGAACCAGTGTGAGTGAATACATTTACGGTATTTAGCAGATACTTTTATCCAAAGCAGCTTCCACTCCCTAACTACAGGGAGCAGTCTCCCTGGAGCAACTTGGGGTTTGGGTCTTACTCAGGAACCCAGTGGTGGTATATTGAAGGTAGGATCCGAACCCATGACCTCTTGTTTCAGAGGCAAGTATCCTACCCACTAGGCCACCACCATCTCTGTTCTGTATTCTAGCATCAGAGTTGTTAACCGTGTCTCTTCAGTCTTCTCAGGAAGTATAGACATTGTTGGTGATGAGGGTTCGTGTGAGGTTCTCCGTAATGTGAACACCAACGAACTCGGTACTCTGAACAATCTCCACTGAGGAGCTGTTGATGTTCAGTGGAGAGTCACAGCATGTTCTCTCTTTTATTTTATCCATATTCAGACAAAGATTGTTGGCTCTGCATCAATCCTTTAGCAGTTGCACCTCCTTTCATTGTGCCACCTTGTTACTCTCACTGATCAAACCCAGCAGTCCCAGCAATCTTTGAGGTAAGTTTCTTGTTTATATCTTAGTTTTAGAAGAGTCTGGCAGTGAGAGACATGTGCATCAGTTGTTCCAAAGCACATGGCTGCAGAAATTTACGTGAAACTCCAATTGCTCCCAGAGATGCTGCTGCGACTTCTTGAAAGGTAAACATAAATCTAATTAGAAATATAAAACAAACAGATTGCAGACAAGACAGGGTGTAACTGCAGTGCTGCAATATTCCAGCTAAATGTACTGAAAACACACCCTTGAGGGTACCACCACAGTGTTTATATCCTGAAACGTACTTTTGATCCTTTTCTGAGAGTGTATCTCAGGGCTTTTGAGGGCCAAAGGTAGTAATACATGTATCTCACTGCATGTGTGCAAGCACATAGAAGAGATCAAATGAACAATTGTAAAGAAAGATGGAAGAAAATTTGGTGAAAAGGAGGTGAGTTTAGAATTATTTCACAACCACCAACCAGCCCCTATCTACCAACCACCCAACCGCTCAGTCCATCAATTATTATATTTTTTATTTGTTTTACTTCATGTAACATGTTGTTTTTGCAAAGAAAACATGCTCATGTGTTAAAATCATTTAGGAAAGCCCAGACTTTTGACAGACAGTCAAACTCGCTGCACACTCATAAGCAAACATCCCTGCCTCCATTCTCTCCACTACATGCTCAGTGAGGGCTAAGAGGCATTTGCCAGCCCAAGCGGATCGTTCTCTCTCTCTGGGCGAGTGCCCTTGGCTCTTTCTTCTCTCCAGAGGGGATCCTTTTGTCCTGGAGGAAGTGAATGGGGCTAGCAAAGTGTGCAGGAAACTGGTCTGTTTGCAAGAGCATGTGTAGTATAATGGAGCAAATATGTGCTGTTTGTTCATGTTCTGACATTCAAAAGTCATGTGCCATATGAATTAATTAATGCTAACTTGGACAGTGAGGTTTGAAATATTATAAATAGTGCTGGGCCTTCTTATCAGTTTGGCAGTCAGACGTATAATATGGACAAAAGTAATGGGACGTTGACTGTGACACCAATAGGGATTTCAATGACACTTTCATATGGATTTGATCCTCTTTTGTTCTGTATTGAGAATTTTGTGAGGCTAATCAGCTGATGCACAGATACACACATACTCACACATATCTAGATAGTTTCACGAAATGATTCAGGTTAATGAATGATGACCTGATGGTCTTTTTTCTTTTTCTTTAGCAGTGAAAGTGAGGGGATATGAGTGAATGGTGGATATGTTGTGGGGGTCAAATGTCATCTAAAAGTTAAGTTGTTTAGTTTTGATGATATTGAATAAATTTGGTTTGGTCGTCCTCAGATTGCCATTTAAGCCCCCTGAACTTTTGACAAATTGGCTTGTATCCTTTAAAAAATGCACACACACACACACACACTCACACACACTCACACACACACACACACACACACACACACACACACACAAATATATATACATAAACCTCTTTTACACATCTGTCCAAATACTCCCACTGAATGGCAATGTGTTCTGTTATGTATCTCTACCTGTACATGTGTGTATATCTTTTTTATTGCCCTCTATTTGAGTAAGATGAGTGACAGCTAACCAGCTGTCCTTTTTTCATCCATCTTTTTCCCACCCCTCTCTCTTTCTCTCTTTCTCTCTCTCCCTCTCTGTCTCAGTGTGTGTGTTGGGGAATCAGAAGGGAACATTTGTGGAATGAGTGTGTGTGCGTGTATGTTTGACAGTGTGAGTATGTGTGTATTGTTTATAATAATAAACCATCTGGACAAAGATATTTGTACAGAATTTATACGGAACAGCTGAAAAAGCAGAGCTTCTGAACGCAATGAGAGCATAAAGTGATATAACTGGACCACACTGAGAGAGAGAGAGAGAGAGAGAGAGTGAGAGGAAGAAGAAGAAGCAGAAGAAGCAGAAGAAGCAGAAGAAGAAGAAGGAGAAGAGGAGAAGGAGAAGAAAAAGAAGAAAATATGAAATGTACCTGTAAAATGAATAAAAACTAACAGTATTCACACACAGTATTCATTCTTGTGTTTTCAAATTCTCTAAAATGTAATGTCAATACTATGTCTGTATTTATTAACTACAATTTATTTTGAGAATAAATATAATATGCTGACACTGATGTATTTGAGTGAATAGGAATGTTGATGTATTGTCAGTCTAATTCATGCAATTATTATTTTTAAGATGTATTATAGTTAAAAAAAAACACACACACACATGGGCACACACACACTCACACAGACAAACACATAGACACACTCACTTTCAGCAAAAAGGCAGAGAGCATGGTGGCTTATTGGCAAAGTAAGGAGAAACACATTTGAATGGTCTACACACAGTGGCCATCTGGCCAAGTCAAATATTGCCCCTCTCTCTCTCTATCTCTCTCTCTCTGATGTGTATTTGTCTGCTACATTGTCCATGATCACACTGAGGTGTCCGTCAATTATACGCCTCACTACTTACACTTAGAAGTCTACACTTACAGTTGTATGCAGAGGTTTGGGGTGCTCCTGGTCAAATGTTTTGTTGACTTGTGAAAATAAGTACAGTTCCTCAACAAAAAACACACCTCTGCACACTTCATGCACTATTGCTGTTTGTTTGCTTTATGGATACATTTCATATTTATTTGTATTTTTCACATTATTATTATTATTATTTTACACTCAGCAAATAAACCATCTGAAGAAGGAAAAATACATATTTTAGCTTGTCCTCTTTACAGGATGTGTTAGTTTATTTTCACTTAAAGAAAGAACACAGTATATAAAACACTTCACAGTGACATTTCACACTATATGAACTTATAAATAAATATAATTTATAATTTCATCTTCCATGACTTAAAAAAACAATTGAACACCTAATTTGATGAGGATCTTTAAATTACATCTTTTTATACACATTGCTATACTATTGAAAAATAATTACACATTTTGCGCGATTGGTACCAAACAAAACTCCATTTACATTTGATACCCAGTCTGTACTGTGCTGCCAGCTGTTCTCCATTGGTATTTGATGTTTTTTGGTTAGGTTGGTTTTCTTTCAGGATACAACAATGCCCTTCCATCGTATTCATAAGATCATATAGTTCTTGAATTTCTCAGCTTACTTCTGTTAATTCAGAGAAACATCTATGTTGCACATGATTTCCAAAAGTTAATGTACAATTAGTGTATGTAACCGAGTGTATGTGTGTGTGTGTGTGTGTGTGTGTGTGTGTGTGTGTATGTATTCATCTCTTTGTCAGAAAGAAATGTTCTCATAATGATAGGAATACTGTCAGGTGCTGTTTTACAAATTCAACGTTTTTCGGAAAAAAAAAAAAGAGTAGAAAGATTACCTGAAGTTAAGGTTAATGTTAGGTTTAGGCGTAGGTGTAATATATATATGTGTGTGTGTGTGTGTAGGTTTGTGTGTGTATGTGTGTGTGTGTGTGTGTGCAAGTGCGTGAGAGAGAAAGAGAGACAGTGGTCATTTTGAGGAACATGTGAAGTAAACACTGTAAACTTCCCCTGATGTCTGCACCTCTCCTTCTCTTTTCAAAGAAATGCAAAAGTAAACAAACCGAGCGGTGAAGACAGAAAAACTGAAGAAGTCTGATATGAGGTAAATAATATGGTCCACACCCAAAAGCAGAAATGCACTTTTGCCTGCAGATTTCACGGCAAATGCGAGTGAACTGTTCTACAAGCAAAAACTCCTGTTCAAAAGTAATACACTGCATTTATCTAATCAGTATCAGTTTATGGCAAAGCTGAATGAAGAGTCAACAAACCCCCACCCCACCCCCATAATATTGAATCTTACATTAATTTGCAAGGTTCAGAATGTTTACATTTTGCTTCCAAAATTATTTCTAGTGTTTGTATTAAAAAATAAAAGTCAAGTCACTTCTTTCTCTGCATTTAACCCATTCACCAAGTGAAGCAGGGGACTGTCACCAATGAGGAACGCCTGGGGAGCAGTGTGTGTGGATGGTACCTTGCTCAAGGGAACCTAAGTGATGACACTAGAAGTGTTGGGATTCAAACCCACAACCTTCTGATTGCAGGGGCAGCGCCCTAACCACCAGGCTACCAGCTGCCCTAGTTGATAATTTTAGTTTTGCTCAACAATGAAATTGAGGCCAATATCAGTTTGTATCTTAATGACTTAATGATTCCTTCAGAACAATAAATAAATGAAATCAAAATGGATAGGTTAGGAATGTCAGTTGTGTTACTGTAATTAGATTCCTTACCGTGATTTTTGTTATTATTATCGTTATTGTTGTTGCGATGCAGATACAGGTGTAACTCTGTCTGGCTTTAAAACCTGCATTCAGTAAGATGCCTGAAAATATTGCGTACTTCCAACTAACAATGACTACAATTAGATAGCCACTGAAACTACAGTGAATAGCTTTATGTCTTTCTGTTCAAAATTGAACTAAATAACATTTCTGACCGATAATGTCTTCAATCTCTTATTTATGGATACGTTTGAATGAAATTCAATAAAGAAACACTAGTGACAAGGACACACACACATACACGCACACACACTGACAACAAACACACACACACAGACGCACATAGAAACACACACTCTGAAAACACACACATACACACACACACACACAGACGCACATAGAAACACACACTCTGAAAACACACACATACACACACACACACACACACACAGACGCACATAGAAACACACACTCTGAAAACACACACATACACACACAGATGCACAAAGACACACACAGAGACACACAAACACACATGCACAAACTCTGACAACAAACACACACGCACACAGATACACACAGACACATTCACCCACACACACACACATACACACACACACACACACACACGCACACAGACACACACACACACACACACAGACACACACACACACATACGTGCCAACACCCACACTAGTTTACAGCTGAGGAATCTGCTCTTATCAAAATCACCTTAAAGAGTATTGCGTCATGGAAGATGCATTCACCTCCTCCTTTAATCAGCAGAGGACCAATATCCTGCAATTAACTCTCTCTCTCTCTCACACACACACACACACACACACACAAACACACACATACACGCACACACACACACACACACACCTACACACACACACACACACACACACCCTGGAGTCAACTACTAGCCTTGAAAATGGAATACAGGACTCTCCTCACTTAGAGACTGTTCTTGTCCCTTTAAACTTTTGAAAAATACAAACCAAACACTCAAACAAACAAACTACAAAATGAACTTAAATCTAAAGGCATTTTTAAAGATACTGTATATGATGTGTATGCAGAATTCTGAGAATTACAGCCTTTTTATCCTAATAGTTTCATGCTCATGATCGAAGAAGACATGGAGCAGGGCTTGATCTGGAGTGTTTGAGTGTGTGAGTGGTGTGAAATGTGACCGTGGTGTTGATTGTGATGGGAAGTGGTGATTGAGGTCTTTGTGCTGAGCCGATCAGAGCAGATATAAATAGCATCCGAATAACTCCAGTGACGTGCTTCAGAATGCACTTTTAATTGGTTTATAAATTCTGCCAATTATGTGGCCGAATTCCCGCCTGCCACTTAAGTCACCTTGGGGAAACTGCCAATTCAAACAGGGCCGGGTCAGAGAGAGAGACAGAGAGAGAGAGAGAGAGAGAGAGAGAGAGAGAGAGAGAGAGAGAGAGAGAGAGAGAGAGAGA
>JBBPCX010000040.1:17462791-17475900 GCA_037974365.1 Hydrocynus forskahlii
TCTCTCTCTCTCTCTCTCTCCCTCTCTCTCTCCCTCTCTCTCCCCGCTGACGTCACCCCTGTTCATGACTCCCCATGTCTTTTTCTTGGATGAGCTCTGTTATGACAAGTTCAATTGTACGCTGTCAGCCCGTAACATTTCTGTAAATACTGGTCGTGCCAGGAGCGTCAGTGGCAGGAAGTGAGTTTATGGGCGTCCTCCTCACGGTAGCACAATGCCCTGTTTTGTACTGTAAATGGATCACTTTGAGCTATTCTGAGACTTGCGTTTCCCCCACAATACACGCCAGGCTAATCAACTGCAGGATTAGGCAATAGAAAGGTGTTACGTTTCTTTTTCCTCAGTGTCTCGTGCTTCTAAAAGTATTTCTATATCAGCATGTTGGTGCATCTGAAAAAATTAGTAGAATTTATGTTACGTTTCAGGTGTTAATTAAAACCTCTGTAATGTTGCATTTGGTCCCAACCCTACAAAAGTATACTTGGTCATACAGCCATTCAGTTCCTTTGCATAGCTTAGCTTGTACTGTGCGGCATTACTAGGCTGTATTTGCTGTCTCTTCGTCATTTGCCGCAGTTTGTGGTATGACCTTGGTTCACCTGGGATTGTTATGTCTGCTTGTATAATGAAGCTCCTTTTCTACGTTCAAGAAAAGGTACTAGGTCAAAAGGCCTGAAGACTAGGCGCAAGGATGCCTTAATCCTTGGGTTTCAAACAGACCTGCTAGGTCCAACTCAAGCAGTGTAAATAATGCTTAGCAGTCAGCAGAGATAAATGGAAAGTTACAGCAGAGGGTTTTTTATGCAGCACCTAAGCCTTTGCCAACCAGTAAGGCATCCTATTCTCAATCATCTATCTTCATTTTCTCACCACCTGTCTTCACCTTCAGTATCCTGCTCACTTGCTCTTCCAGGAACGGTGGATCTCTCATTGGGTTCAGAGAGTTCCTTTTCTACAGGCGTCCTTTACTTTACTGCCATACGAGGAACCACTGCACTAAAGGAGGCAGTGAGTCTTGTATCATGACTGATCGGTACAGCACTTCCGTGTAGATGTAAAGTGGCATTTCACTGACACCCTTATCCAGAGCAACTTACAATCATTAGTTACAGGGACAGCCCCCTGGAACAGCTTAGGGTTAAGTGTCTTGCTCAAGGACACAGTGGTAGAAAGTGGGGGTTGAATCTGCAACTTTGTGGTCATCAGCTTCACAGACAAGTGTTTTACCCACCAGGCTACTACCACCTCCTACTATCAGGCCATGTCAAACCTTGTGAGTGCATGGTGTATTAAGATCTTCTTCAGGCCAGCAAGGAGCTTCCTGTGAGGAGCTGCAAGGCCAATGTGTCATTTCCTTCTCTGACCTCTTTCCTGTGGTGGCCATAATGTCACCAGTTTTCATTCCATGGCAGTTTCATTCTCCACTGCTGAATCAGTGCCCCCTTTATTGCTGAACCTGCACCAATGCGTGGCCCTGCCATGCTGTGCCGCTCCAGCTTATCAAGGCCTCGTCTGCAAAAGAAAATAGAATTTTCTTACATAGAATTAAATATGTGATGTTGGCTTTTTTGGAGTTTCCCTTGGGTTTACATAGTTTATTTCAGCAAACTTTGCTGTACTGCATGTGCAGCACACAATAAAATAGGCTCAGTGCCTTTACTCTGTACAGTACTGCTTCCTGAACATGTCTGGGATGCACTGCTGTGCTCCTTGCTGATCGTGTGTAAACTTTCTTCCCTTTCAACAAAAGTTAAGCTCAGAGGTGGTCGCTGGAGCCAACTCCCCATCAATATCAGATTTGCACCAACTGTAGCTTTAAAAAGCTGCTAAAACTGTGCTATTCTCCGCTGCTTTCTTTTAGACATCTGCACTTCCATTACACTTTCAATCTTCTTTTGTTGATTTTCTGTATTTTGTTCTTTTATTTTTATCTCTTACTATTTTTGAAGCATAGTTAACTCTATTCTTGGAAAGCACATTAAATGACCTTTGTGTTTGTCAAAAAAAAAAAAAAAAAGTGGTGTTTATAGCACAGCACAGGACACAGTGTGTGTCTTTCTCCCTATTGAACCCATTCACCAAGTGAAGCAGCGAGCAGCCAGGAACACAGCGCCTGGGGAGCAGTGTGTGGGGACGGTACATTGCTCAAGGGTACCTCAGTGGTGTCACTGGCAGTCCTGGGATTTGAACCCATGCCTTTCCAATCACAGGGGCAACTCCCTAACCACCAGGCCACAAGCTAGGAATAAACTTGACTTGACTTGACTTGTACGTAACAGGCCTCAGAGTGCGTTTACACTTTGCCGAAGGATGGATGAGTGCTGTCTGCTGTGCCACAAACTGCTGCCAGTTCTGCGAATGGTTTCTTAACACCAACATGTTCTCGTCGCATTAGACTGTGCTGACAAGTTTTGCAGTGCCTTCATCCTTCCTGGCTCCTGTCACTGTCCTCACCCTGCAAATTTCTGACTTGTTTGTCAGCTCCCGTTCGCCTTGCGGTGGCACCACCCTGTCACCACCCATCCACACGTGTTCCTAGTTGCTAATGATCACTCACACCTGTGTCTTGTCATCCTTGTAATCTGCGTTTGTGAACATAACCCCTGTGTTCCTTTGCTTCATGCCATGGCCCCGCTTGTGCCCCTGGAGCATTAAATCCCTCTTATCCCAATTAATGTTTGGTCCTATTGTTTCTTTGTTTGAGCATGGATTTGCCTGTGATGTGTCTGCTGGTATTATAAGTTTATAGCACCTTCTGGAAAAGCTCTATTAAAGTCTGCGTACATTTACTGCCTACTTCGCCTGGTTCTTTCTCCTTTTTTTTTCTTTTCATTTTTCAAAGGTGTATAAGAATCTTATGAATCATGCATGTATGCCAGTAACTGACAGCTCATACATTCAGAAACAAACACCACAGTCGCGGCCTTTGATTTGAGTGTAGGAGTTTGTTTACATTGCATACAACACCACTCTATTGTATCAGGACTGTTTACTTGTCTCTGAGTCTGTGTTAGCTGCTATATTAAGCTGCAGGGGGAAGGGGGGTGATGGCTGTTAAAACCTTGTTGAGTGAGGCAGTAATGAGAGCATACAAGAAATAGTAGGGTCTGTGCACCCCTGTGTGTGTGTGTGTGTGTGTGTGTGTGTGTGTGTGTTCCCGTAACTGACGCTTGCTCTTACTCACCTTGGGGAGGGAAGGGTGACTCAGCAACATGTCATCAATAATAGCTGGGACCGGGCTCCCTTCATCCTTCATACCACCATACACACACACACACACACACACACACACACACACACATACTTGCAGCTGGGCTGCATTCAGGGACAAAAAAAAACCTGGAACATGTGCTTTGACTGTTTTCACTTTGCCACCATGACACAAAACACATACACTGAGGGAGTGTGAGAAAATATGACATATTTGCTGAGTCAGTGAATCTCAGTGTTCAGCAGGTGCTCATAGTGTTCCTCAAATTAGTCAATGATTGAAAAATATTGTGACATTGCTCTGAGAAATGTACCAAAAGCTTGCGTTCAAGGCTGAGTACAAGCATTTCAACACGTATTGAGCCAACAAAGATGTTTGAATCCGGTTGAACTTTTTCCAGTGATTGTCCCGATTATGAAAATGACTCTGACTTTCGGCGCCTTGGATATTGGCTGTGGATCTTTGACTTTGACAGACATTTTTGGAAATTTAGATGTTTTATCTATGTTGCCTCTGTTTCATGTAAAAAGAGTGCATGTAATGAAAAGGCACATTCATTCAACTGTTGCTTTTTATATGACAACAAAGAGTTGCAGCCACATTGGAATTTATTCAGTTGCAGCCAGTTTGATTACGATGCACATACAGCCACGTTGTCCTTAAGTACTATACAATGTAAAAAAAAAGCTGGTATTCACATTTCATAACATTACATAACATCAGTCATGGGTATCCCTGGATCACATGGCATGTTTTGACATGTTGTACGGACACTTCTGAGTTGTATTTTACATAGTGAGAAATTAACATAACATAAAATGTGGGTTTTTAAACAATATATACATGTAGTCAAATTACAGGTCAACTTACAGGTTTGGAATACATTCTTGTTATTGTAATAAGATTTTGATTTGTATCTCCAGAACAGAAATGATCCAAAATAATACGACTTATTAGCAAGATGCATACACCATGTTTTCTATGGGTTGGAATAATATTCTCCTCCCTGAAATGCAGGAGAAAGCCCGAATGCGAGTGTGTTACTAGAGATCTAGAGCCTGGACTATCACAACTGACCACCGTGGCATTTCACATTCTGACAATAATCACAGACTTACAGGTCAACAACAGTGGACAGATTTTATCCCCAGCTAAACAAGCCACAGAGAGGAGCTGAGTGTGTGTGTGTGTGTATGTGTGTGTATGTGTGTGTGTTTAATAGAGATGGGTTTAGAGGGATAAAGTCCATCTCATAATCAGACACACACGCCAGATTAATAAGGCACAGCTGAACGTGTGTTCGTGTGTGTGAGTCTTAAACTGGTCAAATTAAATTCAAGATGTCTCTACTGGCAGAGCATATGCTGCAGATTACCAGAGAAAAAGGCCTGAGCATTATGGTGTAATCCATTATAACATTGTACATAATGGCCTCTGTCACCTCCACTCCACTGCACATTCAGCCACTTCCCAGAAATCAAAGATCACCGGTGTTTGTTGGTGTGTGTGTGTGTGTGTATGAGTGTGTAAATGTATATGTGGGTGGTTTGTGAACACGTATTTGCTGTGTCAACATTGCAAACATAATGTTTACAGCGATGATAAAGTATGAGGAAAGTATTTTTACGTGAAATTAAACATGATTTCCATGGTATTAAACATAAAAAAAATGTGAAGCCTATTTGAACCTATTTATTTTGGCAGTAAATGTGTTGTGGCCTGTCAAAAGTGATGCTACAAGGAATGAATAAATGTAGCAAACAGTAATAAAGTAAAGATGTAATCAAAAACATAGCTAATGTACTGGTTAGAAGAATAGAGTTTGATAAATTCATGTATTTGTTATGTGTCTGTCCGCAGAACCTGATTTATTGAATGAAGAATTGATAAGCTGAAGCAGGTACTGGATGGCGGCTGGGCTTCCTTGAGGAGAGGTCTGGAAATGGTGAAGATAACACTCAAAATTAATTACAATTGATTGTTTAGTTGTTTATTCTTATTTATTCTAACAAGTTTTTAATGCTTATTGTACATATAAATAGTATTCCATACTATTTTCGTAGTATTTATGACCTGATATTTTTGTATTTTATATTTCTTATTATTTATGACCTGCGATTTTTGTACAGTACTGTATACATAAACTGCATTCTTGCCATAAAAGGATGACCTCACCAGAAAACGATACAATTACACAAGAGTGAAATGTAATTGTGTTTAAACGCTGCAAGAAAATCATTTCACTATCAATATTTATAACTTTATAGTTGACAAATATTTTTGGACCATTTAAATTACTCAGTGAATGTTCACATAGTGGTAAGAATAGCTTGTGCTTTCAAATAATGTAAATAAAGAAAAAGAAATGTGTAGTTTTGATATGACAGCGACAACTGGGAACACACTGATATTCTCTTTGTGCGGTTATAGTTCTCCTCTTTCAACTAAAACATCTTCTACAATTACAAACAGAACTTTACAGTCCCTCTAAGTCCCCTGAGAAAATGAAAAGTAGAAAAAAAAAGTACGAGCATTCTGAAATCCAACACCCAAACTTACTCAGCTGGCCACCTGATACACCTGCGGCGAGATGGATTTTTTCCCACCAGCAGAAGACAATCTGCCATAACGACTGATAAGTGCAAAAGTGCATGTACCCAATAAAGAATTCATCACAAATAACAAGTAGTCTAACTCACACACTCTGCGAGATAAGAGAACACCAAAAACAGTTCCTAGATTCATAATTCTAGAAAGCTGAGAGACACCTGTTTCATTTCAGACTCCACCTGCACGTGTAAAATACAGCTGCAGTCTAAGAATTCCCTTGCAGTTCCAAACATTATTATTCAGGGAAATTTGTTCTGTGATTTTGATCTATTTGAAATTGTAATTAAGTGTGAAACCAGTAACAAAAAAGAAGCTTAACTGACATTTTTTGATTTTATAAATCGTCATTAAGAAAATGAGTTTGAATAGTTTGGAGTATTTCTGTGGGTCCGTCCACCATGAAACCATCACAAAACTTCTGGGATATCTGGTATTGTCTAAATACCAGTGTCTAAAATAAAAGACGTAATAATTAAGTCTAGATTATGTGAAAATTTCACTGGAGAACTAACTTATGACCACAAAGTTACTTGACTTTTACCATGTTTTATTTTATATATCGTCACTTTGAAAACTTTTTAAATGTTTGGATGATTTCTGTTAGTCTGTTGATCATGAAAGCTTCACAGAATGTAGGGACTCCTGGCATTATTAAACAGCTTCTAAAAATAAAAGACGTGATTGGACTAATGAGGTCTAGAGCATCAGATAATTTAACTGGAGAACTAAATTTTGAATATGAAGTTACTTGATTTTTACCAGATTTTGATTTATTAATTGTCTCTTTGAAAATTGTTTTAACTGTTTGGAGGATTTCTGTTGTCCCGTTGACCATGAAACCTTCACAGAATTTAAGGATACCTGGAATTATCAGTTAGTGTACAAAATAAAGACATAGTAATTGGACTTATGAGGTCTAGATTATTGGACATTTTAACGGGAGAACTGTATTTTGAACATGAAGTTACTTGACTTTTTCCATGTTTTATTTTATAAATCCTCACTTAGAAAACCATCGACCATGAAACC
This sequence comes from Hydrocynus forskahlii, assembly GCA_037974365.1. Classification (NCBI taxonomy): domain Eukaryota; kingdom Metazoa; phylum Chordata; class Actinopteri; order Characiformes; family Alestidae; genus Hydrocynus; species Hydrocynus forskahlii. Next base: position 17,469,642 of record JBBPCX010000040.1, read on the forward strand.
TCCACAGAATTAAAGGGCAGCTGGCATCATCAAATAGCGACATGATTAAGCTTGTGAGGTCTAGATTGTTGGAAATTTTACTGGAGAACTACATTTTGAAAATAATGATGAGCCTACAACATTGTAGGCCTTGGACAAAGTGTTAAAACAAGTGTTCTGGAGGTGTTAGGTCTCAGCTGAAGTTCAGGTCATTAACTAGGCCGTGAGTGAAAAGTTGCCACTCTGCTTGCAGTGAGAAGAAGAGCTTTTTCCTGGTAAAAGATGTGTGTGCATATTAAAAAGGGGCTGAAATATTTGTGCTGTCAGCACTGGTCAAAGGCTTCTGCTTTCACACAGGAGCAGACAAAAGCAGGAGGCGGTGATCAGCCGGGCCAGAGCCAGTGTGTGTGAGAAATAAATCAGCCCTACACACACACACACACACACACACACACAAAGACGTATGCAGGCCAGAGAAAGAAGGCTGAGCCAACTCCAGAAAACCGGGAACAAAGTCTGTGCATAGATTAATATTTATTCTGTGGCACACACAGTTCAGTGCAGAACAGAGTACAATAACATCATAACTCTAAACTCTAAACCCCTCTGCACCCCCCGACCTCCACTCTTTTCTGTATCTGAAAATAAAAAGGTGAAAGGTCCATATGGCAGCTTGTCCCAACCTGACAAACGTCACACAGAGCTGTAATACATTTTGCGTTCAACGATATGTGTGCGCAATGTTTTGCCTTTTTCTTTTTCTTGCCGCGCATTAAAGCAACAAAAAAGCCTAAAATGGGGATGCAGTGCAATTATGCAACTAGTATAATTGGTCTGTATGCATGTAAGCCTGTATTTGTTTTTCATACCTAATTCCTTTTCATCAGCACAATGTGTCAAACATGCCACACCTGCAAGTCTCACTCTACACACCTCTAATGGAAATGATATGCAGCTCAATCTCAGACACACACATACTCGCTTCCACATGACATCTGAAATTGCAGGTGATAAGGAATTCATGCAGGTGATAAGGAAATTCTTGCTTTCCAAAGTTTTCATGCAAGCTTTTAATGATGAGCAACAAAGCAACAAAGAGGAGGGAGAGAAAGAGAACGACAAAACACTTCATAATCCAAATTCCTTTTCACACATCATCAGATTTGTATATATTACGAACAACATGCTTGACAAAGAAGATGTGTAAATAGACAGATCAATTAAATAAGTACAGCAAATAACCATTAAAAAGCAGCGTAGCACTAATACAAAATGAGGCATGCAGAATGTGTCAACTCAGTGTCAGTGAAGTGTGATAAATATTATAACGTACCGATGTATTTTTGCACAAATGTGGTGGGATAATGTGTTTTGCACAGTTTGCAAAGACCTGCCACTGCAACCTCACGCTGAAAACTTGATTGGCACGTTGATAACTGGGACATTACCAGTCCAGTGATGGCATGCGATAGATTTATAACAGTCTATTAGAGGAATAAGTAGATTATAATGTGTAATGTGAAGCAGTGGTTACAGAAAATGAATGAATGAATGAATGTGTAATGTGTGGGTGCTTGTGGCTCTAGTAATGTCTGAGCAATTTTTCAGAAAGCACAGCAGGAGGACATGTAACATGGCAAATTAGTCACACAGCAGCAGGTCGTGTCACAGGCTTTGGATGGAAGGGAGGGATTTGACACCTCTCGTAATAAATGAGTGATACTAACCGCCACCAAGTAGAGCCCACGGTAACTGGCGCCCCGTGTGAGGAGGACGGAGCTGGATCTTGGTTGTAAACCGCATTTGGCCCCGACTCAGAGGGCAGCAATAGGAAGCCTTGGCACAACACAAGTGTGAAAACCTATCAAATTGTCGGCCATGACAGAAATAGCTGGCGAGATTAGTGACTGAAGCAAGACAATGGGTTCATTTAACTCCGGCAGAACAGAGAACACTTTGTTAGCTTCTGTGCTTGTTTGTATGCAAGGAAGCTTGGTATAGTTTTATCAGTGGCAAGGAAAATACCCACAGATATGATTTTGGCTACAAAATCTTCACAAACTTGTAAGTTATTTCCTGCAACACTTCATTAACCGAATTAGAGCTGAATTTCACATATACTTGGATGCAGTATGCAGCAGTAAAATGATCTGGTGATGGACAGATATGTTCTGATGCACTGCAATATCTAGTAATCGATTTGTTTTATATCTACAACTTCTACCTCTTTACCAGAGTATGGAGCTGTAGTAATTGTCCTTATGCTGACCTTTCTTCGCGAAGGATCCTCCGCCTCAGGCTGAGAGCCGTAAATTCATACAACTATGAAATTAACATGCCAAAAAAAAGAGTTCACCCACTTCCTCCTCTCTCAATCATCTCAAACAGTGAGAGGAGGTAAGTAGCTGAAATGAAAGGGAGGAGGTATGGAAACAGAACACTGAAGCCCACCTTGTTGAGAAATGAAAAGGACTGCATTTGCAAAGTGTAAAAGTCAACATTTCATCATATACAGGCATGGAAAACAATAAGAGACCACTTTTCCCTGTTTTTCTGTTCACTGTTTGTACAATTTGCAGCAGTGTGTGTGTGTGTGTGTGTGCGTAAAAATAAGAAACGCCTCCATATGTGTTGTGAGAGCAGTAGTGTGTGTAGCGCAGCTTTTCCATGGTCTGTATTCCAGCAGCCTCACTCCTGATTCAGTTTCTAATGGATGAAACAGAGTCACACACACACTCTGCTCTCAACATCACTGTTTTAATTGTAAAATAATGTAAGAGTGTTGTGTAGTTTAACATTTCCAAGCTATAATAAATTATTAATATGCGTTATTTTTTATTTTTCTCCAAACAATTTTTTAAAAATCTAGTGTGGTCAGTAGTGTATGAAACAATAGTGACATGCACATTTTACACAGACACACTCCCACAAACTACAAAAGCAATAAGCAGGAAAAAAAAAAAAGATGCAGCCTCTTATTTTTTTCCATGGCTGTATATGTACATAGAACTACAACAAACAAGTATATATACTTCTATAATTATGCTATAAAGTATATAATGATGGACTGGATGTGCTACTATTTCATTTCAGATGTTAACAGTGCACGTAAGACTTACACTGACCGCAATTTACGCTGAAACTGGGGTAAGAAAGCAACTAAAAGTTTTTTTGTTTTGTTTTGTTTTGCTAACAGCTTTGTGCTCACATGTAGGGATGAATATGAGAAGTTTACAGAAAGGAGGTTTGCTTTTGGTCAGATTTCTTCAAAGAGCACATTAGTATGGGTAGGGTTAAGCGAGGTTTGAATAGAATGAAAGAGAGTTGAGAAAAGCTTTTAAATACACTGTGCAGCGCGTAGGTCGGTGTTTGGGCTCCGAGGCTGTTTGATGAGGCTGTTTGAATCTGGTTGAGTAAACGTCATTCTCTCATGGTTGTGTCCATCAGACTGGACAGACACACCAGTAGTTAATTACACACGTCGTGAACCAACAGGACTGCACAAGGTGAGGAGAGTGATGGCCTGCCTGTGTATGTGTTTATGTGCATGAACTAAAGGGAGTGATAGGGTGTGTGGTTGTGTGTGTGTGTGTGTGTGTGTGTGTGTGTGTGTGTGTGAGAGAGAGAGAGCAAGAGAGAGAGCAAGAGAGAGTACGCTCATTCATAAGATTATACATACTTTTATAAGAATTCTCACCAGCATGCACTGCTAGTCGCATGTTTTGTAATACAAATTATTTTTAATAGGTCTGTAATAACATAACATGTAAAGGCTGAACGTTGGTTTTGTTTTGAGACAAACAATATCCAAAATATACAGTTTTATTCAAAAGTGTGGGCACCTCTGGCAAAAATAATACTGTATGCCCCACAGAGATTATTCCCAATTAGTGTTTATTTGCTGAATTTAACTAGTTACTTAAACTCACCAGTGAAACTGCAGTTGTGCACTGCAGTTTGCAGAGGATGTATTATTGTTCTCTGGGTTAGTTAATTTTTTACTTATAAAATCAAGACATCTTAAAATTTGTTTAAAGTTTTGTACCATAAATAGGACAGCATTACAGAGAATACCATTTTACGATTAATACCATACCCACACATTTTATCCCCTTGTTGAGATTCCTGCACTCATGAACATCTAGACCCCACTCTGGCCCCTATAGACTTTCCCAGCCATCGAAGAACTGAAGTACATGCAGTCTCTTGGGCGATCCTGCTCTAATTCCTCAGCAGACCAATCCAACAGACACTATTATATTTGGAATATTATGCTTGGGATTATGCCTGTGTGTGTTTGTATGCATGTGGGTATGTCTAGACACTACCACTCACTCAGACTTTTCCCCTTTCCCTCATCACTATGAGAAGGCCACTGTGTCCAGACAGTGTCTAGTCAGCGGGTGTTTGGGAGGAGGGATTCTTTGTGAATGTTTAAAAGAGAGGCTTTCTGCGTAATGAGAAATGACCATCATATTCGGTCGCGCTGCCTGGCTTATCATTGTCTTTTGATATTTGAACTTTCTAAATTTTGCAACTTTAAACAGCTATTTTTAAGTTAGTAAAGCCATTTATGTGCAGGGAAGAACATGAGGAACATTTAGCAGCTTTGTTGACAGTGACTCCATTTTGGACTACCCTATTCATTTAATAGTCATTAACATGTTAAAGTTATTGCAGTGACAGAGTTTCAGCTGCTGTCACGTGACTCTCGACTTGACATTTACAACTTTTAGCACATAAATGAATTTAGTCAGGACTGCCAGCCTTAAACTCGTAAATTAATAGTTTTTACACTAGCCAGCTAGCATACTATTGGCTAACCAGCTGTATCAGGCTGTTGTAGCTTTTTTTCTTTAAATACCACTGTTGCATTTCATATTTTTATGTTATGAAAGACTCATCTGAATACAAACAAGATATTTTTAGTATAGGTTTCCTTTTATACAGCTAATAAGAAAACTAAGTCACAATTTTCTTCTTAGGATTTAGACTAGCACCCCAGGTACTCAACCTGTACTCAAGTACACTTCACCCTTAGTGGCTCCAGGGGGACTGTCCCTGTAACTAATGACTGTAAGTTGCTCTGGTTAAGACCGTCAGCCAAATGCCCCCTTTATTTGTGCCCCAGATATTTGAGACATGACACAGACTCACAGCCAAAAGATCTGAAACTCACCCCAGGTATTTAAGACTTTCAGATTCACTTCCCTAAGACTCTGAGAAGTGAGAAGTGAGGTGCGAAGCACGAGTCGTGACTCTAAATTGCACCCCAGAGACTTGGACTTGGACCCCAGAGACTCAAGACTCACACACTCACAGCCCGGAGACTCGAGACTCAGCTCAGACTCGTACCCCTCTAAACACAACTCTGACTTGCACATCTGATACTTGTAAGTTGACTTGGACTTGCACCCCAGGGACCTGAGACTCGACTTAGCCTTAGTCCCCAGAGACTTTAAACCCAAACTGCACCACAGATACTGGAGACTCCAGAGACATGACACATGACTCAGACCTGACTCAGATTTGCATTTTGACAGTTAGTGTATATTTGAGAGTGTTTTCATTTGTAAGTAAATATTGCAGTGTGTTGCCTCTGTGATTTTGCCTCTTAGGCTAGCAAGACTATTAGACAAGGCCATTTGAATTTAAGCAAGGATGGATCTTTTGTGGTTGGAGTGTATTCATATTCGACCCTAATCGCATGTGTGTGACTTCTGAGGGTCTGGACATTTTCATGTCTGCTTGCCGTAACTCAAGTCTCTGTGTGAGCAGTAAAGTAATCGTGTGTGACAGCGTGTGTGGGGTTTTCCCAACACAGGGGTCACTCACAGAAGATCTGAAGAATACTTGACCACGCGGAAAGTGCATGTGTGTGAGTGTGGAGAGGGTGACACACTACCATTTAGATGCACACACACACATACACACGCACGCACACACACACACAAATAACTGCGGCCCCATCCAAACACAAAGGACCTGCTGTGTTGACAGCTCTACTGAGAGAGAGCTTAACCTCTGATCTAAAGCGTCAGTCCATCACCACAGCAACTGCTGACCTCCAAACTAATGGCGAGTGATATGGACTCCTACGCACAGATGCATACACACAAATATGACATAAAATACAGTTTGCAGAGTACTGTGAAGTATAGGTTAGATACTACAAGAAAAATTATATCAACGTCAATAAAAAAATCCATTTTTTACACTATCTGAAAATGTCAGTTTTACATTACCTAAACATTCACCACCAATGATCTGCCAGAAACTG
>JBBPCX010000040.1:17478445-17490729 GCA_037974365.1 Hydrocynus forskahlii
TGTGCGAATTGTCCTGAGTCTCTTGCCGGATGGCAGGAAAGTAAAAAGTGGCAGTGCAGGGTGGCTGGGGTCTTTCAGGATGCTCCTAGTAGAGTTATATTGTTGAGAGTCCTGTCCAGTGACTCTTAGTGGTGTAGTGTGGCGTCCTTAGACAGACATGCATAAAAATGGCCATAATTATTATCTGTATTTTACATATAAACCATTTGCAGACTAAACTGTATTACCTGTGTTTCTTTAATGAGACTATATTTTATAGATCACAGTATTTTGGTGGCACAACAAACTTTTACAACAAACATTTTGAAGCTAGCAAAATCACATTTCAGTTGGATTTGAAATTCACTTGGTAACATCTCTCCAACATACAAAATAAACCTCATTTACTATGAATAACATACAGTATTTTGGCCAAAACTGACCACAGTTGTGCTACAGTTTCTTGTTAGGTGGAATGGGAGGGGTTGGGGACATTGTAGTTCAGATGCTAGATTAGATTGACTGACTGAAGAAGATACTTTAAATCCTGGAGGTCCTGAGGCCACAGTCATGGTCAGTGTGTGTAAAAGGGATAGAAGGATGAAGGGACGTGAGAACTTTTCCTGAAATGTGGGAACCTTTACGAAGGATTTAGGACCAAAGTGCTATGAGAAAAGGAGAACGAAAATGTAACAGTCGTGAGATGAGTCAGAGGGGTTCATTGTTGGAGTGGAGGAATTGGAGGAAAAGTGTATGTGCGTGAGTCAGAGGACATGTTTGGCTGTGCGTAATTGGTGAGGTGAAAAGAGGGGAGGGCTTGTAGGCAGGTTTAAGGTCATTGTTCTGCTTTGATGGGATTATTTGCACTTCACATAAGAAACCCAGGTAACATCAGGAGAGTAGAAATAAAACATCCACACTGCAGCACTTTCTCTCTCTCTCCCTCTCTCTCTCTCTCTCTGCCTCTCTCTCTCTGTCTCTCTCTCCCTCTCTCGCTCTCTCTCTCTCCCTCTCTCTCTCTCTCTCTCTCTCTCTCGTAATTGCTCTTGCTCTGTAATTAGAGGCAAGGGCTTGACGACCCGACAGATACTTGCAGAGTCTCCTCTCAGCGCAAGTGAAGTGAAAAAAGTATAAGACTTCAAAACTGAGTGCAAAGAACTTTTTTGTGTGTTTTACATCTCTTTCTCTTGTCCTCCCCCTCCTTTCAATGTGCACTGTATCTTTTTACTTTTAATCTATTTTTCTTCTTCCAGGGCTTAGGTGTTCTGTGTCTTTTGAGGTGCACTGCATTCTCAGCCAGTGCTAATGCTTAAACAAGAAGGGGAAGAATACTGACAGTATACGCCCCAGGCAAGAGTACAGGCAGATTAACTGTTAACGTGAAAGATACAGGTAGAGAACTAAACTTGCGGACAGCAGCACCATACACAGATATGTAAAAATAGTGAGTGATAAAGATGCATGTCATTTTTCTACACTCCACAAAAAGCAGCTGGTCTTGCAGTAAAGTGCTGAAAAGTGAGCGAGAAGTTTGTTGTTTGGAAGTTTTAAAATGTCCTAATGGCTACAGAGGCCAGTCTTTTTGCTTTATTGCTTTTCATTTGCAATCTCTTTTAACTCTGACCACATAACCCTCCATTTATGTTTGTGATCAGTTTGACCCCATTCATTGTTTAAAGTCTCGAAACACATTATTGACGTCATTTGTTTTGCTTCACATTCAGTGACTTTTCCTTATTTAATAAAGACTGTGTAAAGTCAAAACTGAATGATGTTTTCAGCGTATTCTATACATTTTATTCACATCAGTGTTCATGTTTTAAATGTATAAATGTCAACATTTCACACACATTGGTTTTAGTTGTTTTTGGATTATACTGAAAACACAGTAATATGCAATTTTATAATTTTCAAAAAACTTCCGTCCAGTTTAGGGCCACAGCTGAACATAATCATTCATACCTGGAGGAGTGTGAGAACCGCTGAGAGTTTACATGAGGAGGGAAACATATTTTCCATGAGGTCTTTGATATTTCTTGCACCATTGGGGGGGCATCACTGCACGTATGTTTTATTTAAAGCACTATTTTGGTAGTCAACAAATAACTAAAAAGTATCTGACGCATAAACTCGGGCATCGTTTTTAATTTTTTTTACAATGCTGAGATAAAACTGTCACCAAGCAAAAAGCAAAAAAGTTTAGAAGTAAATTTGAAAGTAACATGAGGGTTAAGACTTTTCTCTGGATTTGCAGATTCATATACTAGAGTCTATTTAGCTTTGCAGAAATGGTGAAAAACCAAGAAAAGATGGGTAGTGAGAAGCAGACAGCTAGTCAGAGAATGAGAAATAGAGAAAGAAAAAGAAAGAAAGAGAGAGACTGAAACATATGCTGCAGTCAGAGCCGACCTCCCCTTTAGGACACACTGTTTTTAAAGCGTCTCAGGTTTATGCTGGATCAAGCCATACACCATATGGATACTTTATCTCCAACACCCCACCACCACACACACACATACACACCCCACCCTTTTCTCAAGGATATAATTCATGCTTTTTTTCGATTAAGCAGCATGTTCGAAATAATTCTTTCCTCATTAAACTGAAGATTTTTTCATGTGGTTTAATAAATTGTGGTGTGCGTAATTAGTTTGCCGGCATGATGAGTGAATTGGAAATGACTCGCCTATCGATCGGAAGTATTGCATATTAGTTTTGCATAATCAATATGTTAAATGAGTCTGGCTCTCATTAGGGGGAAAATTACTGTGCACTTACTTGATGGAGGGAAGCAGCGTATCACTGAATATCAGACACAGGCAGACTGTGCATGGCGTATTGAGGAGAGTTCCCTAGACAGAGATACGTCGCGTTTTAAATGACACGGAATGGAAAAATGGAAAAGGCCACTGGCCATTGCACTTCTGTGTAGGTCTGACTTGAAGATGACATAAACAGATTAAAAAATATACTAAACACTAATTCCTACATGTTAGAACATTTATACATTTAAAAATATACAGTCCCGGAAAACAATAAGAGACCACTGCAAAAATGTTCAGTTTCTCAGGTTTGATCTTTTACAGATGTAAGTGTTGAACTGAACAGCTTTATCATGGTTTTTAAGAACTGCTGACAATATTTCTCCTCATTTCCAAATAAAAATAGCGTTCTTTAAAGCATCATTTTAAGGAAATGACAAAACATCAAAATAAGAAAGGATGCAGTGTTCACAGAACTTGAATAATTCAAAAAAATAAAATCTTTTGTCCACTCTTAAACAAAATGGCAATAATTACCTTTGACGAACTTCTAGTAGTGTTTCACCATCCAGCTGGTCACATTGTGAGAGGAGAGTGTTGATTACAGCAGTGTTTTTATACTTTTCCTCATGAAATAATATTTGACTCAGGTGATCAGTAATCAGTCCCTTATAAAGCAGAATGAGGTGTTCGTGTAGGAATTCAACAGACACTGGCATGGAACGGTTGTAGTCAGATAAATGCAAATTTAAAAATAAATTGCAGCAGTCTCTTATTTTTTTTCAGAGCTGTATATCATCTTTTTTTTGGCTTAAATTCCGTCGTAGTTCCAAAGAATTCTGTCAGTTCTGTCCATTGAACTTCGCTCATTTCAGTGGACTCCTGGGATGCACTGCAGAACTGCTCGCTGTATTTGTGGTTTAACTTTGTAAACAATTGACAAGTAGAACCAGTAAAAGTTGGGGACGATTCATTATGCGTTCAGTCCCTGTAACTTACCACCAAAGTGCTTATAAATAACTCGAAAAATCAACAGATCAGAAAGTAGACATCACAGTCATTCAGTACTCTTTTAAAAGGTACTTTAAAAAGATACATTCAGAGGTGGTCAGAGTTTGATTTTGCCAACGTTCTTAGTGAAAAGTCTGGTCAAAGTAGATCCAGATGTAACCCGAGGTGTAAATGTGAGGCGTAAGCATCCATTTACTGAGTAGCAAATATGAGTAAATAGGCTCGCAACACATACTATAACAAAAGTACCGGGACGCCTGACTATTACACCTATAAGGACTTTAATGGCATTGCATTAAAATACATAGACTTTAATATGGAGTTGGTCCCTCTTTGCTGCTATAACAGCTTTCACTCTTCTTGGAGTTTCTTTGTACCCATTGATGTTGGAGGAGAAGACCTGGCTCGCAATCTCTGTTTCAGTTAATCCCAAAGGTGATTCTTCCACAGCGAACTCATCCAGCCATTTCTTTATGGAGTTTGCTTTGTGTATTGGGGCACAGTCATGCTGGAATTGAAAAGGTTGTTCCCCAAATTGTGTCTACAAAGTTGGAGGCAGGCATGCTGAAGCATTAACGTTGCTCTTTACTGGGAGTAAGGGGCCACCTGAATTCATTAACCAAGAGGTGTGTCCCAATACTTTTGTCCATATAACATATGACATCACATGCTGTTTGAAAAAACAAAAAAAACAAAACATCATGTTTCAAAAAACAAACCAAATATACACACATTAATTCTGTCTCTCACACTGAGTTAGGAACTAACGAAACCATGCCAGATAGACCAAACCATGCCAGAGTAACATATTAAAACTTGTTGCAGCAATACCTTAGGATTTGTTTGAAATCTTTGTGCCATTTTGAGCTGCTGAATTTTGAGTGGCTATCCATGGCCATTTTGTTGAGCAAGCCCTATGAAACTGTAGGGGATGTGAGCACATTTTGCCAAGTGTAAAATTACCAAATTTCAAAGCTTAAGCAGTTCTTCAAATATTGAAATGTGTCTGTTGCAGCACCTCCTTTGGGTGAAAATTTACAAAATATGGCATGCATCTAAGGAATGTGGAAGTGATGCAACATGTCAAATTTTGTGAAGATTAAACCTTTCACATACCAAGATATTGGCAAATGAAGTGCTAGATTTTTGCATAGAATAGATGATGCTACTACACAAATGAATCCTACTGGGACAAGGTCAAGTGTCCTCTAGGGGCCACCTTGTCATTAAAATTTCATAATTGTTGGCAAGGTGGCAGTTGATCATATTTATAGCTATTTTTTGGTGTCAGGATCTGTTCATGTGACCTTCTTTGAAGGATTTAAAAGAAAAAGAAAAATTTTCATGGACACTATTTAAAGAATCTTCTTCCCAATCTCCTGGTGTGTTAAAAAGCAAAGAAAATCCTATTTGAAAAAAACAAACAAAACAGAACTGTATCTGACGTGAATAGTCCTTTAGAGTAGTGAAGCTACAGATTGCGCTTGTATCCCAGTGGCTTGACCTCAGTTTAACCTTTGCAATATAATACACAGGGCCTCCAGAGATGCGAAGGCCAGTTGGACCTGTGAATAATTTATTTGCTCTGAATCAAACATATTGGAAGGTGCATTAGAGCTTGAGAGGACTCAGACGCCACGTAGACCTTTAGCCTGGCTTGGTCAAGGACCCTTCTCCATTCTGGAGTCACTCTCCATTTCATCACTGGTTTTAACATGCCCTTGCTGACCTTGCTTCATCACTTGGAAGCACGTAGTACTTGCGTTACATAAGTGACCACTCATACTGCACGTGAAAGAAGGGATGGCTAGGAGCAGATTTCTCAATAGAAACAAAATTAGCCTCAGGGAGCTAGCGCACTTTGCCGAAAAGAGTAAAATAATTATTACAGCTGTCAATAAGACAATAAGGCTTGAGACAATGTAGAAAAGGAACGTTCATGCACACATTTCAATTTTTCCCATCAAAACCTTCTACAGCATTTCTTATTGGGCACTAAATCATTTCATTATGTGCAATATTTTATCATCATAGTCTTACCATGTGAATATTATGTCAATCTACTACTGATCTCAATTACATGCAATCTAGTAATTCACATAACTGCAAGTTACTCATCTATAGTATTAATACCCAGCATTTGTGGATATGGCATAGTGTATTTAGTATTGAGGATTTCCTGCAGAGTTTTTACTGGATTTATTTAGACTGTGTATTTTGTATTGTTCTTGTCTCTGTGCAGTCATAACATGAGCAGTTTCCTCTGGGATCAATAACGTTTTCTGATTCGGATTCTGATACAACAGATTAATTCAACCCACGAGAAGAAAACAGAGTTCATGAGACAATTAGACAAGCTATGCACACTAATTGTGGCCACATCACGCCCTTTTCTACAATGTGTCTGTTCACACATGTACATTTGTTCCTGAGAGTTTAAACAGTGCTGCCCTGATAGTAAACACTCTTTCAGCTCATACTTGGGGCTCGTGCCTCCGACTCACTGCTACGTCTCAACAACAGGTCGTTTGAGAACCAAACAAACACACATATTTACGCCTGGTTCTGAAAGATGGAGGAAAATTGACACAAACTTCGACACAGCTTATTCAAGCTTTTGCGCAAAGTGAAATGTGTCATTAGCCACACAGTTCCACCTTAAATCCTCCCATATATTAGCACGAGGGAAAGAAGCTTGTTTTACACCAAGCGCATGGCTAATTTAAGCTCACGTGCCAGTTACGTACATAACATATGGGCAAACGTGTGATTTGCACCTCAAACTGATGAAAAAGGCTTAGTACACCAGGCCGTATGTGCTTCAATGCAAAATCTCATAGACAGCTTCATCCACAGTACTGCTTTTCACACTGTAAACAGAAATGGCATCAGCTAGCACTAGTCTCACACTGTCCTGAAACTCCAATGTTTCCTCATATTGTAAGTTGCTTTGGATAAAAGCATCTGCCAAATTTATGTAATGTAATGAAATGAAATGTAGTCTCTGGGTAAATTCCACCCCTGAAGTCTGCATTTATTTTGAATTGGTCTGTCCAACGACTCATCCAGCAAACTTCATTTGAGCGAACACAGTGATGGAACTGTACCCAGGATTCTGGTTAAGTTGAGGGTAAGCCACCGAGAAACAGTGTTGAAACAGAGGCAAGCCAGTTTGCTGTTAAGGCTGTGTTTTGGAGAATGGTCAAGTCTGCATGGTATTAAGTGGGAGAAGATGAGGTAGGGTGAGAGACAGGAGGACCAAGGGGGAGAAATGAATATGTGCCAGAGAAATAGAAAGAGAGAAAGAGAGAGAGAGCGAGAGAGCGAGAAAGAGAGAGAGAGAGAGAGAGAGAGAGAGAGAGTGGAGTGGCGGGTATGAATGAGGGAGAAGGAGCTGAATTTGGGGCAGCCCTTCAGGACGAAAGCCAAATGTTTGCTTTCTCTCTACTCTCATTACAAACTCTGGAGGTATTACGGTCTCAGGAATAAAAAAAAAAAGGAGAGAGACAGACAGAGAGAGAAAGAGAGAGAGAGAGAGAGAGAGAGAGAGAGAGAGAGAGAGAAAGAGAGAGAGAGAGAGTGGGGGGGGGCGTAATTTGCAAATGAATGCAGTAGCAGTTGTGGAAATATAAGCATGGGCTCCGTTTCGGTTCGGGCAGGACAAATGCTGGCTTTGCCTTTGCTGCGGGGGGAGAAAAGAAAGAGGGCAAAGACCCCTCGGCTAATGTAATATACATTCGCGGCATTTCTCATCCAGATGCCCAGGCAACTGCGGCAAAGGGCCTGAATGAGTGAATGAAATAATGAATGAACGAATGACTAAAATGAGGCGCGTCAGTGCCAGGAGGTGAGGCAGAAGTTGGGCCTTTATGCCGGAGCGCTTAGTCATTTCATACAAATGAATATAGAGACAGAATGAATGAACGCGGAGGCCGTGAAAGACATCACTTAAATATGTCCTTTTTCTACATGTTATAGACTGGTTTAACATGACAGTGTGAGTTTACGAGTGAGAGAGAGAGAGAGGTGGAGAGAGGAGTGTCAGCCATTAAATATGATTTTGGGCTGAATGGTGCGTGAACACATTGAGTGAGCGAAACTCATTAGGACAGCATAATCTCCCTATTCTCCGCCATAACAATGATTTGAGTCAAGGAAACAGTCCGGTTTTTGGTGGGACCGCGCCATTGATTCAGCCCCGGCATTCAAAGTAATAAATCAAGTCTAACTTCCCTTCCCAGGTCCATTGGCGTAATTCAGAGCCGCTCTGCCATACTAGTCAATTAGTTTAGAGAGAATACATTCAATACATTGAGCCATCCACTGACAAAGCATAATGAATTCCACAGCCTTAAACCCTGAACGCACACACACACACACACACACACACACACACACATATACACACACACACACACATACACATACATTCACACACAGAGGCCAGAAAATAACTCTTTAAAGGTATTTACATTCAAAGGAAACTTTAAAACGACATAGAAACCTACTGCCTGGGTGTCCAATTTATTTACCAACTACCAAATTGACTTATGAAATACATAAACAAATTAACAGTAACTAACGCATGCATAAATAAACATCCCCTTAGCCACAATACATACATATATACTTATACTATAATATAATTTGAGTTGGGACGAATAAGACAATGTGAGACAAAACACAATCTGAAGAGTCTTCTGGCGATAAAAGAAAAAAAAAAACCAAAACTTGAGGTTGGAAAGAGCCGACAGCGCGGTTAAATCACTCTCGGCTCAATCAAGCTGTCTGCCAACACACGTCCTCTCCTGGTGTCTCTCATCCATATACACACACTCACACACCCCTCCCCACCTTCAGGGGTAGTTACTCATTGAGGCCGAGGAGCACTATATTTTTCTTAATTATTATTTTCATCTTTTTTTAAACAAAGTTCCCTTCCGATCTTTATTGACTTTGCTTAAAAGCTTCCAGGAAAAAAAAAAGCAAGTAGGCCAACCTGCTAAATTACAGCTTGAGAGAGAGAGAGAGAGAGAGAGAGAGAGAATGAACAGCTGTACTGTTTTCTCAGTAGTCCTGTACTCGTCTCTTTGTAATCTGTATTAACCACATTGCACACAGGTTCATAGGGTCAAACTCTTTTATTGCCAGTGGAGAAGAGACTACTGTGCTACAGCCTGCAACAACAAGCCAACACACACACACACACAAACACACACACTCATCCCAAATTAATTCCTTTCTGAGTCCATTTACACACTATGATAAAATAAAACTTGTACTTTGTTTTCTATACTATATGATATGTTATAAATAAGTTGTAGACTCTATAACTTTGTGCATATTCCCAGTTTTTCATTCTTAGCTTTTTACACCTTGATATTGTCGCTGTTGGGACAACACTTCGTAAAACCTTTTTTTCTTTTCTTTTTTTTTCATGTAAATCTGCCTTTTACATTGTTAGAACATTTCATAGAGAACGGGCAGAAATGTCAGTGAAGTGCTTCTAACTCCTGTTGCAACTTAAAAATCTTTTTTCCCCTCTCCTGGAAAGTTGCTAATTTGGAGAAATGAGGTTTTAATCTGACAACATGCATTTTTATTTTATTTAGTTTTTATTTTATTTTATTTTTATTTTTATTTGAACCTCGGTTAATAGTCTCACCTACTCATCCAGTGGGCTTGGTGTGTAATGTGTGTTATCTCATAACAACTCCAGTTCCTTGTGCCATATTCAGAACACTCTATACTGAAAAAAAGTAAACAAAACGAGTTTACTTCAAAAGTGTACTTCATTTCCACATGTATAAAATATCAACACGGCTGTTTTCTTTTGGTTTACTTACTTTTAGCATGTCTGAATCGAGTAAATTCAGTGCACTGCTTTTTCTTCATTTTCGTTAATTTCCTAAAAGAGGATTTGGAGTGTCTTTGAATGTTAAATAAACAGCTTCGTGTTGATTCTGCAGTATTTTTGCTCCGTGTTCCCAGAACAGTTCTAGAAGTAGGCTACGTACAGACAGTAGCTCATTTAAAAGACGTTCCAAAGCCTTGTCAGCTCCGCTGTGTAGCAAAGCACAATCCTGGATTAAGGTGGGGCTCATGGAAACATGAGCCATATGCCACTCAAGCCCTCATAAGTATGTGTGCAAGTGGTTTTGTGTGTGTGTGTGTGTGTCATCAGTACATTCAGTCTAACACCTGATGATCTCTTGGTATGTTTTGTTGATTGAGTGAGGGTTGTGGCAGGTTAGAGAGAGAGAGAGAGAGAGAGAGAGAGAGAGAGAGAGAGAGAGAGAGAGAGAGAGGATTGAGCGCCGCATGTTCCCGCCTTGACTTACACTAACGCACAATTGGCTTAAAATGGATTTACATTTTTAATCTAGACTGTCAGCTAATTCCCGTGCTGTGGTGGGGGTGAGCAGTGCAACAGTGGATGGACAGCATCTGTTAGTGATGGCTTTGGTAACGCAGCATATGTCTCTGTTAGAACGAGCGGATAGGTGTTTTCTTTTATCCTTTGGGCCTTAATATTTGACTGGGAAATCAATCAATCTTTCAATCAATCAAACAATCAAACAACCAACCTATCAACAAATGTATGTATGTATGTATGTATCTATCCATCCATTCATGCTGTCATGAAGGGTTGTTTTAGCATCCAACATAAACAAATATTTTGTACTTCCTATCATTTTGCAGTGGCAAAAGAAAATATTTTGATGACACAGAATGATGAACAGACATGAAGATACATCCATAATAACTGAGCAGCTCTACAGAAGATCAAACATCCAGAATGCCTCACATTTAAAACAGGGCAAGTATTCAAATCGCATGCAAGTGTCTCAAGCAAAACTACTACAAAAAATAACAGAAAATATTATTGGTAAATTAATCATTTGCTCCTAAAAACATCAAATAATATCAAATAAAAGACCTTCCTAATGCCAAATGTAGTAATGACCTGTTGTAATACACTATATAAGTTATTTTGATTATAATACCAGCAAGCATTAGTTTGAAATAACAGTAATCATTCATTATTAAATGGTAAATTTACAGGAGAAGCTCATAACGTGGAAGTTAATGTAAAAAGATTTTATTCCAAACATTTATGGACCGTTTTTATTTCTTTATTCATGGTGAAAACGTATTTCATGTCAAAGTCTCTCTCTCTCTCTCTACAAATATATGTATATACACTTTGTGTATATATGTATACAGAGAGAGAGAGACTTATGCCTGTTGCCATATATATACTGTCTATATACAAATACATGAAATCACACATGCTTTGGAGATATACAGACTCTGAGAATGACATTATGTTCAGCATATCATCTCCTCTGCTGCTGATCCCACAGACACACTCACTGAGGCCTAATGTGGACAGTGACATAAGGAACTGCTACAGAATTACATGCTCACACACACTGGAATAAACATGAAACTTCACATATACTGTATAAATCTTGTGAAAACCAACAGCACTGCAGTGCCTGATGCACCACACACTCTAACATGCTGTTCCCATGAAAACATCTGTCCAGTGGTGGTCCATTCCACCATCATAATACAGAGGCAATGTACTCAGTCATTCTGTGACTTACACTCACACACACACTCCTGATCGATAAAGTCCCCCTTTAACACCACTCATAGTGGCACAACGTCACCATCAAACCCCAATAAACCTCCCTCAGGCCAACACCCCCCACTGACATTCCAGTTATAGGAGCGAAGGCATAAATCTACAGCAGGTTAATGTTAGTGCTAATGCACAGCAAACGACCACAGCTCTGATTGAGAACCTCCATTTGCAGCCATTTTAACACCTGTTAAAGTTAAGAGGATGCAAAGTTGTAAATATTTAAGAAAAAACAAGTGTGCTGAAAGTCAGAAAGCCCCTCGTCTTGAAACTCTTAAAAGAGAAGTTTGCTCTTGACATTGCCAGCGAAGTGTGATGTCATTACACCTTCCATTATGCGGTTATTGCAAGAAAAACCTCAGGGCAGGTCGTTATTTCGTAGTTTGCCATTAGTCTCTGGCTGGGCCCTGGGGGTAAGGCCACTTTGTCCGCTGGAAAAATTAACAGTGTTTTTGAATCACTCCTGCTGAGCTCCAGTTACATATTATTTTTTTGTCAAACAATATGAACTATGAAATTGTTATGTAGTTGAAATAAGAACATCGCTACATGTTTCCTAGAAGCAAGCTAACACTCCTTCTCATTGAACAGACAACCTGGCAACTCACCCGCAAAAACCAGCAAGTTGAGAAGCTAGTGTTGTCCCATAACAGTGTTAACATCGGCTGTGTTTATGACAGTAACCTCTTTTTCACACAAATTCCTGACAACTTACCTTACATTATCATTAACATGTATACAGCTATATTCATTTTTGACTTTGGAATGACCTATTCCTGAGAAAAATATCATCGCTGTCAGGCGGAAACCTCATATGTCCAAAACAGCTATTTTTCAGGAAACTCAAAAAACTATGTATATTCTAAATAAATGAATACTGT
>JBBPCX010000040.1:17500459-17512514 GCA_037974365.1 Hydrocynus forskahlii
AGAGAGAGAAAGAGAGAGAGAGAGAGAGAGAGAGAGAGAGAGAGAGAGAGAGAGAGAGAGAGAGAGAGAGATGCCTCATTAAAATGCCTCAAACACCTTCCCACAAAAAACAGCATCCTTGCCCCTTCCCCTAAAATGGATTTTTTTTGTACCTCCCCCCTTTAGTACAGGCAAATTCCGCTGAAAGTTTACTCAGTGATGAACACATTTTTATCAGCTTCATGGAAAACAATTTGGCCTTGAATGCAGAATGTTTGTGTTTGATCAGCGTGTATGAAAGGCTTCATTTAGAACCGTTCGGATGAAACTGACCTGGTTGCGCCTGATAAGCAAGCTGGACATCAATATGGAGCCACATGTGAAAACAACGGCCAGGAGACAAGATGTTGGATTAGTTATGTGAACTCCCACCCTGTGCATGTCACACGCTGGGCCTGGACTTTAACTCCTTAAACTGTAAAAGTGACCCCACGATTCTGCACAGTCAATAACTTACACATTAGTTTCATAGAAGTTACTGAACTTACAGTAGTTTTAAAAGAAATTGTGATGCATCAATTTAAAGATATTACAATTAATCAATGGTTAATCAAACACATGCATTAAATAATACATTCATTTTTGCCCATGATTTTTTAAAACAACTTCTAAAAGTATTTTGAATTACTTTTTTATGCTTTTGTTTAAATATCTTACTTCTTATATCAAAGTTTTTTTGTATTGTTTTATTAGGTTATTTGTATATTGAACTATTGTATAAACAGTCACATTTGTGTATTTATAGTAGTGCTTTGAGTTTGATCGACCAAAGAGATATATATATATATTTTTAATAGGGGGCTTGTTTGATCAACATTTTTAAAGGTGGCAGTGGGGGTGTGGGGGTCTTGAGTGAGGGATTACACCTAGAAATCCCTCTGTGATACATAATAGCAGTGAATGGGGATGACACCTTGCTCAAGGATACCTCGGTGGTGCCACTAGCAGTCCTGGGATTTGAGCCCACAACCTTCTGATCACAGGGGCAACTCCCTAACCACCAGGACACCGACTGCCCCACAGTTAATAACAACAATAAAAAAAGTAATCAACATCATCATTTTATTAATTTATATAGCACCTTTCTCAAACTTAATGGAGCATTACAATTAGTTACAAATTAGTTACAACCGGACAGTATTGGACAAAAACATTACAAAAACAGAGTCCAAATTACAATGACACAGATTACAGTAATGGAAAAGAACACGTAGAGCAGAATCAAGTGTTAGGAAAGGAGGCAGAGCATTGAGAGAAAAGATTCATTTTTAATTTGGTTTTGAAAGACGCAAGTGAAGAAACTGCGAATATTGTAAGGGAGGGAATTCCATGGTTTGGGAGCCACAGCACTAAAAGATCTACCACCCTTTGAAGACAGATGAAATTTGGAATGATAGTACTGTTAAAGCCTTGTGAAGTCACTAAATAAAAATAGTTAGTAAATAAGTTCTAATAAAAACCCAGTGAACATTTTCACTTCAAATAACAAAACATCCACTCAGGTGGCGCAACCAGTAACCGGTTGTTCTACCGACCTGGTTGAAAGGTAGCGATTCATGCTCCAGCTAGCTGTCACTAATAGTCTGCATATATTTTGACCTCCAAAGGACTGAACTGAAGTTAGCAACAAACTGAACAAACTACATTTCAGTTCAAAAAACGAAGCAGATCCTGCGACAGAGTCTGATCCTGCGATAATTTCACCTCCTTGTCCGCAATGCAAAAGGTTTGTACTCTCCCGGATGGACGGAACTGCCAATATCAAACATTTGATAGAATGTTGGAAGCTTCTTTGCCTTACTTTGTTCTTTAATTTGCCTGTCTGTAATACAAAATAAGAAGGAAGCCTGTCTTCACGCCCCCTCTCGAGTTGTAACTTTCACTTAGTTATACTATGATTCATTTACTTAAGTCAAATTGTTCGGTCATGCAGTCAGTTACATTTACATTCAGTTTACATTCTGTACTGATGGGTCCAAATCTGCATTTCTGATGTTTTTCAGTGTCCAATATCAAGAAATGCCAGAAATATGGAAACAATGTAAAAATGTGGGAAACATTACTCTCCATTGACAAAAGTGTTTAAATAACAGTAACGTTTCATCAAATTCTGATCACAATACGATATGTTCTATTTATATTCACACAGTATGATGTCAGTTAAAAGTATGTAATATGCCCTTAAGGCCAGAATTTCTCTGCTTCAGTGACATGCAAGTGAGAAAAAATTATGCTTTTGTTATTGTGACTTCTATACATTTGCTGGACTGATGAGAGTTTTCAGCTACATGAAGCAGTAGCTTTCCGGCTTGGAGTGCTATCAAATCTCCTCAACTCGCACCACCAGACCAATTTCAGGAGTTTTAGCACCCCAAAAGCAGGCAAGTTTGCCTTCTTAGTGGCAATAAAAGATGGGATTATCACCCTGCTTGTTAAACGCTTGCAAGGAAGATAGTAAAAAAAAAAAAAAAAACAAGGAACAGGACCAGCTCTCCCATGGTTAAGCCAGAGGCAGGTGTTTGGCAAACACTACTGTTTCTGTACGCTCTGTCACACACACAGACACACACACACACAAGTATACACATGTACACAAACACTGCAGGCCCGATCCAGCAGAAAAAGGTGCACCAGTGACAGAATGATCACTTACTGTCCACGTTTCCTGTTCATTTTGTTTATCAGTGAATATGTTTATTTGACTGTGCAGTTTCCCACCCATGCTTCACTAACAGTCTATCAAGGTTACACGGTGTAATATTTGACACAACAGACAGAAATTGTGCGTCAGAACTCTCCTGCTTGACAGGAACATGCAAGTAATCTCATTTTGCAAAATCTTGTAGCATTAACTTACAATACAACAAGAACAGTTCATCTCCTGTTTTTTCAATATTCTGTTACTATGTGGACATCTGAGATTTCCAAATAGCAAAGATATTCACATATAATAATAAACATTTTGAACATGTTGAATATGTATATGCAGTGTTCCCCGCTAAGCCGCGGTTCAGTGTTCACAGATATTTTTTTTAGAACCCAACTAACTGTTCGCGGAAACCCCACAAATATGCGGAAACCACAGATTTCCTCCACATTTTTTTGGTTTCAATATATACTTTATCATGTATTTTAGTGCTAAATTTTTGCAAAGCACACCACTGCTGTCTATGCAAAACCTTCTACCTCTGAATTTGGCAATTTTACTTAAAAACAAGTACAATTTACATCTTTTATTAATAATAAAAGTCCATTTTTGGAAATTTCTATTGGCCCGTTTTTAAAGAAATTTCAATATAGGGAATAGTAAATGGGTAAAAAATGGGTAAAAAAATGACATACAATGTTTGGTCCCAGCAATGACAATATAATGTGTGATTTTAAATTATTCAAAGAATATTCCTTTGATATCTAGCTTCAGCTGTGGTGGGCTGGCGCCCCACCCAGGGTGAGTCGCTACCTAAGGGTGGTAGTAGGTAAAAAGTCCACAAAGTCACAGGTTCAACCCCCCCCCCACTTTCTACCACTGTATCCTTGAGCAAGACACTGTCCTTAATAATTAATAATTACATTAATTACTGTCCCTGTAATTAATGACTGTAAGTCGCTCTGGGTGTACCTCACGCCCATTGGACCTGGGATAGGCTCTGGGTACCCACGACCCTAGTGTGGATTAAGCGGTTTAGAAAGTGTGATCTAGCTTCAGTACACGCCCACTGGCTTCTATTATAATTGCATTTTGAATGTTTGTTTTTTCTGTATATTTTTATTTACTTACATTCTTATTAATGATAACTGACCACAGATCTGGTAGATAGATTTTTTTGCCTCTATTTACTTTCATTATTGTCTATGGTAGGTGACCAAATGATCTGGTAGACAGAGATTAGGTAAAAAAAAGCAAAGTGCTTTACATTTCTGTCATTATCACCCTTCTTGTAAGAGGTTATCATGGACTGAACGCTGGAGGGAATGGATTAGTTGTACTGCCCTGTTTGTCCAGTGGTCTGATGTTTAGCCAGCGGTCACTCCTGGTCAGTGCTGGTCAGTGGTGCTTCCAAATCAGCTTACCCTACCCTCTGCTGTGCAGCCTGAAATAGGCCAAAAGGTCAGGGCGAAGCAGGGCATTGTGGGAGAGATTGCTCTCAGAGGATCGAGCCGCTGTATAGATCAACATTAACAGGGCCGTTTCACTCGTTAGGAAGCTGGTCAAAATTTGGCTGCAGGGTCGTGTTTGTAAGAGTGCTTCTGAAAGGGCATCAGATTCATCATCCCAACTAATAATTAGCCCAAATAGGCCCTAGGCATCAGGGGTCAGAGGGTAAGGCCCTGCTCAGTCAGAAGGTGCACCACACACACATTTAGAATAAGATGAGACCATCACTTTGTCATCATTTAAATGGATTTCTATATGGAATCATAAAACATGTTTCTGGTCCTCAAGAGATGAAACCATGTTAACAGAAAGTAGAAATAAATAGAGACATAGAACCATGAGGAACTTTAAGGGTGACAAGGGTGAAATGCCAAACACTAAAATGGTATAGAATCCCAGTCTTTTTTGTTTTTAGCTATACAAACTTGGTCAAATTACATATGTTATTAATTTTCTAAGCGAGGAAATATTTACCACATCCTCCAATTAGACATTTTTCTGCAAATTTTGGGGCACAGTTTCTATGTATTTGTTCACTATACTGGAACACAATAAATATAAAATGTATTATAATGTGTGCACAGGTGTCATGTCCATGGTCAGCAGCCGCTAGAGGCCGCTCTTTCTGTTTTAGTTAAAGAGGACTTTTAAGTTGACATCGGTTTGTGTTTACACCGGATTTGAGTTTACTTCATCATGAGTTACAGCTGTCTGGTGTTTATGTTTAAGTAATGTCCTGTTTGTATTGGTTGGGGTTTAATGAGTAGGTGTATTTAGTTCAGTTTAGGCCGGACTTCTGTTTCGGTCCGCTGGCTTCTTACTTAGTTCCAGTTTATGCCTGTCCTGTCTCTAGTGTTTTGGTTTTTGTCTGTGTTAGACCCTCATGGCTTTTTGGTTTAGAAAATAAAAGAAAAAAGTAAGATATGGAAGCCTGCGTCTGCGCCTCCCTCTACTGCCGTCAGCAGGTCATATTTTATGTGTTTTTCCCCAATATGTTAAAATGAGTACATAAACAGTAATTAAAACAACATGCTAAAATGTGCAGAAGTGTGCTCTCTGCAGTAATTTGTTTGGGGGTGCCAAATGTTTTACGTATGATTGTATGTCTGCTGTCCAAAGTCTACAGAAACATCACCAGCCATCATGGGGCCCTACCTGATGCAGGTAGTACACTGGTTATCAGATTATTCATTTATGAACCATATTGAAAATACCAGATTGGGCAGCTCAGACATTGCCGTCCCAGCTGGTGGCCTGGTGGTCAGGGAGTTGCCCCTGCGATCAGAAGTGCCTTTGAGGAGAGTGTGTGCTTGTGTGTGTGTAATTTTACCACTTAGTAAAGCACCATTTTTATCACAACCCCACCTCTGACCCTTTGACCCCTGGGGGGAAAAACAATATTGATGGCCTGCATAATTTGTGGTGATGGGTTTCCGTGGGTGTATATCAGTGTGTTTGCACAAAGCACATGAGCAAGGATGCAGGGATCATGAATGGGGACAGACTTTGATTGGAAACAAGGAAAACAGGAAACGAGACCCCATTTTGATTCAAATATGTAATAGTTTGAAGGACCCAGCAGCCAAATTGAACATTTTCTTTATCTTCTGTACTCAGAGCCATCTGTAGTCTCAAGTGATATTTTCCATCCCCCCCTCTGATGATGTATGTTGAAGACGAAGGGAACTTTGGAGAGAACTGCTTTGGAATGAATTTTTCCCAATTTTTTACCACTATCTGGCAATTGCAAAAGAAGACAGATTTCTTATAGTGCTGAAACTGCACAAATCATTTTGAAAGAAAGAGAGAGAGTGATAGAAATTACAATACACAAAATTCTTAGCAATGCAGGTAATTATCTATGATTTAATTTTAAACATACCAATTTGTTTGAAGTTTTCAAATAAAAGCAGTACATTCAAATGCACTTATCTGGCAGAGAAAAAGACAAATCTTGGCCTTGATAGGAACCAGGATTTGCGATGATTGTGATGCAAATATAAGCATTTAATTTATCATCCAAAATGCTCTAAATATGAGTTTACAATTGTACATCCACACACAATGCTCACCCGGCCCAAAGTCAGGCGTTCTCCCCCCCAGGGTTTTGACTAAAGACCAGGGGAGCTGTGCTCCCTGGAATGATGGAGCTCCATTCAGTACCTTTAGGATGAGCTGGAGTGGAGTTTGTGATCCAGAACTAATCATCCAATATCAGTAATTGACCTCACTAATGCTCTTGTGGCTGAATACAATCAAATTCTCAAAGTTTCAGCATCTACTATAAAGCCAAGAGGTTGTTACTGCGGTAAAGGGAGAGATGTGCTACTCACTCAATACCCATGGTTTAAGAAGCAACACTGGAATGAGCAAGTGTCTACAAACTTTTGGACAAGAAGAGTATATTCCACAAAGAAACTTCAAAGACACGAGCAGGTGGCACTGTGAGAAATGAGGTAATGTGGTGTCAGAAAGTGTTCTTCATCGGAAGGGTTTGTGACATTGTCACCTCCTTTTGTTAAGAACTCTTCAGAAAGCCTAAAGTCTTTCTGTGAGAAAGTATAGCAGCTCATAATCCCTGTGTGAAAAATCGATTCCACCGCAGCCCGACATGTCGTCTAACTCTGCCCTGCACAAGGCTTTTCTCTGACACCTGAGGGATCTGAGAGATGATTTTGAGGGTGTGTGTGTGTGTTCGTTCGTGTGTGTATTTCTCTTCTCTTTAAAGTCCCCAAAGCTGAAGAGGAACCGAGAGAGTGTGTGCCTTTTCCTCCAGAGTGTGCCCACAGACTGTGTGTGTGTGTGTGTGTGTGTGTGTGTGTGTGTGTGTGTGTGTGTGATGGGAAAGAGTGAGTTTAAACCTACTCTATTTATTGCCAAGGTAACGATAACGATCAGATTGTGAACTGCATGATGGGTCAGAACCTAACAGAGAGAGAGAGAGAGAGAGAGAGAGAGAGAGAGAGCAAGAGAGAGAGAGAGGGGGAGAAAGAGAGAGACGGACGATAACCTCTACACGAAGGCTCCCAAACGTCAGATAACAAAAACAAACTGCCATGGCCCAGAAGAGCATGCTCTCTCTCTCTCTCTCTCTCTCTCTCTCTCTCGGACTCTCTTTCCCTGTCTCTCTCTTTCTGTCTTTGCCTTTCTCTATTTCTCATAATTGTCTCACTTTCTACCAGTTTTATTTCTGTCCTTCTCCCTTTCTGTGTCTCCCTATTTCTCCACCCTCTTCCTATTTCTTTATCTCTCTCTATGTTCCTATTACTCATTTGTCTCTATATATTTTTCTCTTCTCTTTTCATGTTTTGTTTTCTATCATTCTCTTTCATTCTTTATCCCCATCTCTCTCTCTCTCTCTCTCTCTCTCTCTCATAAACATAAGGTGGAAGAGTGATGATAGTAGACAACTTGAGAGAGAGAGAGAGATGGGGGAGATGGAGAGAAAGAAGAGCGAATGATGGAGAGGCCTCTAGCGTGAGGCAGAGATAAGATGGGGCGAGTGAAGGTAAAAGAGAGATTCTAGAGGAAGAGCCCTATGCACAGAAGTGTAAATAAAGGCGGGTGGCCCACCGCTTCTCCAGCTGAACAAAGAGATGATGTCACACACACACACACACACACACACACACACACACTGATAATGCATCTCAGGTCTGGACACAATCACACACTCTAACACACACCTACACTGGAAGCCCAGTATTTCTCTGGGATAATCTTCACCCACAGCCCAAAAAACGATTTCTGTGTGTGTGTGTGTTAGAAAATTCCTTTGCGAATGAGTTCCCTCTGGTGTGTCTCTCTTAATAAACCCTGGCACATGCCTGTCATTAAGTGCATAGATGTCAGCCATCATCTGCGGTCTTTGCTGTTTGCTTGATGTCAAAGTTAAAACAGAAAACATGAGGTGATGGTGGGCTGACAGCAGGAGATCATCACTTGGTCTTTTTTGCTTCTAGTTCTTCTTTGAATGACTTTGATCAGCTTGGTGTGTCTGGTTCAGCTAAAAATCAGTCACATTTTCTATTGATTCATCCCCAGAAATTTTCTGAACACACGTAACCTGACCTCATGAGAATCTGAGTGACTTTGGCAAGAGCAGTAGACTAGGTCAGAGCTTCTCCAAGACAACAGGCTTTGTGGGACGTTCTCAGTACGCAGGGGTTAGTACCTACCAGTCTGGTTCTAGGAGGGACAACCAGTGAACCAGTGAACAAGTTGCTGAAAATGTTAATTTCTTACTATGAAACGGACTCACAGAAAGCACAGTGCGTTGCAGCTTGCTGCATTGCTGTATTGCTGCAGACCGGTCAGAGTGCCCATGCTGACCCCTGTTTATTGTTGAAAGTGTTTACAGTGGGAATCGTTGTATTTAGAGCTAGACCATAGAGCAGTGGAAGAAGATGGCCTGTTCTGATATATCACGTCTAATGCGCTATGGCAAGAAGGCAAGCTGGCAGAGGCAGTGTGATGCTCTGGGTCAAGTTCTACTAGGAAACCTTGCGTTATTAACAGGTACCACCTACCTAAACATTGTTGGAGACCAAGCACATCCCTAGTCGGTGGTGGCCTATTGGGTAGGATACTTGCCTCTGGATGAAGAGGTCATGGGTTTGAATCCTACCTTCACCATACCACCACTGGGTCCCTTAACCCCAAGTTGCTCCACAGAGACTGTCCCCTGTAGTTAGGGAATGAAGTTGCTTAAAGCGTCTGCTAAGTGCTGTAAATGTAATGGCAGTGGACTCTTTCAGCAGGATAATATACCCTGCCACACTGAAAAAATTGTTCAGAAATGGCTTGAAAAACTGACAAAGAGTGATGACTTGTTCCACGTATCTCCTATAATTTGAGCATCCCTGCTGAATGAAATAGGCTGATCCATGGAGGCCGCACTCTTCATTTTAAAGGAGCTGCTGATATCGTCTTGGTGGCACAGTAGACCTTCAGAGGTCTTGTGGAGTCCATGTTTCGATGGGTCAAAGCTGGGTGCCACGAGAGGGACCTACACAATATTAGGCATGTGGTTTCAATGATTTGGGTGATCAGTATTCATATTTGCTCCCAGCAGCTTGATGGAAATATACCTGATCAACAATAATCAACAGGTCAGAAATCCACCTGTTCATTTTGGAATGGAGCGTAGTTTTCCATGCCATTTTCTCTCAAGCAGCCGATGTGCTTGTACATGTCCTTTCGGGCCTAGATGAACTCACTGACCACGGAGTATTTATTGGACTGCTCTGACCTTTGATACAGATTACCTGACTGCATGGAGTTCTGTTATTGTCTGGCACTGGCACACACTTGAGTTACGCACAGTTCAAAGTGCGATAAACAATTTTAAAACAAATTACAAAGTGCAAATAAAATGGAAAATATCCTTATTAATAATTACCAAGTCAACCCACACATGGCCTTGATGCACAAATGATAAAGACGACGTTATTCAATGACCCTTTTCAGGGGCATTATAGTGTTTGCATAAACAGGTTGGAACTGGCTATGAAGTATTCATAGAAAAAAAAGAGGACAAAACATGGACAAGTCAGTGGAAACATGGATGTGCTGCTGCAACTGTTTAAACATGATAACGATTAAAAGTTTTTTACTTAACTTATCCTTTCACATCTGTGTAGAAAAATGGTGAAATCATGACATTTACGTTTATCTAGAGGAAGTCTGCGAAATGAAATAACCTCTTCCTGATTTTAACAATGCCCCTAAAACATTTGTGTTAATTAGTGCTTTCAGAATAAACACACACACACGAACATACTAAAGCTGTGATGAGAAGACATGCAAGCTCTTCATGTTCAGGAAATGAAACTCATACACAAGTGTGTGTGTGTGTGTGTGTGTGTGTGTGTAAATTAGCCATTAGGTCTGGAGCGCTCATGCTTGTCTGTGTACATTTCCCATGACTTCACTGTGATAAATGTTGGTAAAATGTGTTAAGTGCTCTCAATATGCACAACGTGTCCAGAACGCTTGCGCAAGCCTCTGTCACATCCGCCCTGCTGAAAACACACACAGCACCGAGCCTGAGTGAGCGCAAGATCAACACAGTCCACCGTGGAGTATGGATGTGATTTAAATGTTTCCTATCTCAGTTATTTACCGATGCATTAGTTACATAACAGGAGCCACTGCAACTACAGCCTAGTGACTTCTGAGTGATGAAGTCAGGGCACTTTTTAAAAATTACCATAATCTCCTTTCCTCATTTTCTCTCTCTCTCTCTCTCGATCACTTTTGAACCACTTTCTGTTACTTGTTTTCCCCCTCTCTCATCTCTCTCTCTTGTTTCTTCCCACGCTCACTTTCACTACCTCCCGATTTCTTTTTGTCATGATTTCTTGTTTTCAGTCGCTCTGCCAGTTTCTCTCATTCTCTTGGGCTTGTTAACCCATCCCTCTCTCTCTTTCTCTTTCTGTCTCTCTTTCTCTGTCTCTGTCTCTCTCTCTGTGTTTCTTTTCTCTTCCCTTTCTCTCATTCTGTCTCTCTCTCTCTCTTTCTCTCTCTCTCTCACTTACTTTTTCCATCTTCTTTGATTATGTCTTTCTTTTACTATTCCTCTTCTTCTTTCTCTTTCTTCATTCCCTCTTCCTTTCTCTATCTCTCTTTATTTCTCCCTCTTTTCTTTTTCTTGTCTTTCCTTGTACTATCTCTGTCCCTCTTTCTCTTTCTGCAAGTCTCTCTCTGTCTCTCTCTCTCTCTCTCTCTCTCTCTCTCTTTCTCTCTCTCACTCACACACACACACACCCACACACACACACACCCACACCTTACTGAATGCATGTCTTCTTCCGTTACTCAGTCTCTCTCTGTCTTTAACACCTGCTGGCTACAGTGTATACCCCCCCCCACCCCACCTCTACCCAAAACCCCTTTGTCTCGCTCTCTTTGCCCAGTCCCTCACCCTCTCTTGCATCACCCACTTGCTAAGAAACAATAAATAAACCAACAACAAATAAATCAATATAAACAACCTAAACAGAACCCCCCCTCCCCCATCGCCATTAGCACGAAATTCAATTACACTTTCACGTGGAAACGCGGCTAAAAGAGAAAAGGGGGGGAGAGATGCAGAGCAGAAACAGGGAGGAAAACGGAGGGAGAGAAAAAGAAAAGAGGTACAGCAGAGATTATTATTATGGCAAATTTTGATTAGCTCAGCCAAGTTATTAATCTTATTGTCACAAGCCTCCCCGCCCACAACCGACACACACACACTTCTTTACCGCCTTTCTCCAACTTTTCTTTATCCCCTTTGCTCTTTGCAGCTGTATTTTGAATCAGGCCAAGGATCCATAGAGAACTAGCCATTTCTTTCAGATCAGTACATTCTCTCCCCTTCACACACACACACGCACACACTCAGACTCTTTTCTCCAGCTCATGGATCACTGGTTAGCTTAGGCATACAGGCCCCCCCTACAAAAGCTGCAGCTGACATGTGGACCTTAATGGCAATAATGGCCATTTTTAAGCCCAATCAATCACATTTAGTGGACATCTCCATTTTTTAGTGGCTGAAAAGGTATAAATAATAATAATGATGCAAAAAAAAGAAAAAGCAAGAGAAATAAAAAAGCCAGAGGAAGAAGCATTGAGCAGAAAGAGAGAGAGAGAGAGAGAGAGAAAAGGGGCTCGGTAAATATTTTAACTGCTTATTAAGATTTGGAGGGCACGACAAAAGGAGCATCTGTGGAGTGAGGAGGGCGCTGAAAGGGAAAAAGATCCAGATGGCTTCAGGAAGCTGCAAGAGAAATTTGATCTA
Organism: Hydrocynus forskahlii; assembly: GCA_037974365.1. Classification (NCBI taxonomy): domain Eukaryota; kingdom Metazoa; phylum Chordata; class Actinopteri; order Characiformes; family Alestidae; genus Hydrocynus; species Hydrocynus forskahlii. The sequence goes on from JBBPCX010000040.1 coordinate 17,512,441, forward strand.
TAGAGGGAAATAGCATGACGTTTTATTTTTTATTTACTAACACACACATAAATATGTATATATAATGAAATGTA
>JBBPCX010000040.1:17523724-17533724 GCA_037974365.1 Hydrocynus forskahlii
TTAATGCAGACTAATTTTTAATGAATTAAAAAAAATAAATGTAGTTAAATTTTACATTTTAATGCTGCTGTTAGTTTCCATGTGGGTCTGGGATATTTCTATTGGTTCATTTATTGAGTTCCTAAGGCTTGTGAAGAACAAGATGGCAAAAACAAAGTTCACAATAGACGAGCAGGCCTTGGAAATGGGTATAAAACATTTGCCACAAAAAAATCCAGAAGTTATTCAGGTACAATTTAAAACCAAAACGATCCAACTAGAGCTCAGCTCATTAGTTTACTCCTCTGTTAAGTCATTACTTTGAAATACTCCAAAGCTAAAGCGTATGATCGCCCACAAATTTGTATTTCCATTTCCATTTGTAGTCCACCTCAAGACAAACAGGAACAATGCAATTACATTTACCCATTCCTCTCTCAGTGAGACTTCTAGTTTCTGGAGAGCAGCAAAAAACAGCTATAAGCTTGGTTAGCCCAGTTATTTTTTGTTTTGTAAATGACTAAAAGAATGTCAGAACTCTTATTTAGAGCCGGTGGAATCATGCATTTCATTTGACCTGGCCATAAGTATGGTGATCTCTTATCAGAATGTTGTCCTGTTCGAAATGACTAGCTTCTATAGCAATGATCTTAATGCTAGCTTTCGTGGCTGCTTTTATGGGACCAGAAAATGGGTATGTGGACGAGACTCCGCTCCCATGGCACTGCAGAAAAGTGGTAGCGACAGATGTGCGCACACCCACACGCACAAACATACAAGTCATTCTTTGATTATAGCACTTCCTGAACCATTAGCATTTAGCTCGGCCCGCTCTCCCACTCTCTGGGGTTGTATTTTTGAGGGTTATCAAGCGGCTCATTGAGAGGAGGCCTGCTCTCAGCGGGAAGCAGGTGAACAAAGTTAGCATGAGGCTGCTTTCCCTGCGCTGCTCTCACTCACTGCTAATTAGCTCTGACTGGGTTTGTTTAAATCCTCAGAGAGAGCAAGAGCGAGCGAGCAAAACACACATGCACACACTCTCCTCTCTGGTGGTCTTAGTTCATTTCCCCAGTCAGCAGGAATATTCACACACACACACACACACACACACACACACACAGACGCTAACACGTGGCTGATCGTCTAGCCATTGTAACACTGGTCAGTACCACATACAGTTTAGCATTCTTCTTCTTATGAAATGTGTATTAGTAGTACCAACAACAGATCAGTCCCAGTTCAAGCATGGCCACGTCGACAACAACCTAAAACTTGTGTTTCCTTTTTTCCAACTCAGTTAACCATGGTGCTAGCTCTGCTGGCAGCCCGCGGGGCTCTTAAAAGGTATTGATACTGTAGTACATTCATGTAACAAAACGAGTAACGGTAATCGATCATTTCTCATCCGTCACCCAGCGTGGCTCATATGCCCGAGCAGACACAATGCAACACATCCGGCTCCGTCCTCTGATTCCTTTTAATGGGAGCAATGCACGTTAGCTGCTGACAGGCAGCAAGTTGACAGAACCAACTAAATTCCAGATGAGCCTGTTTCCCCTCGCTTCTCCACGACTCTCTTAACCTTCGGTCCACATAAACAAAGTATGCTGAACGGTAATGGTCAAGCAGGATTTGATTAGCATGTGTCTGCAGCCCTCTTTCTTTCATTTGCTGGGTCACGCTTTGCCTCGTATCATGCTAAAAAGGGGTTCCTTGTAAATTTTATTGCCATGGTGTCAAAAAAAAAAGACTCCATGCAAGAGGCAGTAAAATACGAAGGGGAGAAGGGGAATGGATGATCCCTCACTCTCTCCTTTTCTCTTCATCTTGCCCTCCATCTCTCTCTCTCTCTCTCTCTCTCTCCCTCTTTCTCTCTCTCTCTCTCTCTCTCTCTCTCTGAGGGTGCTGCAGCCAGTCTGGTTCCAGTTAGACACTCATTAAGGAGATCTTACAGCTCTAGCAAATAGCTTCCTGTCCCGAGTGCTTAACTCCTCTGGTAGGAAATGTCCCGGGCCGTAAAGGGTGAAGCCAACATCCTGAACATTTTTAAAAGTTAGCACCGAGGCCACGCCGCATGGTCCAACCCGCCACCTTGGCCAATCAAAGAGACCCACTCGACCCCCGGCCAATCAAAGGGGACCTTCCCTGACCCACACGTGACATCGGTCTCCGGAACAGGTGGTGTCCATTTAGCGGCAGCGAGCTGGACTCAACGTGGGAAGGGAGTGGCTCTTCCCACTCCAACCCCAGCTCAAAACTGTGGCTGCGGGGAAAAAAAGAAAAATGTCATTATCTATGCACAGTTTGTGATAAAACACATGAAGAAGGTGTAGAAAAAGACATCTGCAACTTCAGAGTCCAGAGATCATGTTCACCAGCAGAATGTATAGTGTCAGAACACTGAATAATGGTGTATGGTATTTTTTAGTTTAATTTAAATTCTTTATAGCCCATCTATATGTTTTGCAATGAAAGCAATGTGACACAAAATGTGTTAAAATCAGTTGCAGTCTCTAGTTTTAGGTCTTCCATAAATAGACAAAAGTAAGGAAAAAACACATCTATAAAAATGCTATTTTCTGCCAGTGCCCCTATGGTAGTATGTTAGAACTAAACTAAACATCCTGGGCAATTTGCTTCCCATCCTAAGTTAAACAAAGACATCTAAATCTTGATAAAGATATTTCATGTTTTATCTGAAGTGTGTAACAGTCATAACATATCTTTGGACTTGTATATGTTGTATTGCTAGAGTGACTACTTCAGTAAAATGTTCTTTTCATAGAGCTGCTGCTGTTTACCATCCCATAGAAACCCACAGGTTACTCGTATTCATGGTCATGGATGTATTTAAGGCTTCCAGAAGGTCTGGAGTGATGTCTTTCCTCAATTAAATGGTCATAGCAATCAGGTCAAATCATGTGAAGGGTTCATCTGATTTGTTAGGCTTTCAAACCAGCAACCAAAGGCCTAACCAACGAGAAATCTCTTTTAGCCACTGTATTGTGCAAAAGTCTTGAGCCACCCTCATTTCTTTCGTATATTGAGTGGCTTAGATAAAAGGAACGGGAACAAATGTTTACTGATCACCGCCTGATCATCTGGAATCATCTGCACCTGCTTCTTTATTGGATCAGGTGTTAAATGTGCAAAATCATTCCTCTGAAACAGGGTCAGGTTCAGGGACTGGACTGAAAATGAGTCTTTGAAAGTCTTTCAGGAAGCTTGGAGAACTGTTCCTCAAGACCACATTAAACTACACTTTAGAATCAAAATATGAAGAAATGAGGAGGGGCTCAAGACTTCTTGCACAGTACTGTATACCTCCTTATACACCACAAGGAAATAAATTTTGATTGGATGGTTTTCTGTTTTCTGTAATAAATTAACAGTGGCACTGCACTACTTTCATATAAAATATACAAACATTATTCTGTTGAATAAAATGAACTTCCAGAAAGAATTAGGAGGGTTCATCCAGAATAATAATAATAACTATTATTATTATTACTATTATTATTATTATTATTATTATTATTATTATGTTCCTTGTTCGTTCCTTGTTGTTCTTGGTTGCTCCCTTATCAGATAGTTGTGAATGTGTCTGGTGCAACAGGTGTGTAACCTCACGAAGAAGTAGATCACATATCTTCATTGTATTATGTAAATACACATTGAAACACACACACACATACACACACACACACACACACAAACAAACATACACACACACACAGGTGGGCTTCACTGGCTGGGTCAGCACCTGTTCCAGCTCTCACCAGGTAAATGCCCTTTTTGTTCAGCTCTTATATCTGCTGCCTGTTTGGAAGTGGATCTTCTGCACAGAAAGAATGTTTTCCCACAATACAGCACCTTTAACTCTGTGTGTCAGGCCTTACTCATTACAGACATGCATTAATAAGTACCCATAAATCATGAATTAGACAGAAATGTTTACCACTTTCCGTTCACTAGTCTGGTGCGTCAGCATGCCGTAGACTCTCCCTTAACACACACACACGTCCACACAAATAAAGACTACAAATATAATACAGCACAGATGTGCTGAAGTATATTCTTGGAATTAAGTAGTCATTTGAAATCAGCAATCAAAAAAATATTGATAGAACCTCAGCTGTCTGGGGGGTAAATGCTTGTCTTCAGACAGAAGTTAAAAAGTTCCAGGACTAAGCTGAATCTTTATAATGAACTTAAGTTTATACAATGAGGTGATCACTTTACTGATCTTTGTAAAAGGTCCTTCAACAACAAGACAAGTCTGAACATGCTAACGAAAGAACGTAGAAAACAAGTATTGAATTGAAAGCAACTGACCAATATATGATACGCTTTCATAGCAGTGTAGTGAACTATATATACACTATATGGACAAAAGTATTGGGACCTGTTTTTCAGGGTTTGGGCTAGGCTCCTTACTTCCAGTGAAGGTCAGTCTTAATGCTTCACCAGACCAAGACATTTAGGACAACGCCACACTTCCAACTTTGTGGACACAGTTTGGGAAGAACCTTTTCTATTCCAGCATGACTGTGTCCCAGTGAACAAAGCGAGCTCCATAAAGACATGGCTGGAGGAGTTCATTGTGGAAGAACTTGACAGTCCTGACCTCAACCCCATCCAACACCTTTGAGATGAACTGGAACGGAAATTGTGAGCCAGGCCTTCTCATCCAACATCAGTGTCGGACCTCAGAATGAATGGACGCAAATTCCCACAGGAACTCCAAAATCTTGTGGAAAGCCTTCCAAGAAGAGTGGAAGCTGTTATAGCTGCAAAGGAGGACCAGTTCCATATTAAAGTCTATGTATTTGAATGCAATGTAGTCAAAGTTGGCATAATGGTCAGGCGTCCCAATACTTTTGTCCATATAACTAGCATAAACTGAAAACTCAATTTTTAAGCTTTTGCTTTGATAGGAATGTTGCCAGCCTTGCAACAATTGTTAGAAAAAAATCTATGAAAAAATGAATTTGTGTGCTGATCATTGGTCAGTTAGGTCACGTGACTCAGATACCTTCACATCCGACACATCACCTTCAGCAGTACACATGCGGTAAAAGTGAGTCTAGCTGGGGTACAGGATCCTGAATGCTTAAAAAAGCCTAGTTTCTATACATATAATTATCACTTACATACCATTACTTCTGACATCATGTGGACATTAGGCATTAGCCATTCGAAGCCAAATTCCAAAAACTGCCCATTTGTGGCCCATCTCTGACAAGGCCAGCCTTTCACTAAGCTTAGTTATGGAAATGCAGAGAGGAAAGAGAGCAAACTCCAGCCATCCATCACAGTCTCTTGTGTAAACATACTTGGCTCTCCCTGTGCTCTGCGCTGGAGATTAGCTCTGATGAAACCAAAACAAAGCTGGACATGTAAAATTTATTAGCACGGTTAGCGTTAGTGCTTCGCAGAGTCGCTGGGAGCCACCGGCGCTGGCTGTTGGAGGACGGACGTTCAAGCGTTTCCTTCGTCCTGTCCCAGTCTGAGGACGGGATATTTGTGGAGAGACTGAACAAACACTGATTGACCACTATCTCTCTGGTTCCCATCGGCCGAAGGATGGGGGAGTGAGGCCTAACTCCTGGGAACGATCCTAAAAGCCTCTTAAATGTCAGATCCTCAACATAACTGTTCAAATCCTCATGAAAAGACTAGATCAAACTTGAAATACAGACATACATTCTACTGCACAGGTCTAAAAGTGGCAAAACTTAGTTTGAACTGTCTAATAATAATTTAAGTCTAACAATATTCAGTAAAGTATGTGCTCATTTAATTATTTGGTTTAACTCGATTGAAGTGTGACACTTCTTGCAGACAAATGTTTGGTTTATTTATTTATTTAGAAATGAAAGCGAGGAAATTCACAATTTCATGATGCATTGAATAACTTCCAAACAAATGTAATATTTGAACTGCCAATACATTTGAGATTTTGAGTTTTTTGTGCATTTTAAAAATGACTGAAAAACTGGGGTCACACTCTAAATGATGAGAGAACTACAAACTTTCTTTGCTGGACCAAACATTACTGAATAAAAATACATGCAATGAAATAGGCTTCCTTGGATATGCCAAGAGCAAAAGTGACATGGAGATACTTCTTGTGGTTGACCACTTCCACTGAAACCTGAGCCACTAAACCAGTCCAGGCAAAACAAGGAAACATGCATTCTGCAGGAGAAAGGCACTATATAGCTCTATAACTTCATGGTTGCTATATGTTACGCTTTAAACTGATATGCTGGCTGACTTAGATGCAAAAAACAAGAGTCTGTGTCAAATCTGGATCTCCGTCCACTCCAACTGACCATAAAACATGCAGGCCTGCAGAGTCGGGCCTACTATGAATCGCTCCTGTAATCAGGATAAAACTTGTGTAATGTAACCCCAGCTGTTCTTCTGTCCCACAGAGGAATGGCGCAGCCTCCTGAGGGAGTGGCTTTTAAAACACACACATACTGACGGAGTGTGTGTCCGGGAGTCATGGCAACGCCAGTGTTTGGGATGGATTTTATAGAGGTGGACGTCACTGCGCAAAACTCAAGAAGCAGTAGGCGCCACAATGAGAGAGCTATCTGTCTGTCTGGCAGCAGACACTGTCGAGCACCTAAAATTACACTGAACACTAATCTCTGTGTGAAGAGTTTCACAATAAAAATAGAAAATGGGAGAAAAAAGGATTATTTATTGTTCTGAACTTCCTTTCTATAAATAATACACTTTGTAGAAAACCATTACTGACTGTAGTCCTCCTTTGGCTAATTTATCATCCACTTTCCTTCATCAGACCGGGATCACCATACACATGACCCCCTCTGACCAGATATATGATGGACCATTCTGAGCATGTCAGTTACACCAACATGGTGTCACTGCCTAAAACTTGAATGTTTCCTCAAATTGTAAGTTCACTATATGGACAAAAGTAATGGGACATTACACTAAAACGCACTTTAATGACATTGCATTTAAATCCATAGACTTTAATATGTCCCCCTTTACAACTATAACAGCTTTCACTCTTCTTGGAAGGCTTTCCACAAGATTTTGGAGTTCATGTGGGAATTTGTGTCCATTCATTCTGTAGAGCATTTATGAGGTGCAGGCATTGATGTTGGACGAAAAGGTCTGGATCACAATCTCCGTTCCTGTTCGTCTTAAAGGTACTGGATGGGGTTGAAGTCAGGACACCGTGCAGAACAGTCAAGTTCGTTCACACTGAACTCATCCAACCATGTCTTTATGGAGCTCGCTTTATACACTGGGGCACAGTCATGCTGGAGTAGAAAAGTTCTTCCCCAAACTGTGTCCACAGAGTTGGAAGCATGGCATTGTCCAAAATGCCTTGGTCTGCTGAAGTAAGGGGCCTAGCCCAAGCTCTGAAAAACAGGTGTGTCCCAATACTTTTGTCCATATAGTGTAGCTTTGGATAAAAGCATCTGTCAAATGAATGAATATAATATAATGTAATGCCGCGGGATAGTGGTGTGTTTTGCATTGGAGATTAGAGTTTTAGGCATGTTGACACTGCTGCGGTTTTTACACACTTTGTGTCATTTGCTGATGTCACATCAGACCCTCGGCCCAAACAATACGATCCATACATCCAACATCAAAAAGTGGTCTCATATCAGTAAATGGACTTTTGCAGTGAAAATCAAAAACACAGTGCAGCTCAGTAGACCTGCAGCAGCAAAAAGCCGCACACAAGTAAACAGAGAACAGAGCTTCCAGTAGCCACTGCTCTAATTCAGAGCCAACCTGCAGATAATGATGCTGCCATCAATAGCAGCCACTCGATTTACGGTTGACTCTTTTCTTGTCCTTCCTGCTCTTTTCCTTTCCGAGCGCATTTGTTTGTGTAAGTTTGTGTCTGTGTATTTGCAAGTGTGTACTGTGAATATGTGTGTTTCCATGTGTGTTTATCAAGGGTCATGTATGAGTGTGTGTGAATTTGTGTACCGCTTTTTTTTGCACAAACTAGGTTTTATTGGTCCTTATAAAATAAAGGTGCTTGCCAGTGTTAAAATATCTCCTGATGAAAATGTTTGATGAAGGGTAGGTTGATGATGGGTTGATGGATAGATGGATGGACGGATGGAAGGATGGACAGATAGATGGACAGATAGATAGATCGACCCTTCCTGAACTTTGCCTTTGTTTGTGTCTGTATATTTGCAAGTGTGTACGGTGTATATGTGCATTTCCTTGTGTATTTATACAAATTCATGTACAAATGTGTGTGATTTTGTATGCATTTTTTTCTCATCAGCTCATCTAAATGCTTGATGAAGGAATGGTAGAAGGCAGATCGTAGATGAATGATTGATAGATAGATAGATAGATAGACAGATATATAGATAGATAGATAGATAGATAGATCAGTAGTTAAATAGATAGAAAAATTATTCTGCACAATTAAAGGTTCATTGTAGAGAACTACCCAGATGTATTTATATATATTTTTTTTTTCTTTCATGAATTGCTATCTAAAACATGGACGCCCAACTCTCTTTAGTACAGGTGTGTGATTTACCTGCTCGAATACATCTGGCTCAGCTCACCCATTAATTGTAGGATTTGAGTAGTCGAGATCATCCCTGATCTAAAACACTCAGTGAACCTGTGGGTGATTTCCACATTTTTATATGTAAAATTGATAAATGGTATATTTGTATTACTCTCTCTCTCTTACAACCCATCTGCCATGAATGACCTTAAAAAATGTTTCTGGTCAAAGGTTTCTTTCATAACTATTCCTAAACAATGTTTAAGGCATCCGTTCACATATAACAGTTTCTCGTAGTGACGAGCGCCATTTCACAACATCTAAACTTTCAGAACTATTTTGTTTGTCTGTGAACAATATAACTATGTTGAAACTTGTAATGTACAGTATGTTCTTTCCAACAGCATTTCTGTTGGTCCATTCATCACCAGATGACAGCGACAATACAATACACATGGAACACACATATGACCTCATATTCTGACATCGTATGAAAACAAGTGAGCATGTGTATGCATGCCTGTGGACGTGGCATTCTTTATCCCTCCTGAAGCATTGAATGGTTTTGACACGGGGGGTTGTGTCCTTGCTTCTCACACTGTTTATGATTTTAATCAGCGCTGAGGCGATCAATAATGCTTATTAATTCATGACTTCTAAACACATGCACACTGAACATTCTGTTCTCTCTGGAGGATGGTAGATTTCTTGTTGTTCCACAAACAGATTGAACTGTAAAATTGAGCACAAACAGATTGGAATACACATACTGTCAAGTCTTTTGCCGCTGCAAGATGCATGCATGTGTGTGTATACCTGTGCACATTGTCATGAAGGTGCAAAAATAAGAGCTCCTTGGACTGATTCTATAGTAGAAACACTTTTGGTTCCTTAAAAAAAAACATTTGTGGATGCTGCAATAGATCTTGACAAGAACCACTCACTACTGATCAGAGAGCAGTTTTTCCAAGATGCTTGTACAAGTTGCCAATACCAAATGATCATAAAAGTGCAATGTCTCATTCATGATCTCATGAATTCCAACCACAACCTCATTTGAACTATTTGTAGATATGTTCCATGTTAACAGACTGATAAAGTAAAGTAAAGTAAAATAAAGTAAAGTAAAGTAAAGCCGTCAGTTTCAGGAAGGTCACCAACCTACCAACTCTTCCAATGCTCATTGGAAGTAATTCTGTTGACATTTTAATTTCACAGGTTGTTATATTAACTTCTGTTATCATCTGGTGGTTAACATTGCATTGCATGACATTACATTATTCAAAGCAACTTACAACGCGAGGAAACACTCAAGTTTCAGGACAGTGTGAGAACCAGGACAGTGCTAAGTGCTAAAATCTATATGTAAGGACTTTTAAGGATAAGAGTTAAATGACTTTGTCTTGATATTGTCTTAAATCATATCATTCTGAGAATGTTTGTTACAGTAAGTCAGAAGTATTTGCCAGATGTTTTAAGACA
>JBBPCX010000040.1:17538724-17547048 GCA_037974365.1 Hydrocynus forskahlii
ACCAAATAGTAATGAGTGTTATTCTGTGTGTGTATGTGTGTGTGTGTGTGTGTGTACAGGATTGGCTTAAGTGTACAAGAGGTTTCATAAAGTTTTGTGAATGTTTGAATGTTTTGTTTAATTGATAAATTCAGATTTTTTTAATGTTTTGAAACCAAATAGTAATGTGTGTTATTCTGTATGTTGTGTCGTTTCATATTTACATATAAAATCCCTTCTCACACACTTCTCACAATTCACTATTACAGTACTTACATGCAGAATTTAATATACTGAGGGGAAAAACATACAGTAGAATGTGGTCTGTGTTGATGTTTAAGTGTTTGCATGTTTTTCAGTAAAAGTTTTTGGAAAAACTGCCATATTCATTGGGCCATTTCTGTTGTAAATCATTGTGTACTCCGATGAAATGAAGCGGCTGAAATGAAAGGGCTTTTAGCCCTTTATCTCCATCTTTCACTGGGTTTTGAGAGCACATTTTCTTGTTAACTCCTAACATATGTAGCGTAGCTGCGAGGCAGGCTTCACACAAGTCTCTGGAAATTCTTAGGATACGCCAATAAGACACGGAAATGTGTAAAGAACTCTGGTAATTTTCACTTCAAATGTCAGAGAGAGAGAGAGACAGAGAAAGAGAGAAAGAGAGAGACACAGAAAAAGAGAGAGAGAGAGAGAAAGAAAGAGAGAGAGAGAGAGACAGACAGACAGACAGACAGATCTCACGCCCTGTACAGTTTTTATTTTTTTTACTTTTTTTTTTGTTTGAACGTGGGAAAAAAGTTACACATTTAATTAATAGTTCCTTGAGGTATTTTTTTTTCTGCCACCAAGCTGTTTTTTCTTTCTTCTTGGAACATGTTAAGGATTCATTTACATACAAGATGAGTGCCAGCCACTGGCAAGCTTTCAACCTGCATGTCTAATGAGGTTGCACCGGAAGTGCCATGGCAAACTGAATAATGTTGATAATTTAGACCTACTGTAAAGAGAAGGCCAATGTTTTAGATTATGATTATGTATGTGTTGCATTATTGACTGTATTGTATATTACCATTTCTCAACATTAAAGACGAAAAAAAACGTTTTATTTTGCACATCTTAAAACGAAAACCTGAACATGCCACTCCATTTACCGTTCTCTTCCAGCACATAGTTCCTAGCAGCAAGTCTTGTGTTATTGTTCTGGGGTCCTGAGAGCTGCCTCATTGGTGCCCGCCCCCAAGCCCCCCACCACCACCGATTCGACCCCCCACATTAAAAATGCTATCTGCGCCCCTGCTATGTTTATCTATACAACATTATATCTAACAATCATTAGTGTGAGTGTGGAATCAGTCACATTGTTGTTCTTATTAAGTTTCATTATTACTATTTTTATTCCATCTGTTTTTTGGCGCCACTTCTCATCTGATTGAATTGTTGGCAAAATTTCAGCATCAAAACATCCATTAACATCCGATGCAGTGCGTGTGTATCCAGATTTTTGATTGATTAATCAGTGGCCAAACACTGATCGCTTAAAAATCAAAACAGTTTTCGTGGTCAAGTCGCCTCTGTAACATGTGGGGAGAGAAATCTGACAATCGAGTCGCTATCAAAATGTGTTTTGGAGCGAGAGTCTGTGAGGTCATGGCTAAAGCGGCCAGACAGAGACAAAACATGGAGAAACACAAGTGTAGAGAAAAACACACAGCAGACTCATAAACAGACTTTAAGACACTAAAGTTCAGGTCAGTTATGAAATAAAAATGTAACAATTTAAAGTTGTCCTTCACCATAAATGGCTTGATAAGAGACAGCGAGTTGACAGTAAACAAGACGACAAGCACTGAATCAGAAGATTGCCGGTTCGACTCCACGGCGCAAGTACATTTTTTTTCTTAACACAAACTTTCTTCCCCATAAAACCAATGTTTGGGTGTTTCCAAACCCCTGTTTTATACCAACCATGTAATCACACTTCACATTTTCTCCTGGAAATGCGATCTAGTATACTTTGTGCACCTATTGCCACACACAGCTTATACAATCTTCATAGAAACATACTAACAATAGAATGAGATGCTTTGGATGAGCTTTATGTTACCAGTATTAGCTAGAAAGGTAAAAGACCCCTGGCAGTTCCCTGGAGTGGATTGTTATCCAGAACATCAGTTATCATTCAACATCAAAACCTGACTTTATTTATAATCTTGTGTCTGAATGCAATCAAATCCTCAGACAAATGTTCTAATATCTAGTGTAAAGCCCTCCCAGACGTGTAGAGGCTGTTATTGCAGCAAACACCCTTGATTTCAGAAGAAATGTTGAATGAGCCGGATCTATGTATGATCACGTCTTCTTCCATTGCCTTGTCCAGTTCTTAGTCTATTTTGCATGGTGCTATAAATGTGATATTACATAATAATTATATGATTTGCAGATAGGACTATGCATCCTATTTTTGCATAAACTGAATATTGAAACATTGTGTGTCATATAATACATCAAGTTTTAAAAGTATGAATAAATTATATAAAAGCAAACATCTGACAACCCTTTTACAGTTCACCATCATTAACTTGTTTATTTTATACGCAAAGCAACAGCGAGAGGCAGAAATAGTCTCATGTGAGGTCACTGAAGGGTCTGTTTCAGATTGCAGGTCCTTTCTGACAAGTTCCAGACGCTCCACATGTGTACACTAGACAATAACCACATTATGCAGATACAAATAAAAACATGACTGTTTCACTCATGTCACATCTGTGTGATGATGCAGAACGGCTTGCTTTTCATTAAGGTGTCTGTGTTATCAGAGTGTTTATGGAGGCTGCGCAAGCAGTCCAGAAGATCAGAAGTTCTAGAGAACCTTTCCATTCATCCAACCATCCTCCGAGCTGCTTATCCTATCCAGGGTTTAATGGAACCCCCGCACTCGTAGGCCAAAAGGTGCAGAAGGAATCCAGACCATTGCAGAGCTGGACAACAATTAGAGAGTCTGTTTTTTCAGGGCCACTTATTCTGCGATGCATTAAAGTGAAAGTACAAATTAAATTGTCATGCTTTATAAACATTTTCTTGTAGATCAACAGGCTTGAAACGACACCCCAGGCACAAAACTGCCCAGAGAAAAGAAATGAAAAAGTGCTTTTTTCCCAGATCATGTGTTTATGAGAAGAATGAGAGAAACTGATCGGGCACCTTTTGTTGTGCTGTGGGAGTTGGGATGTGATTTGCTGGAAAAGTCTCAAATTCTCAAATCTGTCAGAACAAAAGCTCATATTCTTATTTTTGCCATTTTTGTTGCATTTTTCTGCATGATGATATATTTAGAACAATTCATAAAGCACCAGCTGACCTTTACATTTATAAATGTTTTTTTTTCCATCTCCTGTAAAGTTATTAGTTTGGAAATCTGAGGTTTTGTTCGGACAGCGGCGATATGTTATTAGCACAATTAGCTATTTATATTTTTTTCAGCAATAATCGTGTGACTCTCAAATGAATCTTAAAACTCAAAAAAGAGAACTTTAAAAAAGAGAGAGGGATGTGCTCCCCAAACCACCCACCCCCCAGATAAACATTACATTTTGAGTGGATTCATGTACTTTGAGACACTGGAATGAGATATTGGAGACATTGGAACAACTCTTAACATTCCTATTCCTATATAATATTCCTAAAATGCCAAGATGGCATATTTGACCTGCTCGTTGTGTACTCCTGGATGCTGGAGTGCTTGGTATGATCGCGACGGTCTTTGTGGATTTCAGGCGAGATGGAGGGGCAGACAGGTTTATGGTTTGTTCTTTATTAGTTTGCCATCTGTACAGAGGTATGCTAATAGCTATCTGTGACTATTTACACATATGCAAAAGCACATCCATCTGCCAGTTCCCACAACTCCCCCCCCAACTGACTCTCACCTTAACACCAAACAACTGCTCTGCACACACTCATACGCACACACGCGCGCACACACATACACACATACACACACACACACAGGTGACAAAGTGGTTTGCAGACACCCAGCATCCTTTGTGTGTCTGTGCACACGTGTGTATAAAGAGACATCAGCATATGGCCTCCACCCAGAAATTGTCACATCCACGATATTCTTGCTTGCCATTTTGCAAGAAAATGAAAATACACTTACCATGTTGAGCATATAATTTTATTCAAACATTAATTAATGGAACAATATGTTCACTCTTCACAGCCTACTATTATCAAGGCTATGAATTACAGTGGACCCAGCGGCAACACACACCACACCGATCGCAGCATCTGCTGTGTTACCTTCTGAGGGGCCTCCGAAGAAAGGCGTAACCTTAGCTCCCGTTTCAGAGCAAAAATATTTATCCAGTTATCAAAAGTATATGAATCAGGTTGGGTCGGGATCAGCATTTCTTCACAGAAAACAATGGGAAACGTTTGAATGCGGCTCAGATCCACTCACTATTACTGAGCTTGACTTTAACCGTACTTTAAGTTGAGCATAAAACAGATCCTGAGAGAAACGGAGCTTATGGGAAGAATAATATGCTTTTAAGGGCTGGCAATAATTGAATCAAACGCTGCTGAAAACATAATGGGAGGCATTAATGTTCATTTTGATGCTTTAGGGTACATCACTTCATATAAATATTACAATGAAAACGGCAGCAGAGATGGTGAAATAGGTGTAGGGATATATCCTGATTACATGTGGAGGCATACATCTCACCACAAAAGCGTCGGGCGGATTTTTTTTCTTCCCAGTGCTTTTTAAGTGAACTGTTTATCATCTTAAAGTGGAAGGCAGATCTCACTAATAAACAACACCGTAAATAATCAGAGCGAGAACGTCAACACTAACACCTCCCCCTCTTAAAAAAAAAAAAAAAGCAATAACAACAACAATACCAAATATACCCTTAGCGTCACGGAGAGCCGGCGAGTGCAGTAGCATGATGCTAGCAGTAAACATGTGGTTCGGAGCCGCGGGGATGCTGATGGAAGGAAGGCCGAGTCACGTGCAGTATGTTGTGTCTGACCATGAAGGGACATTAGCACATTAATCCGCACCTGACACTAATACTGCTGTATGACTGACCTGAATGCAGGCCACTCGTCATTACGCTAACCATATGGCCCCAGCAGTTAGCCCTCGCGCCCTTGGAAGGATTAACTCGCGCTCTTTAGCGCTGTCGTTCCTCCGGAGCAAATAATTGCATGACGGCATTAGCGTATCAAGCCAGATCCTGATCGAAAGATGCCCTCAAGGATGCCGGGATATGTAAACTAGGCTACTATACTATTGTTGCTGGGTAGAGGAGGTGTTTTCAAATGGTGCTGTTCTGAAGAGAAGCCATATGTTTCTTAGAGCCTTGTAATCTGTATGTAATGACCCTGGGTGACTTATGGCAGTATTTGACAGGTAATTATAGTATTACGCCAATAATTCTGACGGTAATACCTGGCCATATGTTGACATATTTAAACCCACAAATGACCAGAGTGGTCAACAATATTAAAGTCTTGCACTTCGCATGCAAGCTTATAGATGCTACATATTATAAGCACAGTAGGGGGCCAAGCGCTGCAGATACTGGTTATTATAGATTTATCATCACTTTTGTACAGTGGGACATTACAGAACAAGGCCAAAATAAACAGGAGCACATGAACCAAATCATCTTCTGTACATCTTCTCACAGTAAACACACCCTTTGACACTGGGTTAGTAATGTGCCAGCCCCTTTTCTCATACATACACACATGCCCTCGACGTCCATCCAAACCCTTATCCCTCCCTGGCCCCCCCACCCCCACCCCCACCCAAACCAACCCCACCGTAATGAACAAATTCACAGCACATTACTCTGGACTTGATCTCTGGCAAAATAATGCTGGAACAAACAATTTGGTTTGTCAACACCTTTCTGCGGCCTCCTCCATCACTGTCAGGGCTCTAAATTTAAACGGCAAAGTGCATTTGACTGCTGGACCCCTCTCTGATTACCCTCTACGGCTCTGCCAATTGCTCCAGACAGACCGGCCTTGCTCTGATTGCTAACCTGGCTTGAAAATAGTCTTGGGCTGCCCGTGGATTAGCATGAATATTTTGATATAGATCGATAAGCAATCTCCACTCTATAAGAAATGCCAGGGGCCTTCATTTGGCCGATCAAAGGGGGGAGCGAATGGGGGAGGGGGGGCAGTTGGCTATTGTTTTCCAAGTGCTCAGAAGAGTGAAGCTGATTCCAGAAGAGAGAATGAACGATCCAAGGCTGAAACTGTCTCTCTCTCTCTCTCTCTCTCTCTCTGCCTAATCGGGGAAACAATCTCAGGCTTCACACAATTCCATCTACCAGGATGGTGTGGTGTAAACGAAAGTGGCATGACCTCCATCCATAGGGGGACAGAGTTCATTTGTTAAGCATTACTGGTGCAGCAGGTGACCCCCTGGCTGCTGGGCCCACTGACCCGGATGTAAGAGGGCCGGGTCTGTTGTCAGCGGCAATGCCCAGCTCTCATCTTCAGGGCTGATGGTGCCATGTGGTCTGTTAGGCTTGACCTTGACTCGAGTTAATGTATCTGGCCAGAACAGGTCATGAGTGAAGATTGGTTAATAAGACAGCACGGGCCTCGGAAGAATCTCCTGGGAAGATTTCCATCTCCATTTCAGCTGTGTGTATCCCTGCAATAACAGGCCTATCTAACATGAAGACTCAGTAGACAAACCAACAAATATGGCCTAATGGAAGGCCAATTCCGAATTTACAAGCCAGTAAAGGACCATTATCAATACGTTTTGCCCCAGAAGACTCCAAGGTTCCAAGGTACACATTTTTAGTTCATTGAAAATATTGTTCATCCGGCATCCAACATCCAACTTTTTTTGTAAGAAGAAACATTACATTTACTAACCCTAGTAAATATAACCCTAACCCTAACCCTAACCATTTGGAAAAACGCTCACATATGGATAGACTTATAGTCTAATTTTGTTACAGCATTAACATTAGGATGCTAATGTCGCAGCATGGTTACTGAGATTTTACAATGTCATTTCCATTGATACCGTATCTGGAGAAGCACTAAAAAAACAATTGGGGAAAAAAAAAATGTACATCCTCCTGTGTTTTATGTACATCCTCCTGGTGAAAGTATTTAATTTTTTACTTTTTTAAAACATGGTTTGTGGAAAAAATAGACCTTAGTAAAAAAATAAAATAAAGAAAATAAATAAATAAATAAAGGTACCTTATTGCCTTGATATTTTAAGCTCTCTCAACATTTTTCAGTTTTTAGCATATTATCATTTCAGAAGACTAAAAATGAAATAAGGGGAGAAACTATGTCCAAAATAGGCATCTGACACTTTTAATCTAAACTAATATTTCTGTTTGGATGGGAGACTTTATTATGATTTGAATTTGACTTAAAATGGGTGTTATTAGTACAGTCTTGGAGCAAAACACTGTCCATTTTGTCATATCTTTATCACTGAATCCCTGGAAGAAATACAAAAAACTCTAAAGTACAAACTTGAAGCTATGAGTACAGAATGTCACTTGAATTTAATTGTAATTCAATGGATTACTATGCAATTAATCATGCAAGTGGAAATCTAAACCATGCAGCAACATTCAAATAACTCTATATTTTTACTGGCAGAGCTACTTCTCCTTTTTAAATGTGATCTCAATTTATAATATGTAAAAATGTCACCAGAACTGGCTGGATGAAAAGTTAAGCAATGTTTATAGCACTTGCTGAAGTCCCATTACTTCTGCGGGGAATGAGGTGCTGTGTTACAACAAATCTACTTTGCTAAAGTGTCTAAAATGTCTAGGTGACATTACCCAGCAGCACTGGGGGGAAATGAAACCCCAGCAGTGGCCTCAGCCTCCAGGGACCTGACCGACTAGTGCGGCCGTGACATGAGGCGGCAATGGCATACGACAGGTTTGATTCATTAGGAAATGTCACTTTGTTTCAGAGCGGCTCGGGGAGGGTGATTAGAGGGCTGTAATCAGGATTAATTAGGGGAATATATATCTGAGGATTAGCAGGCCCCAACCTACAGCTCCGCAACAGCGCTGAGGCATGCATCTACAGTCACACGTGCTCATGCTCCCTCTCTCTTCCCTCTCTCTCTCTCTCTCTCTCTATCTATCTATCTCTCTCTCTCTCCCCCTCTCTCTCTCTCTCTCTCTCTTTCTCTTTCTCTCTCTCTCCATCCCTCTCCCTCCCTCCCTCTCTCTCTCTCTCTCTCTCTCTCTATCCCTCTCCCTCCCTCTCTCTCTCTCTCTCTCTCTATCTATCTATCTATCTATCTATCTATCTATCTA
>JBBPCX010000040.1:17554034-17566672 GCA_037974365.1 Hydrocynus forskahlii
GGTATATGTATACAGGTACACACTGGAGTGTCCTTAGTGGTTTGGTAGCAGCAGAAAAGATGCATCTCATTTACAAAAATCTGTGGAAAGGTTCTTAAGGAGACCAGCTATTTTGACTGTATTATAGTTATACTACATTTTATACTGTTCTTATCTCTGTGTGTCTGTGCAGTTGTACCATAAACAATTTCCTCTGGGATCAATAAAGCTTTCTGATTCGGATTCGGATACAAAGAACGCTTTCAGATTGTTCAGGCTACATCTACTTGCAGTACATCCGGGAGAAACCACATTAACTATATGAAAGTAAACGTCTGGTGAGTATCGAGCCGAAAGCCATAGCCAGTTGACGTACAGGGGGTCAGACGGTCAATGTGCTTTCTAGGATGAGGAGGTCTTGAGCAGCGTGCTGCTCAGTAATCCCTTATCAATAACCACATAATCAATAGCTGAGTGGGAGAAAAAAACAAATTCCACCTGAACAATTAGGAAAATGAGGCACGGGCCCCCGGTCATCTGTCTTGCCCCCAAGCTCCATGGCAACGACCTCCAAATCCATACTGGAGACGTCATTCACCGCTGACTGATGTAGTTCAACGTACTTGTTGCTTTTCCTGAGAACTTATGATTGATGTGGAAAGACTGGCTGGTTAATCAAGATATTTCTCACCACGGAGCTAATTATGATGTGGTAATGGTAAAGTATTGGGGTATACCACACCTTAGTACTTTCCATGCTTTTCCAATTTAGATCATTAAGGACCAGGGTCTCGGCCTCACATGGCCACAGAGTTATAGATATTCTTTTACATATTGTAAGCTAAAAGACCTGCAACTATATGTGTTTGTCATTTAGACATTCTATGCTGTACTCTAATCTGTAAATCATTTTTGTTCTTTAAAAGTTAAACCTTCATTGTCATCTCAGCAATACTCGTATACAGTAAGATGAGACGGTGTGGCTCCAGAAAAGAGTTACATTTAATCGCAAAAATGTAATTAGAAATTTAGCAGATAATCCAATAACAGGTACTCAAAGTCACAAACAGAAAGGGATCAAGGATTGGCAAACCATGATAACATAGAACACCTAGAGATGTAATCATCTTTAATTTTTAAGTTACACATTTTTCACATAACAAACTACTTTTATAAAAATAAACTAAAAACCAAAAACAGGAGTGGGACGGCTGTTGACCTGGTGGTTATGGCATTAACCCTGTGATCAGAAGGTTGTGGGTTCAAATCCCAGGATTGCCAGTGGCTCCACTGAAGTTCCCTTGAGTAAGGTACTGTCCCCACACTCTGCTCCCCAGGCGCTGTGTTTCTGACTGCCCGCTGCTTCACTTGGTGAATGGGTAAAATACAGTGGAAGAATTTCACACTGTTCACACTGTGTGCTGTGGTGTGTTCACATGTGACAACTGGACACTTTACATGGGCAAGGCTAAATGTCAAAAGCAATTGGTTACAAAGATCAAGGCAAGTAGAATACAGACCACTCAGGCCACGCAATTCTTAGGCAACACTTCACAATGCCATCATCTATTCTTTAAATAGTGCTAAAACTGTAAGTTCTTAGGTCATTTTGACTCTGATAGCTAACTCCCCTAGTGGTGAGCAGAGTGAACAGCAGAGCTGGATGTCACAAAGAACTAAGAACAGTAGCTTAAGCCATGAACAAACATTCCTTCCATGCAGGTAGCTGTTCCTTTCACCAAGGCTGAGGCCTTTAACCTCAAGAACCTGCAACTAAACTCACCACGGAAAAGTCTTTTCAGTTTATTGTTTAAGTTCAGGCTGGGTTTTGGAACCCAAGGACCTCAAACGTACTTAACTCAATCACCGCATCCCCAAAACAAGCATGCATTTAAGCCGTGTAGCACTGTGAACCTAGGGTAAACGTAGCTTGGGCCATCAGTCTCACGTTAGTCTCACAGCTGCTTTCATACACACCATCCATCAGCCGGCGTAAATATCCTTCATTGATCCCACACACTTATGACAGTTAACACAGCATCGTATCAGGGCAAAGCGCTGATGATCTATCAATTACTGACCTCCGCCCCCCCACGCACGCACACTCACCGCTGGCCCGCTCGCAATGCTAATGCTGCATTTCCCCCTCCGCACTAATGCATTTCAGCCGCTATCTCATAGGCTAATGAAAGCAAACAAATCAATAAATATAAATTATACATGCGAGGCGATGTACCACCGCCAACATAAAGTGCCTAATTAATTGCACTTGATTAATTTATATACTTTAATTATCTCTCTAAACCACAGATGGCATAAATATCGGGACAATCTGCTTATTGCTATGTCAGTCATAAAAACGGCAGACGATGGGAAACGATTTGGCCGGCCGAGGCTTTGTCGCTGGGAAGCGCACACTTGCTGACATAAAAAAACGATGACGTGCTGAATAATTTAAAGTCAAGCAAATTGCAGCGCAGGGCAAGCATAGGCTTCCCACCTGATTAGGGCTCTTATTTCTCCTGCTTTTTAATACAGACAGTGGATCAGCACACGCAGCAAGATCTGCCCTGCTTTCTGCAGGCTCCTTTAAGCGATTCTTTATTAGCACAGCTGCTATATTGCAGGCAATTGCCTTCCAACTAATATAAACATGGGCTACAGGAATGACTAATTTAGGCTGAAGGGAGTCATAGACAGCTTCATCATTTACCCGGATCTGACACATCTATATTAGATCACATCCAAAAATCTGAGTCTGTTACCAATTATAATGGAATACAAACTTTGTCATTTGACATTTTAAAACTATTCTATCTAAAACTGATATAAGATCTCTTAGAGTTAGGATGAGGTTTGAAGTTAGATTATGAAGGATCTGTTACATTCAAAATGTTCAGTAGGTTTGATAGTTACTGGTTTGAATGTTCCTTAAAACTTCTTCGGGAGCCACCAAAGGCCACCAAAGGCCATCTTAGCAGAGGGGTTACTTTAAGAGAACTTAAATAATGTGGATTCTTCTGTTCTTGGCAGACGTTTTATGCGGTAGTCTTCCCATGTGCAGGTTTCTTATCAGGTGCTAAATCATTTCATTATTTACAATATCATTATTGTTATGATGCTCTGGATAAGAGCGTCAGCCCAATGCCCCCTTTACGCTTTATTATTATGTGTCTTACCATGTGAAATATCACTACTTATATCAATATTACTGATCTACTACTGATCTCTATTACATATGATAACAGACTCCTAACCACTATTTGAGTTACTAGTAAATCGCGTAACTGGAAGCTATTTATCTATAATATTTCCCAGCATTTGTGTATCAAGTATTTTCTGCAGAATTTTTATTGGATTTATTTAGACTTTATATTTTCTATTGTTCTTGTCTCTGTATCCCTGTGCAGTCGTGACATAAGCAATTTCGTCCGGGGTCAACAAAGCTTTCTGATTCTGATTCTCAGTTCAAGACGTAATTGGTGTATATACTGTACCTAGGTTTTCTGCATGCATTAATAAAAAACAGTGCAGTCTTGGGAGACAATGCTGCTTTAAAGTGATGTTATAGAACAACGGTCACCAAACCTGATCCTGGCCAAATCAAACAAACTCAATCCACTGCCATTGAACAATTTTGTTTGAACAAAACTGTTCCAAATGGTTTCATTTTTAGAGGATCTATGGGGAAATGTCCTTAGGGAACCAAAAGTGGTTCTTTCCTGACACTGCATTTTGAAAAGAACCCTTTTGGCCTCTTTATTTAGGTTTTACCATTATAGCAGTGCAGAGGCAGAATGTCAATAATTAAATGTACAATTTATGATATGTTCCACACTAAAAATGTCTTTTTTAAGATGTAAAAAATGTAACATTATTTTACTCATCTTTTTGCCTATTTTTACAGATGATATGAACTCAAGTGTTGTCTCATTGCTGTAAAATTGCCATCAAAAACAGCAGTTTCTCCTCTGCTTTGTCATGTTTGGATGCTAGCCTCTCCAAAAGCTGTTCAAAATGAGCAACAGGCCTCCAAACTATAATTGAAAGGACTCCATAATGAGTATCTCTTTCTCTTTTACAAAATGAAAAGTTGCCAGTGCCTAGCCAACGTTTCCTTTTAGACAAGGGGTAAATTACATCAGTTTCCCTTGAAGTCATTCTGCTTTTTTCAGTTTATGTTGTTTCCAAATCTTGGTATCACATGTTCACATTGTATTCAGTCGGCCTAAATGGTGTAACCCTACCATCAGCCACATGATGAAATCACAACATCTCATGAAGGAAAGTGTGGAAGGCAACAATGTGCTAAAAATGGCATTTTCATAGTATCAATACTTTCATAAGATCAAAGAATGCCTTGAAGGTTTGAACCCTGGCTTTTAAGATCAATCGTAATGATTCTGATTTCTGTTTGCGGGGTTTAAAAGCTTGAAGAAATGAATTCCTCATCAGAAGATAATTACAAGGGGTTCAGGATGAAGGCTAAGAAGGAGAGAGGGAGAGAGAAAGAGAGAGAGATTTCAGAAATTGACAGACGATTGGAGATCCTCCCAAAGGTAATGGAGGAGGATGAAGGCGGAGGAAGAAGGAGAAGAGTTTGAGGCGTTCGCTTCCTGACGGCTGGCTAATGAGGGTTTTTAGAATAATTAGCCCGACGGGGAGTATGGCAGAATAATTGAGGTTTCCGTACTTACAGTGCAACATTAATGTGTCCAGGTACTGTAAATATGTCGCGAAACGGGATGGAAAAAGCTCCACTAACACCGCGCGACCCCAGGTCTAATGCTAAATAAAGTCTGTCCTTATCAAGCCGTGTCCTAACGGTCTTTAACCTAATTATAGTGTCTGACTGGTATTATCACTACCTCACCTGAACAAAGGCTTCTTGTCAAGAAAACAAAGCTACTTTTTCTAAAGTCTGTCACTGTTGTGTGTTGTGTCTATAGGGGCTTACACAGGGTCCATAGGTGACAATACGATATAACACTCAATTCTTTAGAGAGAGGTATGATCTATACTGGAGGACATGTAAAGTTATATTAATAAGAAATAACGCCTGAAGTCGCAAAATGTCAAAATCCAAGTATTGAGCTCATTACTGAACTGAAGAGGAACATTTTAGAACATCTAGCATTTATCAGAACAGGAACTGAAGTTTTCTCTCAGCATGATATAATTAGAGCAAATTAAAATGTTAAAGCTGGAATGTAAGAGGTGTGAAAAAAGAGTGATCCTGGTGCCGAAGCTGAATCAACAGAACAGAATGAAATTTAACCCGAGTCAAGTCAAGTCAAGTTTATTTATAGAACCCATTATCATACACCAAGGTCATTCAATGTACTTTACAGGAGTATAATAAAAATATTACGCATAAAAATAGCAGAGAGTTAAAAAATGAAAAACACTAAACATTGCAAATCAACAAAAAGAAGAATAAAGGTGCATTAAAAGTGCAGGTAATCAAAAAGGGAACTCCTTAATGTGATTGGCTAAAGTGGAAGAGTAAAACACACATACTTCGGGCAGCTGGTGGACTGGTGGTTGGGGAGTTGGCCCTGTGACCAGAAGGTTGTGTGTTCGAATCCCAGGACTGCTAGTGTCACCACTGAGGGACTCTTGAGTAAGGTACCGTCTCCACACACTGCTCCCCGGGCGCTGTGTTCCTGGCTGCTTGCTGCTTCACTTGGTGAATGGGTAAATAGAAAAACATTTCATACTGTTCACACTGTGTGCTGTGGTGTGTTTATGTCTGACTCGTGTATAACTGGTATAACTTGTTAATACTCACAGAAGTATGACAGATGAGAGGCCAATATTCATATCAATTATTTTACAAGAAATAGTGCCATATTCACCACAAATGTATCAAAACATAACCGGATAAATAAACTTGTTACTATCCACCTTTGGCTAGACAAGACACTATTTCAGGCCAATGACCTGACAGCTCATAGACACAGCAGGCTCTGCGCGTGCTTTTTGGAGTAAGTGAAGCAGCAGTGGAGCTCCAGACATATAGTTTGGCTCTCCATAAAAACACCTGAGAGAGTTTGGCTAGGACATCACACGCATCGCATGGCAAAGCTGTCACTGCGCCAGCTACTACAGAGAGAACAACTGTAGCTGGACCCATGCCGGAACTGTTAAATAAGATTTTTTTGGACTCCTAACATCTGTTCGAGATGGTGCATGAATACACATCCCTTTAGCTCGCTGGAAAAATATCGCTCTTCATGGTACATCGTAAGTTAAACCCCAAGCATTTAAAGAATGTTGTCATGCCAGAATTAATATCATTATTCCTTAGTATTCAAACCGTCTTCAGACCAAAAGATTCAGCTTTTAATAATAGTTTGGCAAAGAAAATTCTTGACTGTCACAGATCATGTTTTTGAACAGGTGGCCTGGTGGTTAGGGAGTTGCCCCTGCGAACAGAAGGTTGTGGGTTTGAATCCCAGGACTGCTAGAGTCATCACCGAGGTTCTCTTGAGCAAGGTACCGTCCCCACACACCTCTCCCCGGGCGCTGTGTTCCTGGCTGCCCGGTTCTTCTCTTGGGTGAAAGAATTTCACACTGTTCACAGTGTGCTGTTGTGTGTTCACGTATGACAGAAGGGTCACTTTACACTTTTTACATTGAACAGTCCTAGGCTTAAAACTGGATGCAGTGGAGATGGTGGCAGAGAGGCCGATCATGAAAACCCCCTCCCACCCTCTCCATAAAACACCACCGGGACAGAGGAGTACACTGAGCAGTTCCTGCACCGCTGCAGGAAGGAATGATTCCGAATGGCTTTTCCTCCTGCAGACATTAAACTGTACAACTCTTTCAGGCAGCTGGTGGCCTAGTGGTTAGGGCGTTGCCCCTGCAATCAGAATGTTGTGGGTTTGGATCCCAGCACTGCTAGCCTCATCACTGAGGTTCCCTCGAGCAAGGTACCATCCCCACATACTGCTCCCCGAGCGCCCCTCATTGGTGGTGCCCCCCTGCTTCACTTGGTTAATGAGTTAAATGCAGAGAAAGAATTTCACATTGTTCATGCTGTGCTGTGGTGTGTTCACATGTGACTATAAGGGGCTGCTTTACTTTATTCTGATTAATCCATGCATCAGAACTAATTTACATGTATCACTTTTAAAGAAACGGTAATGAAAAACAGAGCTGGAAAATGAATCTTCTGCACTAGATACTATTTCTGAGATCAGTTGTCACTTTAGTACTGCTTTGTTCTGCAGGAGTCATGCTCTCTTGCACAATACTGCATGCACTAAATACTGCACTGGTACTTTGCACTGGACTTCAAATGCATTTGCACACACTTCGCATACTGCCGATATGGCAGGAACTGGTTTTGTTAAATGAATATATAGATTTCTGTATCTTTTCTGTAATTCACATATAGAAAACAGTTGCACTTTAATAATACCTATAGTTGTGTATGTAAACACTACAGTATAGTGAACGATACATACTATCTAGTTTTCTGTTTTCAGTAGGTCCTTCTTGTGGCACCAGGACAGCTCTGTCCTGTCAAAACATGGACTCCACAGGACCTCTGAAGGTGCGACGTGGTTTCTGGCACCAAGGTCCTTAAAGTCCTGTAAGTTGTGAGTTACAGACTTCTTTCCTCAAACCATCCCTGAGCAATTTTTGCAGAGTGGCAGGGTGCATGATCCTCCTGAAAGAGACCACTTACTTTAGGGAATATTGTTGCCATGAAGGGGTGAACTTGGTCGATAACAGTGTTTGCGTAGGCGGTACATGTCAAAATAACATTTACATGAATGCCAGGACCTGAAGGTTCCCAGCAGGACAGTGCCTATATTATTACACTACTTCTGCTGGCTTGAATTCTTCCCATAGTGAACTCTGGTGATATCTCTTCCACAGGTGGGCTGCATACACGCACCCAGCTATCCACATGATATAAAAGAAAACAAGATTTATCAGATCAGACCCCCGTCTTTGGTCTCACATTTCCATTGTAGGTGCTCTTGCCAGTGGACAGGGTCAGTATGGGCACTCTGACCTGTCTGCCACTGCCCCTGGTGGCCTGGTGGTTAGGGAGCTGCCCCTGTGATCAGATGGTTGCGGGTGTGAATCCCAGGACTGCCAGTGGCACCACTGAGGTTCCCTTGAGTAAGATACCGTCCCCACACACTGCTCCCCGGGCGCTGTGTTCCTGGCTGCCCGCTGCTTCACTTGGTGAACGGGTTAAATACAGAGAAAGAATTTCACACTGTTCACTCTGTATGCTGTGGTGAGGTGTGTTTATGTGTGACAAACTGTCACTTCACAGGAATCCCCCCCAATGATGTATCTTAAAATGTGTTAAACCTTTGAAAACTTTTAAGGTTTGAAACTTTGACATTATCTCAGTATACCTGTTTTGCTCATTATCCGGATACTAGTCGAATGCTCTGAATTTTGTGTTTCATCTTTGTATTTTCCATATCCAGTGTATACTGCACTCCTCAGGTATTCCTATCCTGCATTATGACTTCAATAAGAAAAGAAGCTATACGTTTTGAAGACTAATATTAAACTCACACTAATCCTGTCTTGGCTGTATTCATTAGCCTATAGAGTGGTTAGGCTAGCAGTCCGTAATGTCTGTATGACACATTTGTACAACACAGTTTAAACATGACAGCCATTTCAACAAAGAACACTGCCTAGCGTGCTACAGAATGCTGCATAACACAATAAATGACATATTACATGCTGTTTTTTGGCTGGAATGCCCCTTTAAAGGCCCAAAGCAATTAATTTAACTTTAACTAGACATAATAATCAACAGTGAATGAATAGTTTTACAGTAAAAAGAAAAAAAAAAGGGCAGAACACTGTTGCACCATTGTTTTGAAGGGCCAAACTACCTCTTGGCTGTCTCCAGTAGTGTTTCTTTCCATCTTGTTTACACAGACATTTCTCAGCAAGGCTGAGCGTTTTAATCATGCCGATATGATAGTCACATTTAAAGCGTAATGACACATGGCTCCGCATCATTTAGAGCCGGTGATCAATCAGACACTCATTTAGCTTTAATTCATGTAGATGCACACCTAATACTCATTACAAAGATGCAATTTCCCCCAGTCAAAGCAGATTAATGGCAGCACATCTCTCGCTGTGTGTCCTGGCCACTGCGTGTGTGTGCATGTGGGTGGGTGTGTGTGGTCGAGACGATAGATGACTCTCAGAAAGGGGGGGCGTTGGTCCTGCACGCACGCACACACACACACACACACACACACACACTTACACACACACACACACACTTGTCCATAGTATGGTTTATGACAAATCGACTGACAGAGCACAACTTTATCTGAGAAGAAAAGACAATAATAAACAAAAGCAAGGCAGTGAAAGGAGGACAGATTGCTTTATTTAAGAGTGGGCTGACTGTTAAAATCTCTAACAAGTACTTGGGTGGCTTTAACCCTTAGATGCCTCGAGGTGTTTTCAGTTTCTTCGAATATTCGAATGTAGTTGCATACGGAATTAGCCAGTAAGTTACTGAATTACATATAGATCCTTAAAAAAAGTTTTGCATTTTGCCATTATGAACTGACATCTTCAAGGTAACACTTTTTCCATTAATGACAAAAACATGATTGTGTGTATACATAACTTTTATCGAACTTGATAACCACTTGGAAACTTTCTGCTGCTCGCGGCTGCAAAATAATTGTTTCCAGGGTGCGACAGGGTTCCATTCTTTATAACAGTATTTATGTTTTATGACATAAAACTATACATAACTTTTGCACACCTCTATAGATCAGTCAGTCATCTATAAATAGTGCCCCGTGTGGGAATCTACAGTTACTTTTTCATAAAGACACTTCCATGTACATTGGTCATCAAAATTTGAACAATAACAAGTTTTAAAGAATAAAATAATGAAAATAAAGCTCCTCCTCTTTACACCAGGAAAGTGGCAAGTGATACATAAGAAGGTAAGATATTACACGTTGAATGTTTAACAGATAGTGTGTGTAAATATACTTTTTATTACTTAAAACTTGCAGAATGACAATAAAATGCATTCATTTACACATAGTGTCACCTTGAACCAGCCTTTGTTTTCATCTTCATCTTCATCCGCACATGCACTGTTCTCACATTGAATTTTGAACAAAGAAATGCAAAGGAGGTTTGACTTGTTTCTTACTGAATGTGCTGGAAAAAAAGCATCCCCATGCCACATGCCACAGGAAGCGCCAGCACACAAAAGTGGTGCAGCACTGTCTGGCATTAGCGTTTACGCTTGGGCATCTAAAGCACAGAAACACAAAATAAAAGCAGGCTGGAGGTCTTTCCACTTGGACAGAGCACAGAACAGCGTTTAGAAGAAGCCACACAGGCCCCTCACACATCAGCAAGATGATCAGAAGTGTTGAAGTTGGTGAGGTTACTGGCAATCTGAAACAGTTTTTAATGTCATGCTTTCAAATTCTTTTTTTGCCAAAGACAAATTCAATCTACAGTCAGTTCTGCAATAATATACAATCGCTGTTATTACTGCTTATGGCCCGTAGAGCGGATTGTGTACAGTTAGTGAAAAGGCATTCCAAAACAAGAGCACAGAGTCATGGGAGTATACAAATGTGGTTAGAGAGAGAGAGAGAGAGAGAGAGAGAGAGAGAGAGAGAAACCCTTATGCTGGGCAGTTTGATGGATACACACTCTACTGTGGACATCATGTCCATGGTTTGTGTGTCTACTTGTATATACGTGTCTATTTGTGTATATGTATTAAATGTTAAAGTTCAGACACTTAATTTGCTCAGTTTAATGTATTGAATATAACAAAGAACAATACACTGCTGCATGGTTTATTTCTTCCAAAGAAGAAACATATATACATTCATTTCTCTCGTGTGCAATATTTATGGTGCAACATGTGCAGTGTTTAGGGTGAAATATTACTGTGTAAAATGTGCAATTTGTCTTGGAGCATTATTCCTGTTTCTGGTGCATTATTCCTGTTTCTGGTGCATTATTCCTGTTTCTTGTGCATTATTATTGTTTTTGTCAATGCCTGCTGCTACCAAACAACTGAGGACATTCTAATGTGTCCCTGTACATGTATTCACGGTGCTCATGCGTATATATATTTCCACTACGTACATGTATTCATACATATGTAAGACGCGTACATGCTTATAAAGATATATATACATATATATATATATATATTTTGCAGAAACACAAATGTCCTATTCATTTGTTTATACTCTTTGTATAGAGTACTTTTTATACTATACTGTATTATTTTTTGCTGCTCTTACCTTTGTTCGGTCCACTTTCTGTCATAACAATGCAAAAATATGTAAAGTTTAAAAGTGAGTATATATACATATATATATATATATGTATATATATCGCCGCTGTCTGGCGGAATCCTCGTAACTCCACTTTTTGTCTTTGTTGTTTTTTTCATGAATCGATACTATTGGTCAGTCTCCACGTGGGTCTGTAAAATTTAGAAATTATTAACCAATGAAAAGTGTTGAAAATAGTTATACCAATTTTAATGACACAGTATTCATTTATTTAGAATATACATCGTTTTTTGAGTTTCCTGAAAAATAGTTGTTTTGGACATATGAGGTTTCCGCCCGACAGCGACGATATATTAGAGAGTGTGAGGATAAAAACAACAAAATGTCAATTGACCAGAAGCGATGCATGAAACTGAATATTTATGTACTTTTTCAATGTTTCTACACACCACACACACACACACAGACATGTAGATGTGTATGTGTGTGTGTGTGTGTATACCACTAAATGTACCATGAATGTTCTAAGCTTAACTCTTAACACAACTTAACATAACTCTCCACCTCAGCGCTGTCAGTTGTAAACAGCAATCATCCAGCAATCATAAAGCACTTTACAAACTCAGTGTAATTCTGTTTTTCCTTTTTCATATGAAATCTTGAAAAAAAACAAACCCACACACACAAACGAAACAAACCCACACACACACAAACGTTTGCTCCACACAGTGAACCACTTAGACCACTTACACCACCACTGCTAACGCTCCTGTCATTCTTCCCTTATTCTCTTTTAGCACTAATACACACACCAGGGTGAGTGTCTAGTGTGTGTGTGTGTCCAGGGTGAGGGTCCAGTACTGCAGTATGACCTGACTGCTTCTTAGAGGAAGTAAGTAAGTTAGTGCGCGCACTCACACTCACACACACACCATTTTGGCAGCAGAATCCCTGGTTCACGCTGTACAGACGAAGTTCGGAGAGAGAGAGAGAGAGAGAGAGAGAGAGAGAAAGAGAGAGAGAGAGAAAGAGAGAGAGAGAGAGGGATGTGTGAGTGTGTTTAGCAACAATTCTGATAATTGCCGTGGCCACTCTGAGCTGATGGAATAAGCAGATTTGATTAAGAGCCCTTCTGCATGATCAAATATTAATCTACTGTGTCTCTGAGGCCATCCTGCCAGGCCGCCTCCCTCCGAGCCTCTTATGGACTTATGCATTAACCGATTTACACAGGCTAAACTCATAGCACCTAATAATATTGGACATGCGAGTCAGAGCCACGCAGGGATTTTCCAGGAACTGAAGCTACTTACCATAAACAGAGTAAAAATAGCTCAGGATGATAACAAGGATTAACACTAC
>JBBPCX010000040.1:17575566-17592808 GCA_037974365.1 Hydrocynus forskahlii
TCTCTCTCTCTGTCTCTCTCTCTCTCTCTCTCTCTCTCTCTCTCTCTCTCTCTCTCTCTCTCTCCCTCCCTCTCTCTCTCTTCTCTCTCTCGCTCACTCGTCTCTTGCCCAGCTGTGGGTGAGGGACATAAACAGTCATCCACTAGTCACACAAACCATTTCCTACGGAGGATCTCCTGCCCTATAATAATGAGTTAATCAGCCTGATTGCCCATTCATCACTTTCTGTGTGTGTGTGTGTGTGTGAGTGTGAGTGTGTGTAACTTGGGAAATGAAATATTTGGAGGCTGTTCTCTCGGGCTGAGGGAGGACAGTGGAGTTCCTGCAGCTGAATAAACATGTAACACTCAGGACAGGTACACTCACTCCGGTCTGGACGAGGACAATTATGGGACACGTGGAAAAGAAGAGAGCCGGAGAAAATATGAAAAAGGGAACGGTTCATTAAAAATACACTCCTAATGATGTTGCCATGGGTTACCAGCAAATACGACGGCCCGAGAAAGACATCGGTTTGTGCGTGGGTTAAAAAATACGTGCTGAATCTGAATCTGTCCCTACTGACTCAATATGAGGAATATGTTATACAATGTAAAGCACATGTAAGCTGAAAAGATGTGAACTAATAGTTTCATCATATTTGTGTGTGTGTGTGTGTGTGTGTTTTTCTTTGTAAGGTGCCTGGATTTTCAAGCCTGGAGTGGTGGCTTATCTCAGAATCCTGCCTGAGAAGTGAGACCGAAGAATTTCTGAAGAATGAAAGGATGGGAAAAAAGATGGCAATCAATAGCTGAGTTAAGAAATGAAAGAAATATGGAGGATTTAATTTTCTTTCTTTTTGATTTGGGAGTGTTTCAGTGTGGACTGCTTTTACAGCAGCAGAGCTTCAGGATCACACGCTGAGCTCAGCACCAGGGACAACACGTCTCAGGATGACTTCACACTCTGAACCCACTGCATTAAATTCGCTCTTCTAAAGAGATACTCCGACTCATAAGAAGTGCATAATGGGCTTTCTGTCACTGCCAGGGGTTTGGCAAAGTGTGGTGGTGGTGGTGGGGGGGTTGGGGGGTGTGAAAGGGGGGTGCAGCAGCCCAAACTTCAGAATTTTTCAACTGCAACTGCTCAAAATAAAAAAAAAATAAATAATAATTAATTAATTAATTAATTAATTAATTAATTAAAGAATAAATAAAAGATCTTAACTTCAAAATGAATACAGGGAAGACCTATGCAAGTTGTTTTAGGGTGAAGTTTGCATTTTGATTGATTTGCCCTGAAAACCTGTATGCAGAGAAAATAGTGTTTTGTTTAGTTTTTTTTTAGAAAAAAAAAATAATCTAACATAATCACATCCAGCCTCTTGAGCATATTAGTTTATTTATTAGTTGTACTTGATGCACACTGAAGCACATTCATGTGACTATGGGCAATCTGGCCATGCTTCCTGATCAATCGTATTATTTTGTATACAATAAAATACATTTTGAGAAGAAAATAAGAAAATATGAAAGAAAAACTTGCTATTTGTTTACTTATCCCAAAAAAATCTTAAAATGTATTCCAATAAAGAATGTTTTTTTGTTTGCCTATAAACGTATTGTTTCAGAAATGTAAGGCTTCATGATGTAGATTATTAAAACATATATTTATATTATTGAACATTCGCAAACTGCCCACTGGATGTAAACACAAAAAAAAAAATACATAGAAATCAAAAGTATGTGCGGTATCATGCAATTAGCCGACTGCAAAAAGACACCACCATTAGCTCTTTGATATATTCATCTATATTTATCTTAAAAAACACACACACAAATGTTACACCATAACCCTCTGGCAAGAAAAAGTCTTTTCAGTCTCCCACCTTTAGAACCCCCCTCTATAATATTAATGAGAAAATGTTGTTGTTCTCAGCCATATGTTAACGCACTCACACCTTTGCTAAATATATTACAGGCATTTATGCCCATTAATAAGGTGAGAGATAGTCATGAGGGAGAGAGGTGCTGTCGGGCTGGGGACAGGGCAGATTTTATGCATTAAAAATCACACACACACACACACACACACACACACACACACACACCTGCTTGTGACTTTGCATAAGTTGAAAGAAGAGCGCACCTGCTTATTGAGACAAAGAGAGCAAGGAGAGAGTGTTTTAATTAGGATAGAAGATATCGGCCTGCAATAAAATTCTATAAGGCAAAATTGTTAAAGGGGCTGCTTAAGAAGAACTGGCAGGAAATAAATCATCAGAAATCTATCTAGAGATCTACTTGACGTGGAAAGGCTCAAGTGAACACACTGTCCCAATTTACTTGCTTAGGAAAATATGACTGATTCTGAATATGATCCCGTATTGACACTTAAGACCCCCTGAAAACCTCAATAGCAAAATTTAGAGGGTCTCCGGAGACATCTTCAAAAATGTAAGTATACTATTCTATTGATTAGGGAGAAAATGGATGTAATAATTAATTAGACTGTATTATTATGTACTGAAAAAAAAACCAAAATGATGCCCATCAGTGGAACAGTCTTTGTTTGAAAAGTTAGCACAAAGGGATGCACATCTTCACAGAAAGAGGATTTGCGCATACATCTGCACTTACAAGCAGGGGTAAAAAAAAAAAAAAAAAAAAAATCAAGAATGATTGACCCTTTCCCATCTTGTCCTGCTTTCTGCTTACTACGAGCTGCCTCCGCATGGATTGGTTGACTTTAATCATCGCCTATTGAAGCCCTTCTCTCTCTGGAGCTTTCCCAAATCCCCCCAGTCAGCATTACCACTCAACATATTGTTTCAATAAGTGTGAATTGATTTATATCAGTTGTAAAAGGAGCTGTGGACATGCCTGGAGAAGGGCCGCTCCGAGCCGATGGCTGGTCGGTTCGTTAGGGAGCGGATGGACAGATAGAAGAGGAGGGATCAATGGAAACAGAGCAGGTCACCGAGGTCTGGTCCTGCTGGACTGGAGCAGAGTCCAGCCAGCATGAGCATACAGGAATAAAAAAAAAAAAAAAAAAGTTTCTATTGAACTTAGTTTCTTTCTTCTTTGAGGGGGACTTGACCTTCTATCAAGCTCTCTATGCTCTTAAATAAACTGAATAAAGTTTTTTTTTAAAAAGAACTTTTCTTAGCGTATAGCTTTTAAATTATGAAGAGGGTCTTTAAGCTTGAAAAGGCTCCTTGGCACTCACACAACTTATCTTTCTGAATGTGAACCTTCTTAGAAATAGTAACTGTAAGGTTAATATGACTTATTTACTCCTGATTCTCTACTAAGTTCTCTTCCAACATACCTCCTACTACCATCTATGTCGGTAGATTTCACTTAACTGTGTTACTTATCTATAGTATTTATATGCAGCATCTCTGTGTATTACATGGTGTATTTTTATATTGAGTTTTTTCTACAGATTTTTATTTAGATTTTATTTAGACATCATATTTTATATTGTTCTTGTCGCTGTGTGTCTGTGCAGTCATAACATAAGCAGTTTCCTCTGGGATCAATGACGTTTTCTGATTCTGATTTAAGCAACTGAAAAAAATTAGATAGAAAATAGAATATAAATAGAAATATAAATAGAAAACCAATCAGCATAAATATACCAAGAATTAATATGAGCCTTTAAATTTGAATTGATCTTGAAATCTGGGGTTATCATTAAGATAATAATTATGCCATTAAAAAATGGAGGCTCTCAGGGAGTCCTAGACCCTCTGATTGACACTTGAGACCCCCTGACAGCCTCAAAAGCAAAATGAAGGGGGGTGTGTCTCTGGAAAAATCTATGAAACTCAATAAAGCAGCTCAGAATGGTTAAACTAAGAGTTTACTTCTCTTCAGTGACTTGTTTTGTCCCCACCTAGCAAAAATTTTGTTCTGATTTACTTGTCCACAGTCACTTCCGTCGTCAGTTAAAATTGTTTTAGTTCCTTGTGTTTTATTTATTTTATTTCGTTTCCTCCATCGTCTATCAACCATCTTCCAAAACCCCTCTCCCATCAACAAAAAGTATGATATACTAGTGTAATAAGGGCTGAACATATTGATCTATCCATATCTACCTTTCACTCAAAGGTTCTATCATTCTGTCTGTCCATCCATCCATCAGTCAGTCCATCAATCCATCCATCAATCCATCCATCCATCCATCCATCGTTCTATTATCCTATCTTAGGTTCTATCATTCTGTCCATCCAGCCATTCATCCATCATCCATCCATCCATCCATCCATCTATCAATCAGACTATCAATCTAT
This sequence comes from Hydrocynus forskahlii, assembly GCA_037974365.1. Lineage (NCBI taxonomy): Eukaryota > Metazoa > Chordata > Actinopteri > Characiformes > Alestidae > Hydrocynus > Hydrocynus forskahlii. The sequence continues at coordinate 17,579,843 of JBBPCX010000040.1, forward strand.
CCATCTATTGTTCTATCATTCTATCTAAGGTTCTAACATTCTGTCCATCCATATATCCATCCATCCATCCATCCATCTATCAATCCATTCATCCGTCCATATGTCATTCTATCTAAGGTGCCGTCATTCTGTTTGTCTGTCCATCCATCCATCATTTTCCCTTTGTGGCTCACATGGCCAGATTAAGAAGAAGAAGTGAAGCAAAAGAGTTGTTTTTTTCTTCTTAGGACACTCCGCTCTTTTTCTTATTCCTTTTTTTGTCATCTTTTCATTTATTTCTTGTATGCCTCTGATTCTATATTTCTGCTTTTTTTTTCTCCAAATACATTTATACACTTTTCAATAAGCTTAGACACCCTTCCTCACCCTCTATCCTGAGTGTGTGTGTGTGTGTGTCTATGTACGCGTGCGTGTGTGTGTGTGTGTGTATGTGTCTGTGTGTGTGTGTGTGTGTGTGTTTGCGTAGGACTCTCAAAGGAGCATTTGAATCCATATTAATTTCCTCTCTGGCCGTTATGCACCCGTGTATGAGCTGCGACGTTTCACTTTTAATCTGTCAGTAATTTAGTAATGTGTAAACTAATTATGCCCCGCATATTAATGTAATTGGTTCGGAGAGCTGTAAAAAAAAAAGAGAAAGAAAGCAAGAAAGCAAGAAAGAAATCAATGTGTTTGCAGAGAACGCATTAAATTGAATTGAGTTATTATAACAATGTGTCAAACTCTCATTATGTTATGAAGGTAAAAAGTGGATGTCAGCCACAGGTCAATACTCCAGCCCCCCTGGCTCCATAAAAATCCATGCAGCTCCACTCAGTAATGCGCTACACACACACACAAACACACACACACACACACACACACACTCACACACACGGAAGATCATAACACTCTCACAGGACCATAGTGGGTATTGATATTGTTTCACATAAAAAGTGATTCTGAAGTCTGATCTGCCGTTTAGGATTAGTAAGCTCATGACATCAGTAAAATTATTCCAACGGAGCACACACACACACACACACACACACACACACACACACACAGCACAGTGGAACTCCTCTCTCTTGGAATGGAACATTATCCGCAACCTGATCAATAAGGAGCAACAGCCAATCAGAGCAGTTTGGATGTTAAACAGAGAGAATAAAGAAACAGCTGGTTTTCTTCATAGGGAATAAAGGAGAGAGAGAGAGAGAGAGAGAGAGAGAGAGAGAGAGAGAGAGAGAGCATCATACAAGGTGAACTGAGGCACTACACAAATCATGTTTGACAAGAAAAATACACACTCTTCACAAAGCAATGGCATTTGACTATGCTTTCTCTTCTTTTAGCTGACTTCAAATCTTCAGAAGCATCGATACCTCGTCTCAGTCTAAACCACAATCACAAAGCCAGTGTGCAAGACTTGTACTTGATGACAAGCTTTTCATGGGTGGCTTTCTCTTAATCTTTAAAAGTTGCAGTTGTCACAAGCGATGCTATAGTTTGTATGATTTTTTACTTATACTGAGGGAAAAAAGAGACATTTTGTTGAATTTTGGCTGAATGTTATTATGCTTGCATTGAACAAAAATTCAAAACCCTAATATTTTGTGCTAAAAATTATGATGAACAAACTAATAGAAAGGATGCCACCATACTTGGAATAAAAAGTCGTTACATTAGCATGCATTTATATATAAAACTGTTCATTTTGACCATTTCAAAATTAACCATTTTTGGAGATACAAGGTTTCATTCCGACAGCAACAACATACAACGTCAATTTATAGAACTAGAAAAATGTATAGCACTAGAATAGAATACAATTTTTCAGGATTTCACCATAATTTGCTTGTTGAAAACAAACAAAAGGAATTGCCACCCATTATACCATCACAAATACAATTCAAAATTAAGCTTCAGTGCAATGCCTCCAATGTCTTTACATCGTAGAACTCATGACCTAGTCCCTATGATTAGCATTGTAAAGATATCCAAATAAATCACTGTCTCTAAAATAAACCCCATCTTCATCAACACACTCTGCCTGACTCAGCAAATTAGTACATTCCTTTTTAACACTCCTCCACTATCTGAAACAAGCCATAAGGCATTTGAAAGCATTTGAGGAAAAAAATCTCTAATAAAATGATACGACTATATAGGACAGTCTAGAGGATTTTTGCTGTTTTGGCCTGAGAGTTAAAGGCATGAAGGCACTGAGCATTAGGCTGCTGTTACTGTACGGGCTGCATAGCTCTGGTAACCATTACAGCTGTCAGGCTTTATGATTGATAACCTTTGTTTACGGTGTTTAAAAAAGGAGACAGATTTCAAAACATCATTTTGCTCCACACAAAAATAACCACAGGCCCAAATTGAACCTCCCTCATTCACAGACGAGCGTTAAACGCTTGCCCTGGAGAAGGTTTCCGACAATCAAATAACAATAACAGTTTCCATCTTTGGCATTAAATTATGTCCGTTCCAAATCCCCGCTCATACGTCTTGGCCTGACAGCTAGCCGCCAGCTGGGACGGAAGCAGGCCATAAGTACTGTACTTACACCCCACGCCATACACTCATCTACCCGTGATTGCAGTTTAAGAGGAAAGCAGGGAGCCTCAAAGAAAGCCTGCTGGAGGAGGCACTGCTGCATTCCGCCTGCTGAACACACTCAATGGGAAAAATAAAATGTACATATATAAAAATCAGCCATGACATTAAAACCACCTGCCCAATAGCGTGCCACCAAAACTGCTCTGACATGTTGAAGTATGGACTCCACAAGACCTCTAAAGGTGTGCTGTGGTAACAGATTGTTTAAGCCCTGTAAACTGCGAGATGGATGGAACTAGTTTGCCTCCATGGATATGACTACAAATGTTCAATTCATTTGGGTCCTAGGGAATTTGAAGGACGTTTTTTCATGTTCCTCAAGCATTCCTGGACTAGTTTTGCAGTGAGGCAGGAGGCGTTATCCTGCAGGAAGAAACCACTTCCATTAGAGAATACTGTTGCCATGAAGGGACGTACTTGGTCTGCAACAGTTTTTAGGTAGGTGGTACATATCAAAGCAACATCCACATGAATTCCAGGACGAAAGGTTTCCCAGCAGATCATTGCCCAGAGCATCACACTGTCTCTGCCAGCTTGCTTTCCTCTCATAGGTGTCATCTCTTCCCCAGATAGGAGCCATAACAGTTTATGCCTTATCAAAGTCACTCAGATAATTATGTTTGCCCATTTCAAATCCTCATGCAATCTAATTAAGTATAACAATGCACCTACCTTCACATTTTTCACTGGAGAGTAAAAGTGTCAATTTGTCATATGTGAACACACCACAGCACACAGTGTGAACAGTATGAAATTGTTCTCTGCGTTTAACCCATTTACCGAGTGATGCAGCGAGCAGCCAGGAACACAGCACCTGGGGAGCAGAGTGTAGGAGCGGTACCTTGCTCAAGGCTACCTCAGTACTGGGATTCAAACCCACAGCCTTCCGACTGCAGGGGCAGATCCCTGACCACCAGGCTACCAGCTGTGGGTTTTAACACTGGAAGGCTGGCTCTGGTAAATTCTGGTAAACACTGCTAGTTCTGATTCAGCTTGTATTGTGTGTTTTATAAACAAGTTAGTTATCTCATATTGTTGAGACACACAAGTGAATCAGAGTGCTAAAGCACTGCCACACGACACACCAGATACAGAGCTGTAGCAAAAACAAGCCTTTAGCTATTGCGCAACAGTTCTTGAACAGGCAAAAAATTAGTGCATCAAAAGTAGTTACAGAAATTAAAAATGGTGTAAGCTTAGGACCAATCATATGCTGTGTTCATGCAACCACCCCCAAACAACTTGCTTGTGGAGTTTCTGACAGTATTTTACATCAAATGGACATAAATACAGACAACATTCAGGTGTTACCACTGTTTTCACATACTTTACCATGACTTACAATGTCAGCCTTTCGGGTTCTAAGGAATATTAAGACTGTTTTTTTATTTATTTGATTTGATCTTTATTACATTATTACGGTTTCCAAAGAATCACACCTGGAACAAGTATTCAACAAAATGGCAGTTTTTCTGATTTTCTGTTCCTCTACAGACAGTAGAGGAATATCATAGCTAAAAATGGACATAAATACAGAAAACATTCAGGTATTTCCACTGTTTCCACCTACTTTTGTCCATTCTTATGGAGAACCATGTCCTACAGTATCAGACTTTTGGGGTTTAAGGAAGATTAAGACTTGTTTTTAATTAATTTGATTTTTTTATACAACATAGCATTATTATGCTTTCCATAGTTACACCTGATACAAGTATTCAACAATGTGGCAGTTTTTTCTGATTTTCTGTTCCTCTACAGACAGTCTGTCTGTCTCTGCTGCTCCTGAAGCTCCTCTGGCCAGGAGTCGATGGAGAGTTATGTTGCACTCTGGAGGTGGCAGGCAGAGACTGGAGTCTATAGCAGACTAGCAAGCTCCACTTTATCTGCTCATTAAAGCCTGCAGATATGGATTTGAGCCTGCAGTGGGAACACAAGCTCAAATGCCTACAAACACACAGCCAAAGGGATAAGAACACACAGGTACACACACACACACACACACACACACACACACAACCACATACACACTCTGTTAGCTTGCTACATTTTGCCTATATCTCTTTTTCTTTATCTCTTCCTTGTTCACTCATTCCCACCCGCTTTTAGCGATCGTTTAGCCCTCTCATCCTTGCATTCTCTCGCTCTTTTCTCCTTAAGGGCCCTCCTTTGTTCCTGTGTTTATGGTGCAGGCAGCACTTATGTGTCTTTTCATTAATTATGGATGCAATTTTTTGACCTCGTCCAACCTTCGTTTATTCAACAGGCAGCGGGAAAGAAAGAAAAAGAGACAGAGAGAGAGACAGAGAGAGAGAGAGAGAGACACTCACCTTTTACAAATTCATACTTCGGCCTGCATTATTCAGGCGAGCGTGACATTTTGTAAATACACAAAGCCCATCTGCTTTGACAAATCATCTCTAATGAATCTGCCTTGCCTGGGAAGAGGGCGGCCGCGGCCTTGTCCTCATCCTGCCAGAACAAAAATGACCACATGAATCCATGCAGGTCCTGTTGACTGGCACATCTGGTGAAGCTGCAGCTGGCAGCTGCTGTAGTCCACCCTAGGGTCCAACTGATATATCAAAAGGTTGATAATATTTACTGATAGTGATATCATTTAGATATCAGTGATAATTCTACTAGAAATTCACAGATAATTAATGGCTTGTCAAGTATTATAATTTAGGGGTTCCCAATCCTGGTCTTGGCAACCCCACACTAAGCATATTTTTTTCACTTTATCTCATCTAGCAAACCTGATTCAAGTCCCTAACTGATTAACAAGTTAATTGTGGTTTGAATCAGGAGGGTAAAAAGGCAATACACAAAAATGTAAGGGGTCTGGGGCTTAAGGAATGGGATTAGGAACAAATGTTTTCATCATAAAAGGCATCAAAAAGTAATTAAACAAACCAATAAGAATTAGTGAGCAAAAACAAGCTGCTAAGATGTTTAGGAAGTGTTTCATGCTGTAACATGCCTACATAGTTTAAAACTTTGTGCATATCATCTGGAAATGTAAGATTATGAACTGTAACAACTGGCAACTGACAATTATATGGTCACAATTCAGGCAACTGAATCATTTCATTGGTTATTAAAACACTAAGTAAAGCTACTGAAGTCTGTTTCATTTTTCCACATAATAAATCATATCAGATGTTATCCGAATTTTTAGTTCCTTGAAAAATCAGTCAGACACTGGTCTGCTTTGTGATGTCTGTTGTGAAAAAAAAAAAGCTACACAAATAAATTTGACTTGACCTGACTAGTCTGCCATGCTGGGAACCGAAGCTTTGAGCTAATGTTGTTTCAGTCCTTTGACTTCACCGCTACTCCATATTATATTACTCTATCTATCAGTGTCCATGGCGACAGAACTAACCCAGATACCGTATGTCTGGCCAGGTCAGGAGGACAGAATAACCCACCCCTCCTCCCCTTGATTATCATTTAACAAATTTGGCAGTACAGGGGTGCGCGGGCTTTGATAAAGGAGCAGGCTTTGAAGTGCTGAGGTCATCAAAAGGACGGCTCCAGTGAATTCTCCGCTCATCCACCCTGCACGAGCATGAGCAGATGGATGGGTAAATGAACGAAAGGGCCGTATGCACAGTGTGTAAAGAGGACAACATGAAGAGTATTTTTGTGTCACATGAGGTTTTATAAGGCAAGACACCCTGGCAGGAGTCAGGTGTAACTGGTTTCCTCCAAATAACCCTCTACTGCACAACGCTGCCCTCAGGCAGCCGAGAGTTTTCTTAAGCCCCATGTCCAGTAACAGTTTTTAAATGACTGCAATCAATCATAATCTTCAAAAAAGTGCCAAAGAACAGTCCAACAAGGCGTAAGAGTAACTATCAAGCCTCTTTTCAAGATGGGACTTCCTTTTCTGACACATGGTCACTGGAGCACAAATAAAGGTGAGCGTAGGTTTCTTATTTAAAACGACACCATTGATAGAGAAGCCTTTTGTCAGGTTTTATGAAGCTTTTATTTATTTTGCATGTTCAGAAATTTAGTTTTTCTTTCCGCTGCTTCAGGGGAACATTTGTTCACAATATAAACTGTAATTGTTATTATTTTTATTATTACTATTATTATTATTATTATTATTATTATTATTATTATATACATATTTTTTTTATTTCTTTTGGCAGATAATAGACAAGAGCCAGCAAACCCCATCTGACAGTGAGGACAGTGGGATAGCAATAAGAGTGAGGAGGATTGGAATGGAGGAAAAGGTTTAAGATGAACTGGAAAAAATAGAGGTTTCAAGTCTCATGTTTTTCGCTTAATGATTTGTTGATATTTAAAACAATAAAAAAGTCATTTAATACTATTTCATCATCTTCTCTGAGATTCCTTACCATTGACGCAAAATGTTTTTGGGTAGAAGGGGTCAACGGCCCAAATAAAATATTTTAGCAAAAAAATATCCCAGAATGAACCAGGAAATGATGCAGAATCATTTTTCTCACAATGTGTGCGGTAGTGGGATATAAATAAAACTATAAAAAAAGGAAATATCAGCCTGAGCTCTTAATAAAAAACAGAGTTCACAGACAAAACTGCATGTGTGCCACCATGGACGGAGCAGACAGCATCCCTTCACTTGCGAGGATGAAGTCAGTGCCACCAATCTGAATTGTGGGGCAACTGGTGGCCTGGTGCTTAGGGAGTTATCCCTGCGCTCTGAAGGTTGTGGGATCAAATCCCAGGACTCACAGTAGCACCACTGAGCAAAGTAACGTCCCCACACGCTGCTGTCACTGCGTTCCTGGCTGCCCACTGCTTCCACTTGGTGAATGGGTTAAATACAGAGAACAGTTTCATGCTGCGCTGTGGTGTGTTCATGTGTAACAAATGGACACTTTACACTTTGTAGTGCACAGCAGTCACCAAATCGGTGCAAGATTCAAAGACTGGATCCATTAAGAGAAAAAGAAAAAACACTCAAAGGCACCAAATGTGTGTTAGACATAGTGTGATGGTGAACAGACAACTGCCATTAGACGGCCGTGGCTTAAATAAGGCAAACAAACATGAAACAGGTGACTCTAATTGGGGTCACAGGCCAAACCAAAACAAGGGCTGAAGAAGGGCGTGCAGAGCAGGTCATCAAAACAAATGTCACATAAATGCAGAGGAAAAAAAAAGGCACAGGTGTTACATTTTGACATGATTCCATAGCCAAGAGGCATTTCTGGTTACACTCTCTTCCAGCACATTGCATTTACATAGTTTACTACACCAGTCTATAAGAGCAACCATGTACTTTTATTGGGGCAGCTGGTGGCCTGGTGGTTAGGGATTTGCCCCTGTGATCAGAAGGTTGTGGGTTTGAATCCCAGAACTGTTAGTGGCACAACCCTTGAGCAAGGAACCGTCCCAAACACTGCTCCCCGGGCTCTGTGTTCCTGGCTGCCCGCTGCTTCACTTGGCAAATGGATTAAATACAGAGAAAGAGTTTCCTATTGTTTATGCATGACTATAACAGGCCACTTTACTTTAACCTACACTAGCTGTTGCAGGACCATTCATTGTTACTAAAGCTAAAAGAAAATAAGAGTTCCAGACATCAGAGAGAAGCAGTATGTTAGTAGCTTGCTAATACAGACACATTATTAAATATTTCAGTGCCATCTTGTAATGAAATGTTAATGGAAACTAGGCTTACTGTAGTATTAAAGCAAAGGTGGCCAATTCTAGTCCAAGAGAATGAGCACAGTTTGGTGATTTCCTGGCTTAGACACACCTGGTTCAACTCACTTGTATATTTCCAGGCTCACTGAGTGTGTTCAGGAGGATCTGCCAAACTGTGCTGGACACCGGCCCTGAAGGATTGGATCTGGGCCCTTGTCTTAATCCAGCTGCCACTACAACTCTCACCGGACATTTCATCAGACATTCCTTACATAGAACTGCACTTCATAGATTCACCATAAGTGACTGTATGAGTTTCTTTTTACAATTTATCAGCCCCCCCTCTTCCCTGTCCATCAGTGGAAACAGAGCACTACAGAACCACCATCAGTCGTCCCAAAGTGATCAGCTATTGACCGGGAGGTGACATGGTTCACTGGCATGGTACTTCTGGTACAAGTAGCCAGTGTCAAAGACAGTGGCGAACAAAGACTCTTAGAGCTAGACCTTCAGTCTGGACAGTAAATGTCAAAACTCAACAAACAAAACATGCAAAAATAGAGAAAAAAAAATCACATCACCATGAACATGCTATTCTTTGCTAGTTGTCTATGGGACTTATACTATTAAAGTAGTCCTAAACTGAAATTTTGCCATTTTATTTGAACTTTTAAAGCTTTATGTGAACTTTTGTGAAGTTTTGCAATATTCCTTGGTGCAACATTGCTGTGCTTATTACTGTGTTTCATGTATTGTCAGTAAAGACATAATATCATATGATATAATATAATATAATATGTATTAATAAAATATTTTGTATAGTGTCACAGATATACTGTTGTGTTGTATAGCTTTTATTTTATCTGTCCACTTCACAGCTGTAACGATGCAAATTTTCCCACCTGTGGAACTAATAAAGGCTTATTTTTTCTTATCTTTCTTATCTTGCAAAAACATTCCGAATGTTTCATTTAAAGGCCGTAACAGACATTAGTATATATTTTAATTTGTGTTTTGCAGCTTTCCTCTGTAGAGAAAGAGTGCTGCTGTTGTCTAACAACTGACTGAAACATGATGTAGAAGATGCCACAGGGTCCATGTCATCAAAGGTTAGCCTGAAAATTAGCATACTCATCACAAACACACACACAAACACTCACACACACACATCCACATAGGAGAGACTACTGTATGTATTTTTATATTTCCAGCAAATTCACTGATTCTTTACTGTAACGTAGTTATTTGTTATGATATACATACATTTTTGACTAGTTTCTTTATGGATATACAAACATGCACACACACACACACACACACACACACACACACACACACACACACACACGCCTGGCACTTCCCCTTGCTGCTCCACAGTGGTCTTCATTTAGCATGCAGTGCTAACAGGATCCTGGCTCCAACAGCGGCACTAAACCACCGCCCCACAGCCAGAGACAGAGCCAGCGTGGTTTTAATAACTCAGTTCAGCACAGGGACAGACCGAGAGAGACACTTGTGTACTGGAAAGAGTGTTAAAGTAAAGTAACATCTGAAGTTGTCCTAAAATCAGTTTTTTTATTATTATTATGACAATATAACATTACATGAAAGGTATTTCATTACTTAATTAAATGTAAATCATTCTCATATTTTGAGTTCCGCTACAATAAAAGTAGACTAAATCTAGATAGTCAAAGTAGATTTAGGCCAGGGCGGCTGGTGGTCTAGTGGTTAGGGAGTTGCCCCTGTGATCAGATGGCTGTGGGTTTGAACCACAGGGCTGCTGGTGGCACCATTGAGGTACCCTTGAGTAAGGGTCCCCACACACTGCTCCCCGGGCGCTGTGTTCCTGGTTGCCTACTGCTTCACTTGGTGAATGGATTAAATACAGAAGAAGAATTTCACACTGCTCACACTGTGTGCTGTGGTGTGTTCATGTGTGACTATAAGGGGCCACTTCATCTTAAAGTGCCTTTTGGATCCCGCTGCCCATTTTGATAGGATTAGTAAAGGTGAGTTCATCTTGCCTAAAAAACTAAACAAACACAAATACCCAATCTAAAGGTGCTTGGTCTTTGATTTCACACACTTCAGACCTACGTTCTGCGACGTAGTCGTTATGTCTAATCAGAGAAGGCACAAGTAAACAAAAGTAGCAGTAAGAACTGACTTCATCAAAGGTCTAACGTCTATATTTGAAATGAACATCAGAATCTGTGCATTTACACATGAAGTGTAATATATTCATTGAGTATTACATTATACATTATTTACAATATCAATGTAAATAGTGTTTTAAGTATGTTGCAAGATCTTCTTTGTTTAAAACTCGATTAATTGCAGTCTTGGCCTCTTCTCAAGATCACATGTCTGCAAGACCCGGCTTGTTTTCTTTTAGGGAACACGCAGTCCATGCAAACTGTTGCCAGTGGTGTTTTGTTTAACGGGAGATGGAGGGTCATTGAAATTTTTTTAGTTAGAAACACCCCTGTTGACTTTCATCCATTAATTTGTTCATGAATTAATTAATTTGTTCATTCATTCATTCATTCATTCATTCATTTATTTATTATCTATCTATCTATCTATCTATCTACATTTATTTATTTATTTATTTATAGTAGACTGACTGAAGACCTGGCTGACTTTTCATCTGATTTTAAGGTTCCACAGATTAATGCATAAAACAATACTGTACTGAAAAAATATTATAGACCAATAGTGGTTTGTTCTGTATTGTAACAGGGAACTTGCAGAGTAAGATAAACTGAGCAGGCAAATCTCAAGACAAAATCATTGCTACAATAACAAAAATATATAAATATATAAAACATTTAAATATGAATAAGGAAAATAAGAAGGAGAGGCAAGTTTTAAGACCGCCCCTCTCCACAAAAAACGGTGAGAATACTGGGGAGCTTTGGATCCGCAAAATTGTTAATTATTAATATCTTAACGAAATATACAAAACGAAATATACATTTAAAGCATATGGAATTTGTTTAACTGAATCAGTTCATCAGAATTCTGTATATCAGGTATCATGGAAAAAAGCCTATTGGACAGAGCCTTGGCTAAAGGTATTTCCCAGAGTAGCAGAGGGCGATGGCTCAAATGAAGTGCAGGAAGGGGCATGTTAAGAAAGACAGCAGCTCTGTAGACATCAAGACAGAATGAGCGTATTAATCAGAGACAGTGGGCTGACCAAGACTTTCCTCAGAAGCCCAAGAGCAGCTCATTTTACCCAGCTTCGGTTCACACACAGAGAGAGTGGAGCCACGGCCATTGATCCAGGCTGAGAGAGAGACATATGGAAAGAGAGAGAGAGACAGGGAGAGAGAGAGAGAGAGAGAGCGAGAGAGCAAAAGACAGACACACTCACACACACCATTACCACTGTAGCTCCACAACTGTACCGCTATTGATTGATGGAGTGGAAGCTGTTAATATTATTTATGGAGGAGAGCTACACTGCTCTCTTCCTCCACCACAGCCCATAATAAGCTATAATTGATGGCTCGGGAGATGTCGCCTCACCCACCCCTCCCGCACGCACTGACCCCCGGAGCAGCAGGAAGTAGACGGATGGCCTGGGCCAGCGTTATGATTGATATTATCAAATTACATAAGCGGCCGACATCGGCCCGGGCCGCCGGGCTCAAGTGGGGGGCATTGATTTTTGATTAGGACGCCACTCAGCACATCATAGGGGGGCCAGGCAGGGAAACAGAGCCCACCAGCTCAAGCAGGAACTCGCAGCGCCCCTGGACCATCATCATCTTGCGTAGATAACACAGTGCACCCTCCGCAAATGCTACATTTTTCCTAGTTTTTCATGTTTCATTCCTGTTGTTACTTTTTTTCCACATGTCTGTTTCTTTATTTCTTTCTTTTTTTATTTAATATAGAAAACGTGTACCTCTGAGTAACTTTTTTGGCATTTTTCTTTTGCTCTAATTCACTTTTTTTTCTTTACTTCCACTTTTTTACTGAAGTAAGTGAATTAAGAATTAACCCCTTTAAACTCATCTACCTCAATACTTTTAATATAAGGTCTATATTGACCTTTTAGCTTTTTTCCTAGTATTCTGTCCATATTAACTGTAATTCCTCGTGTTTCTGCTGAGAGAAAAGTGCTGATTATGAGATGTGGGAGGTTGCAGCAGGGTTAGACTGAGAGATGGCGTGTCTGTAGGCTCCTGCTGGACTCAGTGGCTAAGAGATATTAGAGGCTCTGGACAATAGTAACTTAAATAAACTAAACCAAGGCTTCTCATTCATGTGGTATAATTGTGTGTGTTTGAGATGGTGAATAGCTAGGGCTGAATTGACCGTGTGCTTATGATGAAATAATATTAAGGCCATAGCTGGTGATAACAAAAGCATGTTTTAAATTTCATTTTCAAGTCTCGTGAGTGACTCCTTGAAGCAAGCATAGCAACAGCAGTGTAATTTTGCACATGAAAACATATATCCTTTACATTGTTGCCATTTATAAGAAACTATCAGACTTACTGACTAGAACCTTTTCATCCATTCCAAACCTCATTCTATAATTACCTATCAGATAAAATACATAATGGCAAGGTTACATTTATGTACAGCTCCGGAAAAAAATAAGAGACCACTGCAGTTTATTTTGAAATCAGCATCTCTATGAGTGTGAAACCATTCCATGCCAGTGTCTGTTAAATTCCTACACAAGCACCTCAT
>JBBPCX010000040.1:17602418-17618070 GCA_037974365.1 Hydrocynus forskahlii
TGGTAAAACACTACTAGAAGTTCGTCAAAGGTAATTATTGCCATTTTGTTTAAGAGTGAACAAGAGATTTGTTTTCTATGAATTATTCACGCTCTGTAAACACTGCATCAAACCAGGAGAAATATTGTCGGCAGTTCTTAAAAACTAAGGCAAAGCTGTTCAGTTCAATACTTGTACTTATAAAAGATAAAACCTGAGAAACTGAACATTCTTGCAGTGGTCTCTTATTTTTTTCCAGAGCTGTATATAAATAAACCATAAATATAAACTCTGAATTAGAAGTAAAAGATGTGCAAATGGTCATTATTCTCCAAAAAATTGTGCAAATGCTGCATTAGAAGTCAGGTGGAAAGCAAACTATACTGTATTACACATGTCAACAGGTCAAAATATGTGGGTTTTGTAGTGTTTTTCATGCTGATTTCAAATCTGTGTTTAGTTTTCCCTTGCACGTCCAGTTTTTGTGATGAAGCTGGTTGTACATTGCACGATAGTTGGTATAATTAACATATAATAAACATATTATAAGTGTGTTTGAAGAAACAGTGGTAGCTGACTGACACGGATCATTATATCTATGCCACGGTGTGCGCCTATCTGACTTCGCACTGAAAATATTGAAACAGTTACTTGATTGGTGCCTGTGGTTTAACAAGAAAAAAACTGAAAGCAGATCTGAAATCAGCATGAAAAACTGTTTTAGAAAAGTGTATTGGGGTTTCTGATGATTAATTATTTTTGTTTTTGACCTGTGTTACTGAATGTACTGTGTACTTTATATGGAACATTGGATGTTAAGTCTACAATGTAGTGGTTTCAAAGTGGTGGCACCAACAACTGGTGGTGTGTCTCATGCCATTTTGCATTTTAAATGCTAATGTTGCTAGCGCAAGGCTCTGAATAGCCTTGCGCTTTCATTTTCATTCATTTTTTTCAACATTATCATTAGCAAAAGGTCAGCAGCGGTTCACAACAAACAAGTATACTATCAGTCTAGGAGTGTGTGATGTGTCTGGAGCGACTAATTAATCCCGTAATATAGCTGTAACCCAAAAAAAGAAACGAAACGAAACAAACCCAAAACATTCACAGAAACACCGACGGCAACTCCAACTCCATCCAATCCATCACTTATACTTTCACTTTCCATCTGTCCCTCCAGCCTGGGCACCCACAGACGTTCTCACTGGTGATGAAATGTTCCTCCCAACGTCGATAATGCAGCACCTGTGCCTGGACTGTTGTTGGAGAGTCACCCTCGCCTATCTCCTGCAGATTAGATAACGTCCTTATCATCTCCGCTACATACCAGGCTGTCCGAAACGCTGGGATCACGCTGAACACTCACAGCAAATCTGAACCCCCACAGAGAACAGAGCGAGGGGAAAGAATGCGGCCTTCTGGCTGACAGAACTCAAACTCTTGCAGCAGAAGCTGAAAGCAATTACAACTGTAAAGGTTTCTTTTCGCTTGTTTACAAAAAAAGCCACATCTGCAATGTCCAGCTTGATACCATTGTGAATTCAGGTGACATGGTGGTGTAACTATGATCTTGAGGGCAAAAAAATGAAAAAAAAGGCATGTTTACTGTCTATTTTTAAGTCTAGTTGATGTTCTGAAATAGACCAATGGTTGAAGTACATTATAAAAGGATCAACAAATGCTAATGTTGACAAAAATGAATGAGAATGAAGCATGCAACTGGCTTCCATTCACCGTTAGCAACATTAGCATGTCAGGGGTGCAAAACGATGTGAGTCGTTGGTGCCACGACTTTGAAACAACTAGATAATAGACTCATTGAAAACAAATACAAAGTTAAAAAGCACCTCACCATTGAAAAATTGTGGATGGAAAACAAAGAAAAAAAGCAGAAGAAAAGAGTGTGTAATTGAAGGAGTGAAACACGATAATGGTCTATTCTCATGCTTATCAAATACCAGCTCGATTTACATGTCTGCCAAACAGGTGCATGCGATGCAGGTGTGTTCCAGGCAGGTGTATGAAGCTGCAATTACACCTTTTCAAAAACTCAGACATAACTTCAACCTTACCGAAAACAACTCAATAATAATCACGACAACAAATTAAAAGACAATGACACACATACACATACACATACACACACACCCACCCTCGCACAACCGCAAACACAACCTAGATGAGGGCCTCCTCGCATGATTGATCAGTCTCTGCATTGTAAGCGTGGCCACAACCACCTCCAGCAGTTCTGGAATGTCCGATAAAATGATATTAATTCCGCGCATTAATGAGATTAATGAATTTGAACGGCTGGAAGGGGAGCGGAGTGCATTTTCGTTTTTTGTCTGGACCTGAAATAATAACACAAAAGCAATTACCGTGCATCCATCAATCCACCGCCGACATCTAATTATCTCTCCATTTCTGAAGTCCTCGCACTTCTTCTGCGCTCATTTGTAACCTGTGATATGTTATTTTTCCATTAATGGAGCAGCCTCAATACAGCAAAGTGTAACTATACAGTGGGACTCAGATGTTGCGGAAGCATGATTGAGCGCTCAGGAGCGCCATGCTGAGAGTTCCAGAAATCTGATGATTAATGATGATGTCACCACATGAAGAATGGCGGTCCCTGCAGCTATGGATAACTCCTTGTTATCCTGCTAAAGGAAATAGAGCCATATCTACCAAGCTGGCTCAAATATGTAGCTCCACGAGCTAGGACAAGGTCTAATTTGGACGGCACATTAAACAAAATGGAAACCCTTTCCCTGTTGACTTTTTAGGCTACAGATTCGACTAGAGATCTTCTAGGCTGTTCTTCATAGACGGTATTTCTAGAACTACCATGGAAAGACCAAATTGTTCTTATGTTCAAGGGATTTTAAAGAGTCTGAATGTTGCATGTAAAGTATTGTTCACTCCCCTGTCCAGCCAATCAGAACAGGGGTCATTTGCATACCTAAAACTTAAAGACACAGCAACAAAAACAACCTGGATGAAGAAAAGTTGGAAAATAATCAGGTAAACATAAATAATGACTGTTTTTAGTGCATAAAATGAACTAAATGTCATTGATGGACCACATGAAGACTAAGATATGTCAGACAGAGACAGCAAATTAAGCCAAACAGGAACTGCTAACGATGTCGCATGTGGTTGGCTCTATAGAGAACTCCGCTCTATCATCTGCATATCATTTACAAACCACAAGCTATGACATGGTCTATTTTAGAGAGGGGATTTGGATTTTAAGTTCTCCACAGATCAAATAAAACCAATTTTTCCAAAATTAGTTTGATATTTTGGCAACGGATTCCAACATAGTGTGTCGAACAATTGCCAAATGGTATTGTGGGTGTGGTCTTCCATCTTGAAACCCCACCCACTTTTTTTGAGAGAACCCTCCCCCTTTGCTGCCCTCGGACCATCGCAGCTGCACAAATATCTGTTCACTGCAGCTCCACGTTTCTCAAACAAATTGTGCTGTCATCACGTGTGCAGCCCGGTGAATTTTCATAACAGAAATGATTAAGAGGGCAAGTGCTTGTTTGGACTCCCACTGACTTCATTAATTTCATTAACTCCCATTGACCAACAATGGTAATTCCCCTTCCCCTTCTTGGTTATTTAATTTGCCCGAAGGAAACGACTGACTTGCATTCAGCCTGCCCTTCGTCAAATAGGGAAGGATGTCTCTTGTCTAATGGCATCACATACACAAACAAAACGAAGGCTTAAAAAAGTGAGGCTGATAGGTGCCTGATTCCCACTGACTTCCAATTCGGCTCGTCATTACTGGCTTCTGTGCTCTCTCACACTAGCAGAGGTCATGTAGTCTTTAAGTAATGTTCCCCAGCTGTCGAAACACACAACACACACACACACACACACACACACACACACACAGATATGCAGGCATACCGTTATTATCCATCTTCCTGCTAAACTAGGAATTCAAACATATGCACTTTCTGGGCAGACACCAACAACTAGTGATTCACATTTTATTGTGGCCAGTATGAAAGTGCTTTATTTATTTGTTTCTTTGTTTCTTTGTTTGTCTACATGTTTAACAACTACAATCATTTTATGATGTGCAGTAAGTATCTATATAAGAGATCAATTTCGTTTTACATACCATGATATGGCTAGATCAGACATTACATGTATAGTACATATTTGCATCATTTTATGCAAAACCATTGCAAATACCACATACGGTGGTAGGAAGATCAGACATTTTATGTAATCTGGTCCGTAAAGCTGTAGCGACCTTGTCTAGACGGGAGATCAAATTAGTCACCATTCATGTAGGGGCAGCGGTGTTATCCACTCTGCTATACATTTGAGTGGTTAACAAAGAATAGAACAGCCACCGTGGGCACAAGCTGAAATTAGGACACTAACTTATCATTTATGATTGTATTCTGCAATTTCAGTATCGGAAACATATTGACGATTACATTTGGCCAGTTATTGACAAGTAATAGTGTACGTGCTTAGATATAACCCTAGAGCTTTTAGTCGGGTTTGCACAGAGCTTTGAACCCCCTTAAAGTTCACTACTTCTCACACATTCCCCCTGACAATACACACTATCAAGGATTTGAATCACAGTTAAATATGCTTTTCATTTCCCATAACTGGCTATTCGACAAACACGCAGCTGGATCAAATGAGAACATTTCAGTTTCCCGTCTGAGCGCAGGATAAATAAATATCTCAATGCCATTAAGAGCCGCTCATTTTTCCAAGTAGCCATAGAGACAGCAATATGATGTGTGTGATGTTTCAGAAGAGGGTTGCTCCGAGGGCACAGACAGTCAGTCTGATAAACACTCTCAAGACGACCCCGGCTCTCCATTATAGGTCAGGGGAGTTGACATCCGAATGTGCGGCGAACATGTGTTTTATGACTGAGCACTGCAGCAAAGACAGGTTAACTGTAATATCCCGAGTGGGTTCAACTTTAATTTCAATAAACCCCCTGCAGTCGTGGACTGGCGCGTTCCCTCACGTTGGATCACTTGCAAATGGCGTACGGTGCGCTCATAAAAGCCCATTACTTTTCATAAACATCATCAAAGTTATTTATCGAGCGGAGGCCTGCGATACGCATGCACAAGTGGGGGGGGGCTCTCCTCATGAGCTTTTGAAGAGATGCTGCAATAGAGTCCACCAAGAGCACAAGTTGGAAGACATTAAATTACAGGGAGGCTGTCAAAAACAGGCCAGAGAGCTCTTATGGTAATAAAACGACAATAGAAGATGCCATGTAAACAAGCTATCAGTCTCTGTGTTTCAGTTTCAGTCAGACAAAAACCCTTCAAGATGGTTGAAAGCTCTGCGTTCTCTATTTATATACCAAATACCACTTTAAAGTATCTCCTGCTTAAGGCAATAAAAATCTAATTTACCCAAATTTGCTCTAACTGCAGATATATTTGATCAACTAAGAAATTGGTCTATGTTTTCCTCTTATTTTTTTTAAGTTATCTTCAAATTAGTACTGTGTAAACTGAATGCCCAAACCAAACCATGGGAACTTCTTTGGTAGTCTCAAATAGACGTGCTTGGGTGGTTTCTGATATAATATAACATATTGTTATCTTTTTAAATGGACAAGGACAAAGTACAAAATCATATACAAAAGGTAGCAGCAGCTGGAGTTGCATGCAAAAGTGTGAACCCTGATAGAATGAAATGTTTTGTTGATTTTCTAAATGAAAGTAAGCGCACCTCCATTGAGAACATACTGTATGTTTGCCCATTTTAATGCATAACTGCTGATTATTAAATTTGACATACTGGGAAAAAGTAGGCCCATGCAAAATTATGACATTTTATGCATCAAATGTTTTCCAGTATCTTAAACTACAATTACCAACGGTAAAAGTAACTGTGTGTTACTTCAAGACCTCCAAAAATAAAATATATTGCTATATGTTGTCAGTATGTTCCACAATATACATATAATATTTGCAGAAAAATACCACATATAATGGTCACTGGAAAGATTTGATAACTGACTGACTCAACAAAGCACATAATTTGACCAAGGATATTCAAACTTTACTCTTGAAATGTGAATTTGATTTGTAAATGTGTTTTGTAAATGGGGCATGTGTGTGGAAATATGCTGTTAGCATGTTGCTAATTAATGTTCATAAGGAGGAGCTTCTATCCTCAGGCTATACGACTCCTTAATCAAGACATGACATCACAACTTTAAACACAACATTAAAACACAAACTGAACTCACTTTCTCACTGTACCTCACCTGCCATCTGTTATAGAAGTTTATGTACATCCATAGCAAACTAACACACTGCACTTCACAGTACATACTCTGTACTGCACACTTTAGATCTTATTTACACTTGTAATGTTTATTTGACAGACTTTGAGTGCCAAATGTTTTTGATGGACTACATTTGGGGTGAAGGGAAGATGTAAATTAGATTATTCTCCAAACTGCTTCTCTAATGCCTTGTACGGTGGCTAAGGGATGTTTGACAGTTCGGCAAAGGGTGAGTTAGAACATATGCTTAAGCTCTCATCATGCAGAACTGATGCCACGTTGCAGTCCGTCTGCTGCAGCCTGTCAGTGTTAAACATGAGGCCTCTATTAGGCTAAAACTGATGACAGCCATTCAGCTGCGGACAGGGCCATCCATTATATTTATACATCAACCCTGTCTCCTTTCGCCCTCTCGCCGCAGGGTCTAATGCAGCCTGGCCCCCAAGGGCCCGCCCCTGACAGGGAGGGCAAAAGGGCCACTGCTGCTTGATGGACAGCTCTGGAAGACTGCACTACCGTGTCAGACCAACCACACTCAAAGCCTATGATAGTGTGTCACTATGAAATGGGAACTGCATTTGTGTGTTTTCCATTATTATTCTGGCAATCAATGCAAAAATCAACATGGATCATGTTTGCTTTTTTCCTCTTAACTGTTCCCCGCAAACACTCTTGATTACAATTTATTACATCTACAGATACGCCGGCAATGGATAACGGAGACCTGAAACGATGAAAACATTTAGCATGTTATGCATTAAATCTGTTGTAGCCAGACTTTGATTTAAAAACGTTTCATTGCACACAGTGTCCAGAAAGTGGTCCAATTTTGGACGGAATGGCCCTTAAGTGAAATAAATCCTTTGAGCAGGAAATGTATAACTGTACACTTCCAGAATCTTGATAGTAATCAGGGGGACCTGCTAGGTGTATTAATGGTGTATTAAATCTATTACCTACACTTTAAAAAAATATATTACCACATTCAGAATCATATGTCCAGCCAATGATGGCTGGTCATAGTATTGGACGGGAGGGATAACTTATCAATAACAGCTAATGAGATTGATAGCTCATACCCTGCAGCACCACATTCGAGAGCCTCTCTCCATTTGCAGTAACTCTGTATGTGAATAACTCTCAGTGTAAATACAATTAAAGATTCATATTCATGTCTAAATAGAATATTTTACAATGATTTAGAGCAACCAGTCGCCCTCAAGAGTCCAAACGGAGAATAAGTCTACCTGGTGTTTCACTGTACTGAATACAACAAAGTTGGGCACAGAATCACAGATAAACCTTGCGAATGCACTTCTTGGGCTAGGGCTAAATCAGCCCCATTGCTAGTAACTATATTTCTTACTACCTCTTGGTGGTGCTGTTGTTCATGTCCATATGTCCCAAATTGTCAGTACCTAGTCATTGGTTAAAAATAGGTCAAACAATGTGACAATATTTAAATTTATTTTACAGTCCTTGAGGAAGGGGAAAGCTCAACCCTTCAATACCAGCCACCTCTGTGGCCAATATTCAGGAACCATTGGGGAACACGTTCTTACTTGTTTTATTTTTTTCAGTTCAAAAAAACTTATTCTGTCCATTACAAAAGGGGCTTTCTTTTGTTGCAATGGTGAAAATGCACGTTACTGTGTGAGAGAAAGTGTCTCCTACAGTGGGTGTATGTGCTAAGCTATCTTCGTGGTTACATGATGCATCACCCTAGCAGCTCAATCCATCTGCTTTAGGGCATTCTCTCTCTCTCTCTCTCTCTCTCTCTCTCTCTCTCTCTCTCGCTCTCTCTCTCGCTCGCTCGCTCTCTCTCTCCGGCTATCTGAATGGATCACACAATAATCCCCACCTGGCCTCCAACCACACCCGCAATGATTATTCAGTCTTCAAACATTGCTGACAGGAAAAATGAGTAACCATCAGTGGGAGAGCAGGTGTTTTTCTTCTCTCGTCCGCTGCTCACGTCTCCCCAGCGCCTGTAGCATAGATGCTTGTATACAAGGCCAGTATTGATTTTGAAACCGTTTGACGAAGGATAAATAAGATTGGAGAGAAGGGAGGCTTTAGCCATGAGCTTTTTGATCAATCAACATGTCACAGCCACGACTAAATTCGATTCTTATTTATCAGAATTGCCAGCTTGGATGGAGTGGCATCATGCGCCCGAGTTACAAATCTCCCACCAAACTACGCGGTCACAATGTCAACCTAGACGCACTTCATATCAGCCTGACAATGACCGCTTTGTAGACAATCAGCCGAAATGAGGTGATTCAGGGTGGAGATGCAATAAGAGCTCAGTCTGCTGTTTCGAGGTTTGCTGAGCTTCTGTTAGCGCTTCTCCACTAATAAAGGGCTGGTGCCATTTCCCAGGAAACAGTTCATGCTTTTAGAGAACTGGCCAGAGAGCTGGCTGATTGCGTAACTGACTGTGGGAGTTCCTGAGCCGAAAAGCAAGTATATTCATATTGTCATGCTTATTTATTTACTTGTTTATTGGTTGGTTTGTTTGTTTGTTTGCATCTTCAAGCCTAATGAAAATCAAACAAATTGATGTAAGTTGCCAGTATACTCCAAAATTGAATTCAAATATGGTACTCCCTGAAATTTGCCTTTTCAAGCATTATCTGTTCCTTCTTGTGTTCTGCATCTTAGCATCTTAGCTTTAGACCACAGATGATTCACACTTTTATGACTGTTTCCACTCATTTTTTTTTTTCCAACATGGAAAATAGCAATGCTTTGTGCTTCTTCTGGAAAATAAAGGATAAACTCCTGTAAACATCTCTGCATGGTCACAACATCCGCCTCATGACTTGCTTCACTGGTTCCTTGGCTCCAGATCAGCAGGTTAATGGGATCGGAAAAGCACCGATTTTGCCAGCCCGAAAACCAGGTGCTCTTGCACGGAACACCCCGCGCACGCCACACAATGTTTTAAACTTTGAATCCATTATTCTGCAATGAAGGTGTACAGATCACCGACACTGCTCAAAGTCTCTGAGTGCCACTGCAGACCACTTAGCATTTAGCAAGTAGTGCATTAAATTTAACTAAAAACAAGACCTCAAAACGCCACAGTTTGCATACAGCTTTAAATGGCATGTAATCAATTTCAAAGCACTGAAAAATCTAAACGTTCAGTTTGAGTGGGGGTGAGGCAGAGCCCTAGCTGGGTTTATGGGTTTATTCTGAGTTCATGGCTTTTAGTAACAACGTTTTGAACTCATCTGACTAAGTAACAACGAGTTTGCAAAATGGAGAGCAAACAAAAAAACAGGACAGACTACACAGGGAGTGTGTATGATTTATCCCTCAGGCCACCACAGTAAGTAAGTGTTTGTCTTACTCATGAGCCATCACTACGTCCCTATTTGCTGTTTAAATGTAACTATGTAATTATGAAGGAGTGCAATAACATCAGGCTATAAATTCATTCACCCCCTATTTTTGTTTTTTACGTTGCTGGGTTATTGTGAAATGCATGTATCAAACATGAAGGTTATTGGGATGTGCAATATTATAAATAAATAGAGACTCCGTTTCTTACTTATCAGGTCATTCTGTGGTACAAATAAAAGTATGTTTTTTTATTACTATTCATTATTGAAACATGTTTATGATAACTGTTAATGAAAAACATTCAAGACTGGTCTTGTGTTTGCTCAAAAAATGCACATTTCCAAATAGTAAAACATGCATAGGTAAAATAGATAACTTTACATATGTCCAAAAGCTCTTTAAGTGTACTGCTGGCTGAAGTTAAAACAGTGGTAGTTCATATACAACATGGAAAGAAGTATAAAAAAAATACTGAAGTTTGATTCAGTGTCCATTACTTCAGTCTTAATGAAATATATTGCATGAGTTTATCTACTTTGGCAATCCCACTGAATGCAAAAATGATAAGAGCGCCTGATCAGTGAAGTGAAAATACGTTTTTTACTGGGACCAAACATGAATTTTATATTTTCTGCACATTCTATTTAATATACTGAAAAAAGTATAAAAAAGCATAAAATGTAACATTATGCCATAACTTCTGTACAGGGCAAATTTTTAATATGTTACATTTAGCTGGCAAACAGTATTTGTATATTAAAACATGCAGACATAAATACTCTTTAGATTATGTGAACTTATTCTACAGGAAAAAACATGCGTGTTTAAATCAAGTGCGTTCATTGCTGTACATTGTGTCTTTTGCAATGGAAATGCATGAGTCTGTGCTTTGGGACTGAAATGTGAAATGCCTGTAGGAGCATGTTCATAAGATATTTTAGAGTATTTCTGTAATCACACATAGAGGAGCTTCAGAAAAGTGAGTGCAGCCCTACTATCTGTGATACATATTATTAAAAACCCATAGACATTTATCACAGTCCCACTGAACAGACATACTGTGACACAAAAGGTCTAAAAAAGGTGCTATTGCCTTTCAAACTCCACTCCACTTTCAGAGAATAACGAGAAGCATGGTAGTTAAGGCCCAATAATATAATAATCTCTGATGTACAACACTTCTATGCCCAGTATGCCAAAGGTCACTCCAAACCTGCAATTTGTGCACAATGTGTTGTGATGAACAAGGAAACATTAGTTCCCATTCGATCAAACCCTTCTGATTACTGTGTGTATCAATCAATTTCTGAATGATCTAAAACACCACAGCCAAACAAAGGACAAAGATGGAGAGTAGTAAATAAAAGCTGACTTTAAAAGACATTAATCACAGGGTTATTACACACACACACACACACACACACACACACAGACATACCTTTTAGCCGGTATTGATCACATAGAGTGTATTTGTGCCGTGGGTTGCATGGTTAAAAACTAGCATGTGTGAGATTCGATAAAAGTAATGGAGGGGGGTGGGGGTTCTGGGTATAAAGGTTCAGGAAGGCAGTGAATAAAATAACTAGGACCGTGTGATCTGGACAAAATATTTTTTTATTTTTGTAGCATTTTGAGATGCTACCTCTTGCTATTTATCCAATTATAAGCATTGCAACTGTTTGTAGACCTAACTGTTAGCAGCAGACACCTCTGTTTTCCATGCTAGGTAAGAAAATTAGTCATTTAATTTGTAGTTTAACAACAGTTATGAGCCAGCTAGGCTGGATAATGAGCATTGTGCACCAACAAATTAATTTGTAGGCTTTAAGAGATAAACATAGTCACACGCCATCAACAACATTCAGTCTGAATGGCATCGGCAATATTACGTCGATTATATAAAACTTTGGGAACTGGATTTGTTTCATTTCAATTGATTATTCGATTTATTATTTAAAGGGCTATAAGGCCATCTAATGTTTCCCTCTGCTGTGAGGTGTCCTAAGAACCACTTTAATCTAAGGACTCCCAAGGTCTGTTGGAGTCAGAGGCCAGTATACAAGGGCTGCATAGGCCCAGTAAGAAATCCTTGTATCAGTGGAAATGGTGGGGATCATAGACTGGTCAAACACTATCCTCATCAAATCCTTATGTGCTGATACAGATGATACAGGTGCTATTTCAAAAACTCTTGCTAGACTGAGTAGCTGTAGCTCTACCCAGCAGAATATCCCACTACCAGAGAGAAAGTGAATGTAATGGCAATACAATATGCAGAATTGTGCTGTGAATCCAATGCAGTTTAATTCTATGCCATAAAAATTCATGTTAACAGGTCTATATAAATATGGTGGCTATACATATATATATATATATATATATACTGTATATCGTCACTGTCTGGTGGAAACCTCGTAACTCTACTTTTGGTCTTTGTTGTGTTTTTTCATGAATCGATACTATTGGTCAGTCTCCACGTGGGTCTGTAAAATTTAGAAATTATTAACCAATGAAAAGTGTTGAAAATAGTTATACCAATTTTGATGACGCAGTATTCATTTATTTTAGATCGTTTTTTGTTTCCTGAAAAATAGCCGTTTTGGACATATGACCTTTTGGCCGACAGCGACAATATATATGTATACAACCCTATCCATTGTACGCTACTTGTTGACATTCATATTCAACATTTGTTTGAAAATGAAGGAGCTCATTCTGCTACTTTAAAACTGAATGTATTCCGTTTCCTCTGAGCGATTAGGCTCCATTTCCCTCGGAAGAGAAAGTGACCCAAAGAAACGGCGCGATTAAAACAGATATTCAAGATGAATTGAACATGCGGTGGTGAAAATCTATCTTCAAAATTGATTCTGTTTAAATCTCCCTCAAGCTACTCTGGATGTAAAAAATGGATCAAAATTCGGCAGGACTGTGGGGGTGGGTGGAGGAAAAAAAACAGCCTGCCACTTTAGGTAAAGAAAATTATGAATGGAACGTCACATCCAAATGTAGGAAAGTGATTCATTCGAGGCCCTTATGACAGTTACTGTGGAGGCGGGGTGCGCCGAGACCTGGATGTTTTGACAGCTTTGATTTGGATTAAACTCTTGCTAATGGGATCATTTTTTTTTCGGACAAAAAAGGTATTCCTTCAAAGCTGGGTAATCAATTATAATGAATAATGCATGGCTTGAATTAAGGTCTACCGTCATTAATATGTCTCATTAGATGGTACTGAGTGAGAGAGAAGGAGACAGAGAGATGCCCTCCCATCTCCCGTCCTTCCCCTCCTCCCTTTCATTAAAGAAAGGGAAAAATCTGTTTGCATTGAACTGAACTGTGATGTCTTTGTATTGATGTCAGGTTGTAGAGGATGGCAGTGTCACTGTGCTTGTGGTGCTTGAGGGTTTCTCTTTATGGGGACGAGATGTCCCTGTGGAAAGAGAAAGGTATTGACATTCTGAGATTGCGGGGGTCATTATCCTTAAAATATTTGGGCAACGTTGATGATTTTTGATAATTATATCTTAAAAGTGGACACCTTGTAAACTGAACTGAACTTCTCTCTCACCCTATATCTAAAACGCTGCCCAGTCCTAATAGTATCCTCAGCTAGGGCTAGACAATGTGTTCATGATATCAATTCACAATAATGTTTTGGAGAATACAAAATATGTGAGGTTCCTGAAAACCATGAGGGTTGTGGTACCTCTTTGACCTGAATCGTCCACATCTCACAATTTTAATTAGCGAAATTCAAGCGAGTTTGAATGGACAGACAGCCTAGTGGATAACTCTATCAGCCTCCATGCAAGACTTGCTACTGCTACTGCATTTGCCTACCATCGCGCTTTTATCTACAATTTGTTTGTGAGTTTGCTTACTTGTCTATTCGTTAACTTTACAGCAATTTGTTTGGATCCACATTTGCAGATTGCACTTATTATGGCCATTTATTTCATATCATGATTCTTTTGCGTGACAAAAATACATTTTTTAAGCCAGTCCAGAAAGAACAACTTCATCATATTATGAGAAAATAATGTCTGACCCATAGAACACAAGCAGTATGGATCCAAGCCAAAATCACAACAAATTATCATCATACCATCATACGGCAAAACAGCTCCTTATATAGAAGTTCCCCTGATTTGCGTTGATGCTTGAGGTGTCAGACGTCATGCTGAGCTTTGATGGTGTGCGTATGTCGCGTAGAACCAAAGTTATGACGTATGCAAATGCCAAATATGACATTACACGCAAATGCCCATAAAGAACAAAAATGCCCAAATTTCTTTTATGTCTTAGAAACAAACGAAAACTGCACGAGATCCTTGAACCCGGGGAACTTTCAGGATAGTCTCCGCCCACAAGTGGGTGGGGAAAACCCGCAGAGGGAGGGGCTCCGGAGAGCGTCCGAGCAGCAGCGTGCAGAGAGAAAGAGCAGCAAACGCCGAGAATGTAGAACAAACACCGGTTCTAGACTGTTTTACACTGTTTATATTTACTGAAATCAGAGTTTACTGATACACTCCAAAAGTGTGAGCACATTACAACATTAGAATAAACGCAAGCAAACACACAATTGTATCACATTTGTTAAGTTATTAATATGTTCATTTGAATAAAGTTAGGTAGAGCTCCTAACCTTTTGGTGCATTCAAGCCATTGCGTGGATGTGTTGCATTCTGTCAGCTGCACCTGATTCCATTTAATAAAAGATTACAAGATACTGGATGGTAACTGGACTTCCTCAAGGATAGGTGTGGAAATGGTTAAGCTAACACACTCACACACATCACATCAATGTGTTGTTAATTTGTATTTATTCTACTTTGAGCAAACAAAGGCTTAAGGTCAGATAAATAGATTGAAATGTCCAGAAGGCTGA
This sequence comes from Hydrocynus forskahlii, assembly GCA_037974365.1. Taxonomy (NCBI): domain Eukaryota; kingdom Metazoa; phylum Chordata; class Actinopteri; order Characiformes; family Alestidae; genus Hydrocynus; species Hydrocynus forskahlii. Next base: position 17,616,950 of record JBBPCX010000040.1, read on the forward strand.
CCAGTATCAACATACACACGTCACCCAATCTTAACCCGATCTCTAGTCTTAATCTTATCCCTAACTGTAAAGTCATTAATGACCTAGACTTTTATTACATTTTATTTATACGGGTCCTCATGTTCAGCAGTTACAAACATATCAAAGATGAAGATGACTCTATTAATTTGAGCGGTTTTCCTCCAAGTGATGCATTAGTCTCAGGATGATCCGGCCTCATTTTTCACTCAGTATGTGTGTGTGTGAGTGTGTTTGTGTGTGTGTGTGTGTGTGTGTGTGTGTGTGTGTGTGTGTTGCATGCATATGTGGCTCTGACTCCAGCGACAGCTATACCCATGTGTAAACACAACACCAAACACTTAACTATGACATCATTTGAGCAGGGGGTTATTAATTGTGCTTTTTACAGGGTCGGCCTGGCTTTGCTTCCTCTCGCTGCCTGCGTGTCTCTCTCTGTGGCTCCTGAACAGCGTTATCCTCTGATATCTCCATTAGGTTGATGGATGTGAGAGTGGAGCCTGGCGGAGGGAGGTGAGATGGTCGACTGGTTTTAAAACAAAGGCAACACACAGCACTGATTGGTGGGTTATGAGCTACGGTTGCTTTTTACAATGGCAGCTGTTGTTTGAGGGGTTGCTGGTTTCAAAAGATACCACACACGCTGCGTCACGGGCTGAGAAATGGCAAAACCACACAATGTGAATGCATACACATGCACACACACACACACACACAAAGAGCATAATTAGTAGCAAGCATGGAAAACAATACACAAAACGCACACTGGGGTACGGATGCGCAACATATAATTTGTTAATCGTTATCATGATAATAGCTGTGCAAAACTGATATCGCAGAAGACAGCAATATGCAAATAAGCAGTTTACACACTCTTGGCATTCTCTGAAGTTGCTTCTCAAGGAACCAGCTGGGACACTTTGCCAACAAAAAAGAAGATACACATATACTGAGGCCTTGTTGTTTAAAAAAAACAAACACATTTTTGGCACACACACATGCACATATACAGACATATATACAGTATATATATATATATATATATATATATATAATTTATTTTATTTTATTTTTTCCAACAATAAGATGCACTTACGTTGAGG
>JBBPCX010000040.1:17669979-17713039 GCA_037974365.1 Hydrocynus forskahlii
CAGAGTTTACTGATACACTCTGAGTTCTGAGGGTAAACACTGATTCTAGGCTGTTTTACACCAGTTATATTTACTGAAACCAGAGTTTACTGATACACTCTGTGTTCTAAGCGTTAAGAAGCCACAGCAGAAGAAACATGAGATGTCCGGCAGCAGATGGAATGGTTTACAGTGAATTAAGTATTTGTTTACAAGCGTAAGGCATGCCATTTGATGTATATATATTGTTATGGATCACTAATAGTAGTTTTATCAGTAACTTTGGTTTGAAGAAACTGTCCATCTATTATTTTGATGTCAGTTAGACAAGTGTGAGAATTTGAGTTTTCCTCCATGTAAAAAGGAATCAATGCACTGAAGGTGGAGAGTCAACTGTGTTCATTTTTTGGCAAAAGTAAAATTTGCTGACATCAAAGCAAACTTAAACTTTTAAACTTAAGTCCCCCTCAAAAAGGTTTGATGCATTGACTCTATTGCCTCTATTCCAGTACTATGTCAATAGGTCTTCTAGTCACATTTGTTTTCAGTTCAAATTAGTAGCTATTTGTTAATGCCCAGAGAATCAGTGTAGCTGTCATGTGTCACTTGAAAATTATGTATTTTTGAAAAACAAAATCATAGAAACTTGAAAATGAATCATGACTGGAATCTGAAATTGCATGAACCACTATGCTTAAAAATAAAGGTGCCAGAAAGTTTTTTGTTCTTTGAAGAACCTAATTTGCAAATCAGATGTGACAAACCAAATATATATAAAAATTCTAATCAGTGGTGTTGTCATGTGTCACTTGAAAACAGTGCATTTTTAAAAAACAAAATTATAGAAATGTGAAAATGAATCATGATGGAGTCTGAACTTGCATGAACCACTGAGTCATTTCTTTAAAGAACTGTGATAATTGTTCTGAGGTTAAAGACTTACACCTTTACTAGCTTTCTCTCTCTCTCTGCACATTTTTTCTCTATAGCCTTAACACATAGGGGTTAGAGATGTATAGTAAAAAACAAAAGCAGCCATTCCTTTTCATGCCCTGTACCCTCTCAGTCACAACACACAATTTAATCTCACAGAGTCAGTGGGAAAATAAGTCTTTTATTCAGCAGCTCTATAGTGGCTTTCATGGCTCTTTCATTATTGATTTGCTTCTTGATTAGAGATGCATCTTTTGCGGCACCTCTTTTTCACCTCTTGTTTCTGAATACAAAACCTTGCATACTCACCAGTGCAGATGAATACTGCCACTACCCGGGGTTTTAATCATGGCATGGTTATGAGTCAGCCCAATATACAGTATATGGATGCATATTGTTAACCTACGGCGACATATAGTCATATTAAGTCTAAATAGTAACATAGATCAAATATACTAACATAACTGATACCAACAAACGACCTAATGACTGATCTCGAACAAACTGGTACAGTGTTGATCATTGTTTTTATGTAAGGATGAACTAGTAAGGAGCATCTGGGAACTAATAACCCATTTGTGGCCAATGTAGATAACTGATATATGCATTTGCATTTAGAACATGCTCTACATTCTATATATGATGCACAATGTGTGTACAAATTGATTATTGTCTCATTTTTTATAATGATGTAAAGGGGCATTTGGCTGACACTCTTATCCAGAGTGACTTACAGTCATTAGTTACCGGGACAGTCCCCCTGGAGACACTGAGGGTTAAGTGTCTTGCTCAATGACACAATGGTATAAGGTGGGGGGATTCGAACCTGCGACTTTGTGGTCATCAGGTATATAGACAAGTGTTTGACCCACCAGGCTACTAAATCGTTCACCTATCCATAGCTAAGTTTGCAGCTAAAGGGCAACAGCACTACACTGTACCACTGAGCCACCCTAGCCCTCAACCAGATTGACAAATATTGTGAATATGTATATTAATATGCAAATGTCTTTGAAAATGTCATTATATGCAGAGCCATTTAGATCTAGAGTGATAGTTTTCCATAAAAAAAAACAATGTAAAAATATAATTTGAACCAAAAGTCAAGAACCACAAGGTCCTGGAAACTGTTCTTTGTACAGGTCATGTAAGAAACCTTTTGGTTCCCTAAGAACCTTTCAATAAATGGTTCTTCTGACAGCCTTTTTTGCAAGTGAGATGTGTTAACATAAAGAACCATTGGAGAGTTTAAAGAACATCCACATAATATATAAATTCTGGATAGAACCATTACATTATCTTTACCTTTACATTATGTGAAAGGTCTTTAAAACTCTTCTGGACAAGTTTTTTTGTGGCAGAACATGGTTCCTTACTGAAGCAAAATGATTATTTTATGACATGTTCTTTACATTTCTAACCTAGATGTTCATAACTTACTAAATAATCTAAATGATAAAATATTATTGTTTGTTTTTTGCAGAGGTAAAGTATGGGTCTTGCATGTAAAAAGTGAGACATAGGAGTGACTAAATCAGGAAAGAATCACATATACAGCAAATCACAGAAGCTCAACTCATTTGGAAGATCTTTCTACCACATGCAGTGCATCTCCAAGCGGCAGAGTGATGGATGCAAACACAAACACATGCATGCAAACCTTCCCATGCAAAGCTTCACTTCACTTCAAATGGTTTTGGTCGCTGGACACTATAGCAGCATGTGTACAATGGTGGGCTTCAACAGGCATGAGGACTGGGAATTTCAACACTAAATGACCCCCTGATTAATTTTTGTTTTTATTTAGTTTATTGTTATGAAGTGTTTTTAATGGGAAACACACTCACATTTATTGATAATATAAATCATTTCAAAAAAGACATTTGCTCAGTTTTGTCCATGTACATGTATTTAGGGGTCTTGTCAAAAGCTCAGTTGTAATTGCTAGATGTAACAATTATGTACCAGGAATTACATTTTCCCATTCAGCTGTAAATAATATATCAGCTGCAGATATGTCAAGGAGCCCTTAATTTATGTTACAGATACTATATGGACCAATGTAATGGGACGCAAGATCATTAAACCAACAGGGACTTTGTAGACAATTCAATCAAATACAGACTTTAATATGGAGTTGGTCCCCATTTGCAGCTATAACAGCTTCCTCTTTTCTTGGAAGACCTTCCACAAGATTTTGGAGTTTCTGTGAGAATTTGTGCCCATTCATTCTGTAGAGCATTTATGAGGTCAGACACTGATGTTAGACGAGAAGGCCTGGCTCACAATCTCCGTTCCGGTTCATCCCAAAGGTGTTGGATGGGGTTGAGGTCAGGCTCTGTGCGGGCCAGTCAAGTTCTTCCACACCGAACTCATCCAAGAACTGGAATACAGTGATGCTGGAATAGAAAAGGTTCTTCCCGAGACTGTGTCCACAGAGTTGGAAGCATGGCGTTGTCCAAAATGTCTTGGTCTGCTGAAGCATTAAGATTGTCCTTGGCTGGAAGTAAGAGGCCTAGTCCAAACCCTGAAAAACAGGTATGTCCCAACACTTTTGTCCATATTGTGTATATTCAAATAAAAAAAGCAATAAGGAAGACATTTTTTTGTGGAAGACATTTAGTCATCCATCTCTCAGCTGGATTCAATGAAACCAATTTACAATAATTAGGAATTATGAATAGGCTCCAGAAAACATATGGAAATCTTTTTTCTGTCACAAAGATACTTGCAAATGAGTTCTATTGTACCTTGTTACATTGATCTGTGTGGGGGGGAGAAAAAAACAATTTCTTCAAACGAGATTTAACTAATCAACTACTTTCATTTCTAGTTTCTCCAAGGAACAAATTGTGCCTAATGAACTGAGCAAAATCAATTACGCAGGTTACACTTTGCCTGTAGAGGGGGAAACTTAACATAAATTACGTGATGCATACGTAAACAGACATTACTCATAAGCCATTATTTTGCTCCATTTGCATTGCATTAGTAGTAAGAACATCAGAATGGCTGGTCCCCATTTGTCACTCAAGTCTGTCCCATTAAAATGCAACTGGGCCAAAGCAGCGTTCCTTTAATACGAACATCAGCAGAGGTCTCCATGAGAGAATCATTGAGATCCATCTGATCTGCTCTTTACATGAAACAGTAGCATCGCAAGTAGTGTGCAAAATGTAATCTCCAGCAAGGAGAGGCACAAAAGCTGCTTAGCATTTAGTCAATAGTGACTGCCCCCTTGTTTACATTGCTTAGACTGATTTATGGATATTGCGGTACCAACCTATTAAAGAGACAACTAGGGCTGACTTAACTAATTAATTAAAGTTAACTACTCAAAAAATCATCAATCAATCCTCAATTTCCCATCTCAGAGAACAGGCAATGATTAGCTAGCAATTGGCTTGATGATCATACATATTTTTTTCCTCTGGCTTCTTCAGCTGCTATCTTTCACAGTAAGAAAATGATGGATAAATTTATCTACCTGCATTTTCTTTTTTTCTTTTATTTTCTGACAAACTGAAGTTGATAATAGTAATAATAATAATAAAAATCATATTAATACTACTACTATTACTGATAATAATAATAATAATAATAATGACAATAATAAGGTTTTTAGTTTGAAATTTGTTACAGACTGTACTTCCTTTCCAGACACACACACACACAAACGGCAACATGCAGCAGAATGCCTTGTCTTGTATTCCTTAAAATGCTAATGCATGGATGACTGTGATGCATGTTTTTTCATGCCTGGATAAAAGTGCTGTGTGTTGATTTACTCATATTGTATGCACTGCAAGTTCCTCTGTTGTATGTTATGATAAAATATTTTTTTGTGCGTGTTTTTTGTGTGTGTATCATTCCTTGAGGATCTTTAAAGGGCCATGCATATTTTGTGTTTTACTCAGTGAAGTCTATTTCTGTTACGTAAAACAATGCCAGATATTGTCACAATGATCATCTTTTATGTTACTACCATAATCCATAGTGTCAGCCTTGTCAAAAATGGTCAAATATGCAAAGAGAACTTCATTTATTCATTCCAAAAAAAAGAGACCACAAAATACTTAAGCGTGTCAGTTTAAAATTCTGTTCTGTTAGGACAAAGAAGTAAAAGTTGCTGAAGTGTAACTCCAAACTTAAACAGCATACCCATGCCAATTCCACAAAGTAATGTAGTGTGGAATTTTGCAGTTTCTGAGCAGTGAAGCACAAATCTAAATCTGGTGTCATGAATTATTGAAGCCTCCGTTATGGGGCTTTCTTCACAGCATAATATCAAGCAATGTGCTAGCTTAAGATCAAACACAGCTCGGGATAATAAAGGCAGGATTTAAGAGCAAGACTAGTTTCTGCCAATGAAGTTCAACATCTCCCCTGCAAAAAAAAAAAAAAAACCCTTCAACTTGAGTGCTCTTTCACGTTTTTTGATGAGAAAGAAAAATGAGCATAAATAGACTGAGGGTGCCAAAGTAAAAAGCTCGAGACACAAAGACCAGAGGCCCCTGGAGACGGTCAGCGCCGGCCATGTCCATGGCAACCGTCCTTTGAGTGAATACAAAAGGAAATGAAAGAAGTCGTCAGATGAGATTAGATGACAAGATGATGATGACGAGTGATTGGATTTTTCACTGCTGACTGCGAGGGGAGGAAAATAGGGCTTGTTGTATTGCAGGGTCATCTCAAAACACAATATAAGCCAGTCTTTATTGAGACTACTAGTTATGGACACAAAATGTTCAGAACTATTTTTTAGGGCCAGATTGCTCATATGAAAACATTCAATATTCAGAGGTCTGTAGTCTAATAAAAATGGATAATAAAAAAATATATACATAAATGAATAAATACATATATACATACATATATAAGAAAGTATCTAAACAGTACTGCTCAACCTATTAAAAACTAAATGTATTAGGTGCCATTCTTCTCTTTTTGGTGTTCTCTTTTTGCTTTAAATATTTTGTCGGGAGTAATGAGATTTGTAGGAGTGGACAATACTCCAGAAAAAAAAACATTATGTCACAGTACCTGAAGATGTTCTCACATTACACAATTTCAAAATATATAATGAGATTTTTTTGAGGTTAAGTAATGAAAATGAGGAGCAATCTTTAGTTTAAGCTGTGCTGTTAACAAGTTATTTAGCAGCTGTTTATTTTGGACTCCTGTGGACATGAACTGACAGTTTGAGGTCCGCAGATTGAGGTCCACACCATCACTGACAGGTTGTTAGAAAAATCAGAACTGGTAAATATAGAGCTGATTTAGGCCTAGCCCAAGCTGCAGATTCACACTTCTGTGATTTTGTGTCAAATGTGCTGTGATATATTACATGTAATGTAACTCCCTCCCTCAGATTCCTTCTCCATTCGAGCTATTTTTAAGCCTACAAAGCCAAACTCCGCCTCTCTGTAGGGGTGGTAATAGCAGCTGTGCACAGACATTTGAGTCTTGTAACAGAAAGGTGTCCCACTGCATCCATGACAGTACCAAAGGGCAGCCTAATCAACACCACAGACAAGATGACAGCAGTTGCGTCACCAGTGCCTGAGATGTAAATGTTTGTGACAGCTCGTACATGTACATGAACAAAGAGTGTGCTATAATACATGTCCACTATCTTCAGAGCCGACATCTGATCCTGAGCATGTTCTCCCTGTGTCTGCATAGGTGCTCTGGTTTCCTCCCACAGTCTAGTCAAGTAAATGTATTGTCATTTCAACCATATTCACACAATACACAGTGAAACGAAACAACGTTCCTCCAGGACCATAGAGCAACACAAGAACAGAAACAGAGACAACACAAGACAGGACAAAAGAGAGTGCAAGTAAAAAAACACAAGAGCAACTAAACAACTGGACTATACAACATTTAGTCGACAATAGCTATTGTACAAGTTTGAATGAATATGAATACAGTATTATGACAGAGTTACGTGGGCAAAAAAGCAGAACTAAGAGTTACACGCTTGTCAGATGGAGTGGAGACGCTAAATTGCACCTAGGTGGGAGAGAGTGTGTTCGTCTCTGAAATAGTCCCTAGGTGTGTGTGTTTGTCCGTATGTCTACCCTGTGATAGACTGGGTGTTTCTCTGTCTTTTGCTCTATGAGCGAATGGGATAGGTCAACCCTAGTTAGGATAAGTGGCTCAGAAAATGCATGGATGCACATGTAACTAAGTCAGTGTATCTAGATACTACCCATCTCTACACAGCATTTCACACAAACAGGAAATGTGAATACCAGCTGTGAGTTATTTCCAGCCTTCTATGATCTTTACAGTATCTCTCAGGACATCATTTATATTACAGGCCGTGCTGTCAGTTAGCAAATGCTAATCAATGTATATTAAATTGCGCTGCCGTTTTGGTTCGACGAACGTTGAAATATTAAGTACCACATATTTTAACTGCACTGGCATAAATGTTTGTACTTCAGGCTGATTTGCATTTCATTCAGTCTATTTTAAAGCACTTTTGCAGTTGGAGCAGCTGAGGTGATACAGTTGAATTGCGGCGGTGTTGAAGCAATTCTGAAACTTATAATGAGAATCAAGAGAAGGTGAAGTGTTTTTTTTTTTTTTCTCTCCCTTTCACGACAGATAAAACCCCCGAAGCTAGAGTTAACAGCTTTTTCTGAGGAGAAAATCATTTTTCCAATGTGCATAACATTTAAAACAGCTATAAATTAAAGGGGGAAAGGCAATAATTTATTTTCACCAGAAATCTCCTCCACTAGAATAAATGTGTCTATAAAATTCTGAGTGAAAAGTAGGTTGCTAAAATGCACTTAATTTGGCATGATAGATTGGGTCCATGCTTCAGTGACTGTAATTGAATCTGTGACCTATTTCTTCTGAAGAAAATTGTCTCTCGGGTTTTGTGTCACCATACATTTTAATGGAATTCAATAGACTGTCACAGAATTTGTACATTTACAAGTAACTGTTAACATTTCTCCATTCCATTTGTAAATCATCTAATTGATACATATTCACGCAAGTTCCGGCACTCTAATACAAGCGTTGCGTTTATGAAAAATGCATGTTTTTGTTTTTCAGACATCACCTTTATAGCAGACGGGCTTAAAATTGATGGCAGGATTTCATTAATGCCTCTCTTCAGGTCCTAATATAAGACATTAAACAGCTTTAAAAGTTGTTTAATTTCTTATATTCATGTACATGTACAACCTCAGACACACTGTCAAAAATATTCAGTGGATTAACATTAATGTAAAATCTTCATCGAACTTAAAATAATAGGTCATCAGAATGTGAAACACAGACTGCTGGTCTGAATGTATTACTGGGAGTTTAATTAATTCAGTTTTTTAACTGGGTTTCTTCCTTTTAAAAGGTGGAAAAAACATAGTTTTTACTCTCTCCCCCAGAGAGCTGATTGTGATTGTGTAACAAAAGAGTCATAGTTCAAAATTAAATGGTAATTTTCCAAACTCTTTTTTCCTTAGTACAGGGGTGTTTGGATGCCACTGTCACACACATTTCAGAAGTTCCCCTCTTAAACACATTCACTAGGCCTGGCAATTGAGTTCAGTTGAACCAAATGTTTGAACAAGAAACTTGCCAAGCTGTGCTGGATACCACCATATATATATATATATATATATATTTATTGTGTGTGTATGTGTGTGTGCGTGTGTATGTGTGTGTCTTGTACTACTTTTTAATTAAACCACCTGCCTAATTAAATTACTTTAAAAGCCTTTATTATGCTCCATAATGATTATATCAATATCACTAATATTATAGGAAACGGGAAAAAACGGTTTTATCTTTAATATATGTTAATGTAATGAGAGCTTGTTCCAAGTCATTTGGGACTATTTCTTTTAACTCAGTTTGTCATGAAATGTTCACATGATGCAAAAGGGTTCCTGCTGTTTTCAATAGGTTACAAAATGAGCAACAAAGAAGGTTTTGATAAGACCGCAATATTACGATACACGTAGTCTTTGTGACAGACTGCAATACGCTACTGGCTTATTTCTCTAATTAAAACCACCTGTCTAATATTGTATATTGTGTATGTTGCCCTTGTGCTTCCAAAACAGCTGTGATCTGTTGACACAAGACCTCCGCATGACCTCTGAAGGTATGCTGTGGTATCCGGCACCAAGATATTAGTAGATGATCATTTAAGTGCAGTAAGTTACAAAGTGAGGCCTCAAATTATTGGATTAGTTTGTCCAGCACATGCCACAGATGCTTGAACATATTGACATCGGGGAAATTTGGACCCCTTAACTCTTTGTTATGCTCCTTAAATGATTCCTGAACAATTTTTGCAATGTTGCAGGGCAAATTATCCTGCAGTAGGAGGCTACTGCTATTTGGTAAGACTGTTGCCATTAAATGGTCTACTGAGTATGAAACAGCGTTAGCATCCACATGAATGACAGGAAACGAGGTTTCCAAGCAGAACATTGCCCAGAGCATTACACTGCCTCTGCCATCTTGCAGTCTTCCCACAGTGCAGCCTGGTGGTGTCTCCTCCCCAGGTAAGCACATGCTCCTGCCTGTCCACATGATGTAAAAAACTGATTCATCAGACCGAGCCATCCTCTTTCATTGCTCCATGGTTCAGTTCAGATGGTCACATGCCCATTGTAGGGGGGAGATAGGGGTCAGTATAGGTATTCTGATGCTAACCCATTTTTCCTGCTTCCAACACTTGAAGAACTGACTGTTCACTTGTACCAGTTATATTCCATCCCTTGGTGCCACCGTTGCATTTTCACTTGGCATCAGCTTTAATGTTATGGCTGATGATTATGCCTGAAGTGCAATTATGTTGCACTATAATTTCCTCAAAAAGAGTGCACCGTATTTAGAAACTTTCAAAATGTCTACTTACCATATAGAATTTCTATTTATAAAACATTTTTGGATGTGGATTTTTGGACATGTGAATATTCTCATAAGTATTGTGCATGCTGTTTTTCAGCTGGAAATCCAATAATGCTATAAGACTGGAGGCTCTGTGCTCAAGTATTTTTAGCTCTTTTCCTGATTCACTTGCACTGGCAGAGAAAACTAGAACACCACCATGTTCCACTGCGGTGCTCAGTAATTTAATGCGGATGTTTCTTCATCCAGTAACAATCAGTGTCTACCAGATTCACATTATGACCATAAAACAATCAAGGCTTGGACCCGCAGTATGAGAAAAAGTGGCGAGACCAGAGTGTGTTATGAAAAAGAACGACTTGGTATTTCCTCTATGCTGTCAAATGAAATTGCTGCAGGAACAATGAAGGTTTATGCAACAGATGTTCTTCAGAAATTCAAGCGTTCAACTAACATTGCCAGCAAGTGTGTGCAAATGCATAAACAGGGGTAATCTGATGAGTTGGATGGTTTCAGTTTCTTCTCTATTCACTGAAAAAGTCATTTCTGACTGGCTTTCACAGCTGATACTGATATTGCTGATGACAAAACATGAAAGGTCAATCGTTTGACTGCATTAAATTCTGAAGGAGATCCAGACAAACTAGACAGGTGGGAGTAATATTCCATTTTCCTTCCAACCGCTGGCCAAAAAGTACTTGTTAAATTCAATTTAGTCAAACCAGTGATGACAACTCAGTCAAACAGTTTCTGCTTTATCAAACAGTCTCGGCCTAGTTTTGTACATGAAGGCCAAACTGAACCAGTTGAAATGCGTCCAATTAAATGTCAAATTGTAATGTCTGGTATGAGCAAGAGGAAAAAACACACAGCTGAGTTTTATAATAACAAAAAAATCCATTAGACCACCTAGAGAACTTTTTAGAAAAAGAACATTTTCCAAAGTTGAACAGATCAGTAATGGTCTACGTGATGTAGGCACTTCACAAGACTGCTATTTCAGAAGCAGCACTGAGATGAGCCCTCTAATCAATCACAGCATTAGGCTATTCTGTGCAGTGAACAATTTATAGTTCCAGGGGAATGTGTCTATGGGTGTTTCTATAACACACACACACACACACACACACACACACACACACACACACACATATATACATTATATATGTATATGTGTGTGTCACAACTGTTTTATTCACTTTTGACCACACTTGATTCATAATTCCAAACAAAACAATGTTTGGAGAACATGTAAAAATAACATGAATAACTGATTATACCTTGAAAATGTAAAACTACACAACCCTTTTACATGATTTTACAATTAAAACAGTGATGTTAAGAGCAGAGTGTGTGTGTGACTCTGTTTCATCCATCAGAAGCTGAATCAGGAGTGAAGCTGCTGGAATACAGACCATAGAAAAGCTGCTCTACAAACACTACTGCACTCACAACACATATGGAGGCGTTTCTTATTTTTTACACACTCACACTGCAGTCGTTCAGAAAAGAACAGCAACCTGTGCACTTTACACACACACACTGCCGCAAACTGTACAAACAGTGAACAGAAAAAAGGGAAAGGTGGTGTCTAATTTTTTGCAATTGCTGTATATGTATCGGAGGTGTGACCAGAACATCATGTGTGGGTGGGCATTTGGCTTATCTGGGGGGACAAAAAGTATCTATCCTTCCATCCATTAATTTTTTTTTGGAGGGGGGGGGCTCAGGGGGAGCAGGACTTTTCCCTGGGGGGGCATTGCCCCCCCCCAGCCCCCCATAGACACACTCCTGATATGTATAGCATAATAATAGCATATAAATAACAAGAATTGTGAGTTCTTCATCTTATGACAGCCTGACAGCCTACATGTAGCAGATGATACAAAACTGCACCTGTAAATAGGTTTCCCAGAGCCAGTTTAAGTCTAATCCTGGACAAAATATCCCCATGGGGATTTAACATTGTCACTCTCTTCATGGATTTTTTAGGGTAGCATTGTCTGACATATAACACCAACATTTTGCACTAGAGACTAACATTTTGCACAGAATGAGAAATTATTACACAGCCTTGCACTTTGGTAAGTAAACTAACATGAGCTGTAATTTAACATGACCCTTTTTTGTTTGTTTGTTTTTATATCCTTATTTGTATACCACAAATAGCCTTATTATATCAAAAATAAAGCAGCGTGGTTACAGAAAGACAAAACATCTTGCTTATATTTCAGCATCCTCATTGGCTCCTCCCTTGCACTGAAGATATGGCCTCCCATGGTTCATGTTTAAGTGTGTGTTAGTATTGTCCGTTCTAGCATATAATCCAGGTACTGATTTATATACTACTTTCAGCAAAAGGGAATGTTCTGTGAGTTTGTAAAGGAAAAGGAATCACACTACTAAAACAGCCTTGGGGGTTTCTGGCCAAAAAGTCAAGTCAAGTCAGGTCAGGTCAAGTATGTTTTATTGTCATTTCGCCCATACACACACAGTACACAGTGAAATGAGATAGCGTGCCTCCAGGACCACGGTGCAACACAAGAGCATAAGTGAAAAAGTGAAATATTATTGACTAGCCAAGTCAATCATGTCATCTGACCTACATCCTACTAAGGATGCATTTTACTTGCTTAAGACAAGACTGAAGGCAAAGAGCCAGAGAAAAAGGCAAGAAATGAATTGAAACTGAAAAGGGCTGAGTCATAGGCTCATCAAAATATCATGAGAAAAGAACCCAGCATCTGGTCATGTTTGTAGAATGGAAACTTTAGGCAAATATTGAACAAATATGCAACAAATATTTGTGAGGAAATATTCGCAAGCAAATAGCAGTAAGCATAATTTTAATTGTTCATTTTGAATGAAGATAATGTATCATATTAATCACATTAATAATTGTAGTTTCATATCGAGTCTAATGTACTGTGATCCAGATCAAAAACATATTGTGTAATTGTCCAAATATTGTGTTCTCTGGCCAGATTTTCCAGCTGGCGATATTATTTTTGCCAAAAATGTCACTTCATATGCTAAAAGTCCCATGGAAACACATTTGTCACGAGGCCAGAGGGCTGTTCCAAAAGCTAACTCAGCCTTGTAATTGGGAAAGTACATTTTTGTTGGGAACTGCAAATCAGAAATACATATCATATTTTAGGTCTTCCTGGGTAGCCGAGGCCACAGATCTTCTCATCCACCTGAACTGTGAGTTCTGCATGTTGCAGCACATAGGCTAAACAGGTCAGAGACTTTATCACCCCTATTATTTACATATTATATACTAATATGAACATTTTCTATTACTGATTAACATTGGTTGATTAAATGACTGATTAAAGCATTTTGTCCTCTTCACTTTTTGTCTTACTTTGCCCTTCTCAATCTTGGCGTTATGGAAAAGAAACCATATCGCCCCCTAATCTTCCTGTAGTGTACTGCACTCTGTCACAATTACTACATATATCATATCATTGCTGTTTTATCAAAACTTCCTTTGTTTCTCATGTTTAATCTACTGAAAACAGCAGAAACGCTTTGCAACATTTGAACATTTCATGGCAAATTGAGTTAAAAAAAATTCAGAATGACTTGGAAGAAATGCTCATTCTATTAACATATGTTAAAGATAAAACCGTTTTTCCATTTTTTACAATGTTACAATGATATTGATATAATATTCATAGAGCATAATAAAGGCCTTTTTGAGTAAACATTGCTCAGACTTGTTTCCATAAATGTTGTTGACTTTGATGTCTAAATTCCTCAGGTGGGAGTCTGAGTGGAGTCTTCAGTTTATGTGGTGCAAGTCTTAAGGATGGAATGGAATCACTACACACACAAGTACAACCTGAAACAGCTGGTTAATGTGTAGTCTGCCCAGTATTTATGCTAGTTTGATAGTATAATAGCTAAAACAAATGAAATGTCATGTTTTAAAGGAATTTGTTTTTAATTTACAAAAGCTTAAAATTAGTTGATATGTGCAAACTACAGATTAAATATTAGTTTCAAATATTTTACCACTTTCCTTTAAAAGCCACATTTACTGCATGTAGAGTTTCGGTTCTGTTATTCAGACTGAAGGTTTGCCTGTGAGATACAGGAGAACGCTGCACTGTGCATGGCAGCAGCAAAACTGACAGGCAACGTCACACTTGTAAGGTTGGAAATGAAAGGTTTGTGGGTGGCAGTTTCGATTTAATCAGTGTTTTTCTCTCTGACTGAAGCATCTCGAGGTGCAATTTTAGCCACGAACACACTAGTCTTTAGACCACAGAACTGTTCAAATGTTTGCAATCAGGAATCAAAGTCATGACTGGGAGTCACAAATTACAAGATCTTTCACTAGAAGGAATCTCCAGCCAGTCCGTCTGGTCTCCAAACTAAGTTTTATCATGAAAACATGCAAGAAGTTTGGGCGCAATTTTTTTTCTTCCAAGAAGCGAATAATCCAAGTAATTTGTGGGCGCATTTACTGCAAAAAATAAAAAATAAAAAACAAACCCGGAAAGAGAAAAGAACATGTAGGGGAGAATGGATAAGGATCTGCCATTGTTGTTGATGCTAGACAACATCCCCCACTTGGGCTTCCACTCACACCATTGACTTGCGGTCTCGTATCTTATCGCCACACTCACTGTTTCAACCGTTCACATTTTACACTGCAGGATTTGGACTTCCCAACAGGTCTAGATATTGAGCCTGTCTGATATCAAGTCAGATCAACTTAAACTTATCGAAATAAAGTAAAGTGGCCTCTTACAGTAATGCATGAACACACCACAGCACACAGTGTGAACAGTGTGAACTTCTTTCTCTACATTTAACCCATTCACCAAGTGAAGCAGCGGGCAGCCAGGAACACAGCGCCTGGGGAGCAGTGTGTGGGGGCAGTGCCTTGCTCAAAGGTACCTCAGTGGTGCCCCTGGCAGTCCTGGGAATTGAGCCCATGACCTTCCGATTACTTCCTAACCACTAGGCCACCAGCTGCCCTTCAGCACTTTTTACAGCGGACATTGTCCAAAGCAGCTTTACAGAATCCAAGTCCAAACCTTAGGAGGATCCAAGACTCAAAATTGGAATCCGTCCTCCTTTGGTTGACACCTGATAGCAAGAGAGAGAATAAAAGAATAACACTATGGAGATGAGACCTTTGTTTACAGAGTAATCACTGATGAGCAGCAGAGTCTCTAGTTAGCTAAAATGGGATCATGAAATAGAGTCTGTAATTAGTAGCGGCAGCTTCTGTTGGGGTCTGTGTGAGGAGTAGTTTTTAGGGGGTGGGCAGCACATGCAGGTGCTCCATAGTGGTTGGAGGACAAGAGTCTCTAGTTAGCAGCAGTAGGATAAGGTTAGAATCTTTTCTGCTGGAGTCTGTTAGAGTCTGTTGGAGTCTGTATAGCGTTCAAGTTTCTGCAGGGATGGGGTCTTTGAACAGTTCCCACATAGCGATCAAGGGTCAATTTGCGAGCCCCATGCGGACACAGATTTCTCTGATCTGAGGTTTTGTACCGCAATCTCCAAAAACGGGTGGAAAACTAGGGCCAAAACCAAAACATGTACTGTGAGTCAACATGTGCCTCAAGTGCGAGTCAATAAAATGACTAATTGTTGCAATCCTTATCATGTCAAAAACACCTGGTTAAGTCAGATGACATCAACGTAAACATTGTAGCATCTTCGTCTTTTCAATGACGAGAGGACAAACCTTGTCCATCAACCTAGGAAGAAGTGTCTTGCAATTTTGCTTGAAAAGAGACAGTACACTCGATTAGACAGGAGACGAGAACCACGTTACAAAGCAGAAGACTCCAGCATTGCAACACGAAAGGCTCAGCTGGCCTCCTTTTTGCTCATTCAGTGTGTCAAGACAGCTCTTTTCGTACACAGTTTCATCCTTAGCGTATGAATCATTTAGCTACGACTGGGACAAGAGCAATGAAGTCCTAAGTAGTTATCACCAGCGCTGTCTAAATTCATATTCATATTAATTTGCTGAACTAATGACATAAATGCAGGCGAAATCAGCAGCGCTGTAATTTAAGTGTGAAAAATGCATGAAGTAATTACAGATTGTTTTAGTGACTAAAGTGGGTCCTCTGCTCAGTCAATTAAGCCGGAATGAGAATGTTTTTCCCTCTCTCGGCTCACACAACACTGTTTATCATCGGCAAGTTCAATTGCCTCGCTCTCCATGGCTATGTTATCCATATCAGACTAATGAGTTCCTCGACGTTACTGTTCTAATTAATGTCTCTAATTCACATTAATTAATTGTAGCCAGAGCTTTCTCCATCTGCTAACTTGTGAGAAAAGTAGAAAATTGGGTCAGTGTTAAAGGGACCTCAGTGGCATGGATACACTCTTGATTGCTTCGCTCTCATTTGCTCAGAAGCAAAACATTGTAAAGGTTTGTGCTCGTAATGCATTATGCATACAAACAAAGCTCTCACCATTAGCGCAGACTGACTTTCAAATGAATGCAAATCAATTTTTCAAAAGGAAAACATTGTAGCAGCACATGGAACACTGCATATCACCTCAAAGGAAGTTGTAGGAGACACTCAGGTAATGTTCAATGTCAAAGCGAAAATCACATAGGGGAATTTCCAGATGCTAATGGTAATTAAGCCTAGTCCAGGCTTAAAAAACTTTTTATTTATTAATGATCCGATATTGCGCACAGCTACATTTACGAGAATTCTTCACCCAAAGTGGCTAATCTTAATAATGGCCCATGTTTATCAAGTCAGAGCGAGAGCACTCATCTAAGATCAAGTCTCATCACTTCATTCAGACTTTTTTTTTATTTTATGGCCCTGCATTATCCTTCTTGCTTAATTAGATTTTTTCCCTGACTTTAAAGTTTTTTTTCTGTCCTGCTGCTCCTTGGCTGTGGAATCATTTCTGAGCAGCAGAGAAAAAATCTTACCTTTGGAGGGATACGCAGACCAATTGCCCTAATCAAACCAAAGCATCACTAACAAATACCCATTAAGAACAAAAATGAACACATTTATTTTATTTTAGGTCTTAGAACCAAACGAAAAGAACACAAGAACTTTTTTTTGAACCTGAGAGAAATTTCCATAAGTGGGTGGAGAAAACCCACAGAGGGAGGGTTTTTGTAATTTTATCATATATATATATATATACACACACAGGTTCTGACACATATAAGAGATCATTACAATTTATTTTTAAATCAGCATCTCTCTGACTATGATGACCATTCCATGCCAGTGTCTGTTAAATTCCTACCCAAGCACCTCATTCTGCTTTATGAGGGACTGATTAGTGATCACCTGAATCTAAACTTATTTAATGAGGAAAAGTATAAAAACACTGCTGTAATCAACACTCTCCTCTCGCAATGCAAAACACTACTGGAAGTTCGTCAAAGGTAATTATTGCCATTTTGTTTGAGAGTGAACAAGCGATTTGTTTTGTCATTTCCTTTAAAATTATGCTTTAAAGAACAATATGTTCATTTAGAAATCAGGAGAAATATTGTCAGTAGTTCTTAAAAACTAAGGAAAAGCTGTTCATTTCAACACTTGCACCTATAAAAGATAAAACCTGAGAAACTGAACATTTTCGCAGTGGTCACTTATTTTTTTCCAGGGCCGTACATATATTTTATATACAGTCCATAGATTTTATTTCCATCTGGATTGCCATGTCGTTGTGGGTTTCCTTCCTCTCCTGAAAAAATGACAAGCTAATATATCCATGTAAATTTAATCCCATGTGAACAGACGTTGTTGCCAAGTGGGAAGACAACAAAGTGGCCTGATAGAACTCATGAAGAGGTCTCTAAAACTATTCCGTTCTTGGAAGTGGATGGAGATTGTAGGACACCTCTGGTGGGACAATTAATGGTCAAAATACAACTACTGTTAGAACATTTTTCATTCGTGCCCATTAAGGGCTTGTTTCAATAGCTGCTATGATGGATACAAGCAATCAGTTCAAATGAGTGGAAGTGGATAACTGGAAGACACAACAAGCTCTCAAACCCACCAAGTCCATCGTAAGATAGATAGAAAAATAATCAAGTAATCAATCGGGCGCATTGGTGTTCTGTCCCAATCACAAATGTATTGATCAGTGGTCTCCAACCCTGGTCCTAGAGATCCACCTTCCAGAGAAATCAGGTTCCAGCCACAATCTGCAACATCTTGTCTGGCTATTAACTTCTTCAGATGTTCCTGAGTGGCTGGAGCATTACGTAAGATGCAGGCTGAGGTCAAACAAGGCAGGAAAGTGGATTTCCAGGAGGAGGGCTGGTGACCACTGATGTAGATGCTATTTTTTCTCATTTCCAACCAGAGTTCATTCAAAGCTGTTTTTGTAAAAACACTGTCGGGAACACCTCACAGGGGAGATTCAAAAGTTCAGTCAGAATGATCCAATTCTACCTGATCACTATCGTCAAGTATCAAGACATACTTCATTCTTTGCAAAATGATTAACATGTCAATTTTGTTTTGAAGGGTATTGTTTTTCTTTAATTTTCTTTGTTTTGTTTTTTTTTAATTAAATGTGTCTGCATATATATGGCAGTCTTACATGCACACACTTTCTGGACAGGCCTTGCGGTTGAACTGGGAAGACTGGTACTGTTTTTCGTCTTTAACTGGTTTGCCATGGTAATCCGTATTTGCTTTTTCATTTTGTATGTATTTTATGAATGTGTGTGATGTGCTTTGGCTGAAATGGAATGCGACATTTGGGTCTCTGTGTGGGTGTATCCCTTTGTGCTACCATCCCTTTAACTGGAGAAAACACCAAAAAAACTCTTTTTGGACAATTACTCAACAACCGTTTCACCAGTAAATAAGCACTTTGTTTAGCAGGTTGGCCTCTGGGAAGCAAATGACTGTAGCTCATTTGTGTAGTAGTGCCACCTGGTGAATAACATCAATACAAAAATCTAGTGTTTCACTGATCACTATCTTCTGAAGTAAAGGTTCTGATTTGATACCCTGCATCACAACCACATTCTTTAGAAATTTCATTCATAGCGGGTACTGCAATTGGAACATTTCCGTATCTCAAGAGCAAGTAGCATGAACGAAGCTGTATTCAGCTGAATACTAATGAATTCATGAATCAGTCTGGAACATTTTGATCTTGTTTGATCTAAAACTGAGATGCATGTTCCCTGTATCGTCACACATCTGATCCAGCCCTGGAGTTCAAACTTCACAAAATCTGATACTCTGCATCACTGCTACATTCTTTACACGCATGCAAAATTTTCCAAAATCCATAGGGGGCGCTGCATTAGGTACATTTCAATATTTTAAAACGTGCCTGTGCCAACAATTTGTAATGCTAAACTCCACAATCTAGGCTGAACCACTCCTTTACATTTAGTAACTGGGGCTAATCTGCTGTATTCTTAGTTATAATACATATGTGTTTTCTTAAAAAAAAAGGCATAAAAAAAATGAGGAATTAATTTCCATACGGATTTTAAAAATGTTTACCCATCAAACACTTCTAAAAAGTAAAGGTAATGTTTTTCCATTTCACTGGGTCATTTAAAATGCCTAAAGATAAATGGAGCAAATATGTGCCAGAGAACAAAACGTATTGGGACCACTTCACTAAAGAAGCATGTTACGATAGGAAAGCTAGGGGTAAGTGATGCACTATCCTTCATTCATTGTTAGCTAGATCCTATCATTGTCGTTTTAATGTTGCTGTCATGGGCAGTCAATAATATTTATTACTGGTACCACTCCAAAGATAACACTTCGTTTTGCAATCAATTCACTCAAAGCACAAAATTATCTCTCGCCTCAATTACTGCATTGCCCTCCTACAGGGTCTTCCAGCTTGCACAGTAAGACCCTTACAGCTGGTTCAGAATGCAGCAGCTAGGCTGGTTTTTAACCAACCCAAAAGGTTGCATGTCACCTCACTGTTAATTGACCTTCACTGGCTACCCAGGGCTGTCTGAATTAAGTTCAAGTTACTTACTCTCACCTAAGAGTGACTTCTGGGTCTACACACCGCTACCTGAATCCCATCATTCAACCTTATGTTCCAGATCACTCTCTCCTCCTACGAACATTGTTTGGTTCTGCCATCCCTACACACAAGGTAACCCCAGTCCAGACTTCTCTCTTTTGTGGTTCTCGCTGGTGGAATGAGCTGCCTAAGCCGACGAGGGCAGCAGAATCTTCAAAACCTCCTGAAGATTCATCTGTTCAGAGAGCATCTCCTCTCCTAATGCATCTTCTTGCACTACTCTTACATAAATTTAGCGCTTAATATTTGCCTCTGGTTCTCACACTGGCCTGAAGCTTGTGTCCTCATATTGTTAGTCACCTTAGATAAAAGTATCTGCCAAATGACTGTAGTAGTAGTAGTAGTACTAGTAGTAGTAGTACAAAATACACTTAAGTATTATAATTTGTCATTATTCATATCACAGTCAGAACAAACCCTTTTCCATATTTGTCAGTTTTAACTTTTTTACATAAATTGAAAACAACAGCTGTGTGAAGATGATGAAGGCACCTATAGAAATGCTCCATAACTACACTGAAAAAAAAATGCATTAACATGATTTTCCTTCCCATGAATAGTTGCCAGTTTGGAGACACAATGTTCTTTCCAACAGCGGTGGTGATGTGCCTTGTGTTGAATAAACCACGTCCGGCACATAAACTTAAGCATAGTGCAAACACAACTGTTTCAGCTGCTAATCAGTCAACTTTTAGAGGCCTTAATTTTAAAAAAGAAATATGAAAAACACTCCATTAGCAACTGATTACAGAGGCACCATATGGTCACCATAAATCTCGCCTTGAAAACCCTTTAATCTCGAAAAAAGCTCTGAGGTAGCAGTTTGCAACCCTGTCTTAAATGATTACATGCTAACATGCACGGCATTAATAACACAGTGTTTCTTTTTTTGAAGCACAGATTTGGCGGGGGTTTTGGGGGGGGGGGGGCAGAGGGGGTTGCAATTCACCGAGCCATTTATTTCTTTTCTCTCAAATTCAGGACCTCAGGGGAGCGAGTAAAGCAAGGCCACTGAAAAAATCCAATCACTTTCCTGCTCAGATATATTAGCATTCTGTGGGTATTATTTATTAAATTAGAAAAAGCTGGGTTTCTTTACTCCACATTTGATTACATACATATCAAGCTTCTCCTTTAACTGACACAGGCAAAGAGATTTCCAATTGCAACAAGTACCAAGAACCTGCTGAGAACTGGCCGTGATTGAAATGACTACAACCCTTTTTGATCCATGTCTGCTTCAAGGCCTTTTGATGCAATTTCCTCTGCCAGTGAATCTTTTTAATGGAGAGCAAAGCAGTGGATGGGGAAATGGAAAGATTTGCCTGCAGGAATCAGACAGGACAACTTACGCTAAGCATTTACTTTTGCTTCCTCTTCCAATATTCCTCCCTCAATCCCAGAAATCTTTACAGCATGAATATAATCCCCCCCTTGACTAGTGTTTTACAAGGATATTATTGTCCTCATTGTAATACAAAGCTCTGAGCCATGGTGTAAAATCGTATTTGTTTCATCCCTTCCACAACCAGCCCATTGTCACAAAAGTTACCATCAAGGAGGCTGGCAGGCTGTTGCTAAGGAATGATCTGGGTCTCTATTGAGGTAGGCTTCATGGATTGGGTAGACAGAGCGTGGGGGCAGGGTCAAACAACTAATTCTTACATGTCTGTCTGTCCTGCTCTGTCTCATTCTATTTATTATCTGCCATTCATGTGCATTTTTTTTACCCAAGCATGTCTGACATTACAAGCCAAATTAGGCATTATATTAGAGAAACACAGATCTAACCATGGGTGATCATATAAAACCTTGTAACTCCATATCTTTCACAGGATTTTAAAAAGTCATCCGACATTTACATCATGTGAACTTTTCATTCCACTGGACACAAACTGACCTACATTGTATGGACAACAGTATTGAGATGCCTGACCCTTAAACCAACATGGACTTCAATGGCATTGCCTTCAAATACATAGACTTTAATATAGAGTTGTTCCCCCTTTACAGCTTCTATAGCATCTACTACCCATAAGACCTTGAAGTGTGTCTGTGGGAATTTGTGCCCATTCGTTCTGTAGAGCATTTATGAGGTCAGGCACTGATATTGGAATAGAGAAGGTCTGGATCACAATCTCCGTTCCAGTTCATGCTAAAGGCATTGGATGGGGTTGAGGTCAGGGCTCTGTGCGGCCAGTCAAGTTCTTCCACAAAGAACTCATCCAGCCATGTCTTGATGGATCTTGCTTTGTGTACTGGGGCACAGTCATGATGGAATAGAAACGGTTCTTCCCCAAACTGTGTCCACAAAGTTGAAAGCATGGTGTTGTACAAAATGTCTTGGTCTGCTGAAGCATTAACATTGTCTTTCACTGGAAGAAAATGGCCTAGCCCAAACCCTGGAAAAACAGGTGTGTCCCAATACATTTGTCCATACAGTGTATATAACGGGTTAACTAATAACCTCTTTATACTGCTATGCATTCAAGGTAAAAGGATTGTAGCCTACATTTTTTTTTTTTTTGTATTTTAATGTTTCTTGTGGACGTGTGTTTATGCAACAGAGATAACTTGCCAAGATCCAGTGCACTGTTTAAGCAACAGTTAGGAAAAACGTAACATCCCTAGTGTCCAGAATTAACTAAATGTCACCCCGCCTTGTTCACTAGTTAACCCCCCTATATAGTAAACACTATGTAGTGAACGAGTGAACGGGTGAATGGGTGCACTTTTCAGACACAGCTCATGTATTTGAACCAGATTTAATATCCATTAGAAATGTCTAGACAGACAGACAGTCAGATATGACTCCATTCCCTGTATTGTACCTCATTCAAAAAGCAATCTAGACATAAGCATACAGTTTGGTAAGAAGAAATAACAAGAAGTGTTATTTCTCTATAGCACTGCACATAACTGCACCACATGAGGACACATTTAGCACAGTCCTTTATGTGCACGGCATCTCCACAGCGAGTAGACTGCATTTGGAATGGAATGCACCAAGGGTAAACTTGTTGCAACCTGTAATCGATGTCCATGCAGGAGGGTTGAAGCGAGTGAGTGTTCTGCTGCTACCGGAGTGTCCAGTCATTTGTCTCCCAGCTAGACTCCATTGCTTATAAAAAGCCAGTGTTTATCTACATATGGGCCTAAAAGTGACCGTATATCAAATGACCAACTGGGACCCTCAAAACACAATGTTAAAATGGTTAACTCACAGGTGACACCATTTCCTAGCAGGTACTTAGATTTAAGCCCAAGTGGATTGTTCTGGTACACCATGCTATTACACAAAATGACCTGAGCAAGATTGGAGACATTTTATTGTAAATGGACTCTGGAAAAATACCCAGAAATTGAATCCACTGATGCTTAAAAGCTCCACTAAATAAATTATGCTTAATTATGGTTTAGATTTATAATTATATTCATCATAAGTCAAAAATTAGATGCAGTCTTTTGAGAAACTAGAGAAAATGAATAAGATACAGCTTTTGAACTCTTAGTTACATTTGTTATTAATTGTGTCGTGCTAGCACCTAATGAATACAAGAATATAATTCTGCTGAGCATGGAGTTATACATTTCCATTAATGCTGTGATTAAGGAGGTTGGGGAGATGTTTTGTGTTGACTTTGTTCCAAATCCTGGTTCTGATCAACAACCCTGCAGGGTTTCGCTTTAGTGGTAAATCAACACAAAATATCTCCCTAAATGTAGACTGATGGAAAGTAAAACCCCACATTCAACAGAATTTCTATGATTGTATTAATAATAAGGTACTAGCAAGACATAATTCATATCACATTTTGTAATAATATTTTGTATTAATAAGTTACAAGTAATGTAGAATTGACATTAACTTTTGTTCTGATTTCGAGCTGAATTATATTACATCTGAATATTGGAGCCATTCAGTGTTGGATCTGAACTGCCCAGGTTGGTAGATTCCCAGGATTAGGTAATCCTGATTTACTGTCATGCTTTAGTCCACCCAGGACCAAAGTATAAAGTCCAAATTCAAACCAGTGAAAGTGAATATGACCTAAATACAGCTCTGGAAAAAAAATAAGAGAGCACTGCAAAAATGTTTCGTTTCTCAAGTTTGATCTTTTATAGGTGCAAGTATTGAACTGAACAGCTTTACTTTAGTTTTTAAGAACTGCTGACAATATTTCCTCCCATTTCCAAATAAAAATATTGTTCTTTAAAGCATCATTTTAAAGGAAATGACAAAACATCAAAATAAGAGAAATGATGCCGTGTTAACAGAACGTGAATAATTCAAAGAAAACAAATCTCTCGTTCACTCTTAAACAAAATGGCAATAATGACCTTTGATGAACTTCTAGTAGTGTTTTACCATCCAACTGGTCACATTGCGAGAGGAGAGTGTTGATTATGGCAGTGTTTTTTATACTTTGCCTCATTAAATAAGATTCAGGTGATCACTAATCCGTATCTCATAAAGCAGAATGAGGTGCTTGTGCAGGAATTTAACAGACGCTGGCATGGAATGGTTGTCATACTCAAAGGGATGCTGATTTAAAAATAAATCACAGTGGTCTCTTATTTGTTTCCACAGCTGTATATAATCATCATGTTAATACATTATTATATTTAAATAATACAGCAAACAGAAACAAAATCTCTTGACTTGTAGGTGTGAAGGAGTCCACAGAAATATACTTGAATTTGAGGTTATCTTCAAACTGAATTGGAAATATTGTCCTGTAAAGAGTCAGTTGCCAACTCAAATCCCTGGACAGAAGCTGAGAACTCTGTATAAATAATCCTGTTTGTCTAAAACAAACCGATTGTTTAGACACAGCAGGAATAACTGCAATGTTTACCATAGCTTTTCAGCCCGCATGGGCTTTCTTTGCAAGTACTTTACACATTAAAATTCAATGTAACACTTTCACTGGCAACTGCTGACGAAATTTATGGAGGATAAAAAAGTGTGCAGACGTGTGTGGTTTTGTTTACTAGAGCCCATATATTTCATTTCTTTGTCTAAACAGTAATAGTATCTCTGGATAAAATGTACAGAACTATGGATTTTGTTCATATAACAGCGCTTATATTAAAACTAGCAATTCTAATAAATGACATTTGTATACTTCCCATTCTCCTGCACCAACCCTAAAGCATGCATCTTCATTTATGCCCAAGAACAAATGTTTTCTTGTTTTCTTTGTTGTCATTCCCTCTCTCTCCCTCTCTCCCTCTCTCTCTCTCTCTCTCTCTGCTACCTGCCAAGGCTGTTCCAATTAAATTCAGCTCAGTGGTAAATACAAGCACTCGCTTTCTACTTCAGCTACAAAGCGGGGAACATCTTACAATGTCGGTGTCAGGGTACTTTAAGGAAAGTGGCTTAGTCAAAGAGGATACACCAGCAATGAGCTCACCATTTTTAAATAAAACCCGTAATCCTTATCAAGAGGAACATGCTATGTTATTCGAACTAATACAAATTGTGTGCATATAACATCATTTGCATAGGTTAATTAAAACAGTGTCCTACTTTCAGATTCCATTGATTGCTACGATACGAATACTAATGAAGACGCAATTAATTTAAATTCAGTTAATAGTGCTCTGGGCCTTCTCAGGAAACGGTCTCCCTTCGACAGTTTTGTAAACGAAAAAACATTACTACCTAATTACGCCAGGGCTTCCGAATAGAAATGACGTTTTCAACTTTGGACAATAAGCTTGTGCTCCTCTTCATGCCTATTACTGTACCAGAGCAGGTTAATACATGAAATACAAGCTTGTAATAAGTAAATGCCTTCAGAGAGAGAATACTAAAGAAGTTCATCTTGGTTGATTTTTGGGTTAAACACATTTGTGTTTTATCCCCAGTTTTAGGTCAATCATTGAGTTGGGGCATCTTATCAAGAGCGACATACATCAGTGTATAAAGTAGTCCACATCAGTTCTTCAAACGTGCAAAGCTAGACTCAAATCAGCATTTGCTTACAACCAAGTTACTACATTTACATTTAGGGCATTTAGGAGATGCTTTTATTCAAAGCGACTTCCATTCCCTAACTACAGGGGGCAGACTCCTTGGAGCAGCTTGCGGTTAAGAGTCTTGCTCAGGAGGATTCAAACATATGACCTCTTGGTCCAGAGGCAAGTATCCTACCCACTAGGCCACCACCACGCCAGCTAAGTCGTATACGTTAGCAGTCAGAGGTTAGTACAAAGTAAGCAAAAAACATGGACAAGAGTGAAGGTTTTTTTCTTTTATTTTATAAATAGGAAAAATGGTGTGTTCCTAGTACTTTCAAGGAACACACCACAGCTCAGCACACAGTGTGAACGGTATAAAATTCTTTCTCTGTATTTAACCCATTCACCAAGTGAAGCCGTGGACATCCACCAATGGGGAGCAGTGTGTGGGGACGGTACCTTGCTCAAGGGTGCGTCAGTGGTGCCACTAGCAGTTCTGGGATTCAAACCCACAACCTTCAGAGTCTGTGATGTCATGCCTATGGCGGCCGGAAAATTTGGCCATAAAACCATGTTTGGGCGTCTCTGGTTTTATAGCAACCACGAAATCACACGTCGAAATTCCTCATGCAGAGGCATCTAATTTTTATTAATTATTTAATAGCTTATATCAAAAAGTCCCCATTTGTACCCATTTTCTTAAAATGGTAACCTTTCAGGAGAAGAAAAAACACATATTTTGTTAACCTTCCCAGACTGATGATGGGTACAACCCACTCAATATGCCAGGAATGCTGCTTCAAGACATGTACTTCCTTTTTTACACATTAAGGTAAGTTCTGTGCTGTTCCAATAAGGCCTGGGTTGCAACTGTATCTCTTCAGTGAGCCTGAATTCTTAACCCTTTTGGACCATTTTGATTGGTCCATTAATGAAGCCAGGACAGCAGGCATTCTCAGATACAACAGTCATGTTTTGCGTTAGCTAGCACACAGAAAGGGAGCAGTTTTTTAGCGGCTATGCCTTTAATCAGTGGTCTCCAGCATGTATTGGAGAGATGACAATACAGTACAGTACATAAAAGTGGTACACATGTATATGTGACAGTTTCACTTCTTAAACTTGATAGACAAAACAGAACTGAAAACATATGCAGATCAAACACGACATTGATTCCTCCCACAACCTTATCCACTGTCTTAGGAGAAGAAAAATACTCTCCAAAATAATGAGTGTAGAAGAAAAGGAAAAAGAGTTCTCAACTTCAAAGCATGTCAGTGTGATGGGATTTTATACCAAGTCATTTTAGACCATTTCCATTGGTGCTTTCATCATGAAAATGTTCACACAGTGTGAAGGTCAGCTAGTGTTTTCAGTGTTCTGATATCATGTTGATGAAAAATGTCAGATCAGTAATATCCAAGTGCAAAAAACCCTCAAAAAGAATCTATTTGGAGTGCATTAAGATGAGGCTAAACTCCCTCACAGAGAGCGTGCTCCCAGTTGGCCCATTTAAATCGCATCTATAATGTGCTCCTGCCATTGCTAGCGTTTATTAAGTCTTGCAACAATTATAATGGAACAGCTGCTCCACACAGATGTCTGTGTGAATCTCTGCTCTTCTACATACATTAAACCACAAGAACTCACACTATATCAGGCACACACACATACATTTGCACGCACGCACAAGCTCTTGCACTTACATATGCAAACTAACATGCACACACACACACAGTCGGATCAAATGCCTTATTTCACACACACAAAAAACACTAATATTTTCAACGTTGTTTTATTTATCTGTTCCGTTTCAGCTGACGTTAAGATACTGTATTCTGCATAGCCTTAAATAGACAATAGGATCTTGAAAGATATGGAGCTTAACCTCATGTATCAGTTTGTTCTCATTGAATTTAACAGTTCTTATTACAGTTAGAACAGTTTTAATCGCAAATAATAATTGACAGTGAAGGAACAGCTATGTATATATAATATATATATATATATACACAAACATAGATAAAACATTATTGCGCTGGCAGTGGGAAATAGATTTGGTTGTATATTAGATTTGATTACCTTAATGTTTAAGTTGAGATTTACAAGAAATATCTTTTAAGTATATAAACAGTATAAAGGAAATATGGCTGTTAAAAAGCTCCTTATTTGATTAAAGTGTTTGCAAATGTTAATTGCAGTTTTGTTCATATAACAGTACTTTAAACATAAAAGTGTGTAATACACTACTTTTGAATTCTTTATTGAATTTTGCGTATAACAATGCGATTAATCGTGATTGAAAATTTTAATCATTGCCCAGCATAAATATATATGCACATACACATGCGCACACACACACACACACACACACACACACACACACACACACACACACACATACGAAAAAAGAAGGAAAGAAGAGTTCCAACAGCAACATTATAATCGTGCTGACTGTCTTAAAGGCCTGGGTTACCATCTGTAGCCCAATGCATTAACAAACATTTCTACCCAAGAGAAATACTAGGACTGCTCAAAATACGAAAGAGCTCTCTCTCTCATTCTCTCCCTCCCTCTCTCTCTCTCCCTCTCCCACACCCCCCCCTCTCACACACTCCATTATTTATTCAGCAGACACATAATTTAACTTTGGTCATGATGTTTCATCTTGAAGTCTTTCATCTGTTCTATTTCAGTGGATGGGGCCATTTTAGCACATTCTTTAGCGTGAAACAGCGCAGCACTAGTGAGAATGAACTCTTGATATGCTGCAATGCAGATAGTGCTTTTCATCATCCTGATTCATAGAAGGAAAAAAATGATGACTCTCAATCAGTTCTTCTCTCTCAGGTTTCCGCTCCTACAGCCATGAGTACCATTAAACACGATCCCTTTTCTTTTCCTCCTTTATTTCTCTCCCTCTCCCTCTTTCTGTCTTTTTCTTGACTGCAGCAAAATGTGCGAGTCCATTTTTTTTTTTTTTTTTTGGCTGCTTGACAGTTTGATATACTCTAAAATTCATGACCTCATCAGAATGTAGAAATTGATTTAACCTACACTCTCCTAAAGCCGCAGACTCTATTCTGATAGCACTCCGATGGGAATGAAACGACGTGCTGGGTTTTAACCGCACACAGTGATTGTTTAGACCAAGTTGCAGTTAATGTTGTTTATCATAAAGGTACAAAGAGTGATGGGTTTTAATATGGCAATAACAATAAATGCAGTGCAAGGTTAGAATGTACAATAAATTAATATGAATAACAGTAAAGGCAAATAAAAACACAAAATAATGTGTCGATGATTTGTGGAGGCCTATAAATAACGTGCATTGTCCTGTCACAGTGCTGTACTATGAATTAATTGGATGCTAATGCTGCAGTACAATAGTTCTTCTTATAGAGTGCTTGTGGAAACAATAGGCCATTCTGCCAAATCATGGTGAAAAAAAAAGTCTTCACAGGGCAGTGGCAGAAAACAATAGGTTAGGCTACAGATAGAAACAGATTATTTCTGTCAGCCATTAAACCATTAGATCAACCATGAAAACATCAGAAGTGCTTATTAAATATTTTAAAAACCACAAGCAGAAAGGGGGCTAAACGAACACGCATAAATCATACATTCATAAACCAAAGTCTGCACATCAAAATTCCTAGTGCTGAACTAACATCTACTGCAGCGATCACCGACCCTTCTCCTGGAGATCTTGCTTCCTGCCACGTTTAGGACCAGTCTGCATCTTGCCCCTTTCCCCTTACTTCGCACCCCAGCCCTTTAGGAACTTCTGAAGAAGTTCCTTAGCCAGGTTACAGATTCTGGCTTGAACTGGACATCTCAAGAAGGTGGATCCTAGCAGGACCAGGGCTAATTTACAGTGTTACTGTAATCCTAACCCTAAACCTAACGGATGGGGTGATGGCCTAGAGGGGAGGATACTTGCCTCTGGACCAAGAGGTCATGGGTTCGAATCCTACCTACAGTGTACCGCCACTGGGTTTCTGAGCAAGACCCTCAACCCCAAGTTGCTCCAGGGAGACTGCCCCCTGTAGTTAGGGAATGGAAGTCGCTTTGGATAAAAGCGTCTCATAAATGTAAATGTAACTTAACTCATAACATGTACAAATGTTCTTTTATTTATAGAAATAAGCATTTTTTTAATGGTTGATTTGCATTGCCATAACAAATTGATTATATCATAGACTTGTTATTTTAAGATATAATATCATGTCTAAATTTCTGCATCAATAATCATGTATACATTGTGATTTGATGCTTTTGGTCCCTGGCAAGAATGTAACCAAATTCAGTACATGTATGGACATGATATAGCTCATTTGATATAGCTCTGGCTACATCAAAATATAACTGTAATGCTATAGGGCACAATTACGTTCCATAACTAAAGGTACTGCAAAAAGACCCTTGAGAGAACCATCCTAGAGACGTGAGCTGTACCATACCAAATTACAGCTTAGTACCGTTTCATGGAGTGTACACCTTAAAATCTGCTGATTTTATCAGTCAGCATCTCCATCAGTCAAGCCTTAAAGATAATGACAGTACTGCAGGACTGACTCTGTATGAATGTTCATCAGAAGATTAAATATGAAAGTTTTTTTCACACAGACCTAACTTGGTATCGGAACAATGTTTCTTATGAAATCAGTTCAAACGTGAGACTGCATTAAGAGAAGAATTGCATGAAGATGTGAATGTCTATCAGAACTGTGACCTAGCATAGCACTTTCTGACTGCTTTCACAAGAACTGCCAATATACAATAATACCCATTCTGTGAAGGTTAAATCCCCAGATAAAGCCTATAAATTATACAGTACCTGCCCTACTTTCCAGCATTCAAAAAATAACCCTGCTAAGTGAACAGATGTTTGCATGTTAAAAGCAGCCATCAGAAGTAGGCCCAATCTCTGGCCAGTTTAGACACACACGCACACACACACACACACACACACACACACACACACACACACACACACACAGAAAAGTAGTTCAACCAGTCAAGCTAAGAAGTACAGCCATCATAACACACTCTCGCAGTAGCATCTAAAATTCATTGATAAGGTGCTTGTGGAGTTCTTCTTACCCTGTGGTACACCAGAAATGTGTTGAACTTTGTCACAATGACTCACAGTGGCAAAAAAAAGACTCAGAGGCTTTCTCGTTTTCCCTGTTCTGAGAACATTTTAAACAACCATCCCTCAGCCGGCCCTATCTAGAGCCCTCTGTCAGCTCCAGGGCCTGCGTAGCACATCAGCTCACAGTAATAGCAGTTATCAGAGACTGCCTCTTCAAGCGAGGGACACAACAAGCTGCACTTCATCCATCTCACTTACTCACACCGTTTTCGCTGCAGTTTGATAGTACAATTGCAGGAGATTGGGTCCTTAATTGCAGGTCTTTCTAAGTTCAGGAGGGGAAAAAAAAACGCAACTAAAAAATTCAGAAAGCGAATATATTCCGTGCATGCTGATAACTTGAATCAGGCAGCCTCTTCTTGCTGATTGATGAAGACTCTCCAGCGAGAGCTATTCAGTTTTGTTTCACCAGGATTGGTCAGGATGCTTTGACAGGATGCTTACAAGCAATCTGAAGCAATTATAGAGTTTGGAGGATGTAAATGCGGCGTATCGTGTTTTACTTTTCGGAGTTCCTGACAGGCACTAACATTGGGGGGGGGCACTATAATGCCCATGTAAAGTTCTTATTCAACCAACTTAACCAACAAAATACTATTTAACTGTCATATCACTACACAGTTGACCAAAGTCAATTAAACACATGTATTAATTGCCTCTCATAGGTTGTGTTTAAATTTTTTTTCAATTGTTTTTAGTTTGAGTGCTGGTGAGTCCATCCCCCAAGCCTATTCTATTTCCAGCAAATTCAAGCAGACCTTATGAACACCGTCTTAGATGCATATATTAGAACTGAACTTAGAACTGAACACCGTCTTAGATGCATATATTAAGTTTTCCCTTTAAAATCGGGGTTCAGAGTGTGACTTTATTCAGAGGTAATTAATGGATTACTATTAAAGGGTTTAAAAAGAATCCAAATCCAAGGGCAACACCAAACTATTCCCATGAAAAGAAAAACTTCATTCTAATGACATGCAATGTGATTAATGAGAAATTCAAACAAAAAGTTCATTATTAAAATAAGTGAATAGATTCATTCAAAATATACTCAATGCTCAGGTTAAGAGTTATACCAAAGATTAGTATAGATGATACACCAATAATAAAGGGCTACGCTCATTTCTAATGTACTGTTTACTTCACAAACCTTTCCTAAGACCTTCTCAAGCCTTTGTTCTGTCTGAGTGCTTAATTAAAATGAGGAAAGATCCTCCTTTTCACAACATTTCACAGATTCAGTTTCATGACACAGAGTCCCTTTTTTGAGACCTGGTTCCTCCCTGAACTTTTCCTTCATGCTTTTAAGGAGTTTCATTTTTAAATCAAAGTGAATTGAAGTGAAGTGAAATTAACTGGAAGTGCCTCCAACGTGTTTATATCATTTCTGCAATCTTTAATACCTTCATGATCATCAACACACTTCAAATTCCATGTTAAATGAGTGTTGTATATGTGGTACCTCTTTGTGAAATCCCTTGCTTAATCTACACAACATCTGCCAGGTCTTCGCTCCACTAGATTATTTATGTATGCACATTTACGCATAAACATGAAATATGGAAGTAAAGCTTTTTGTAAACTTATTTCAGTCTTTTATCGTTTTATGAATGCTGTAGATCAATAACTGGCAGAACTGAAAAGCTGAATCTGCACTGAATGAACGTACATAGATCAGTTACATATATACACACACACACACACACACACATACACACACACACACACATATATGATTCTATAATATATAGATATATATGTCTATAGTTCTCTCCAAATGAACGATCACTCCTGCTTTTCTGACTGATACGGTCATTATAACTACAGAACAACTTGATGATGCAAGTAGATCGAAACGTTTTCTATCATGCGTCTCCTGGGATTGGAGCTAACGCGCCCAAAAAGCTCAAGTTCACAAGTAACAAAGAGTGTGGACGCAGGCCACCTGCTGCTCCCTGAACAATGGCAGCCAGGGTGTCTACAGGTCACAAAGACAACACGCTAAAAGCTTCAGCACAGCGAGCACTGCAACATGAGGCCCAGAACTCAACAAAGCAAGTCTCTCCCATTATAAATAATGCAAGGTCACAACAGGCCGCTTGTATTAAAAGACCAGGCATCTGTCCGCTCCTGTGGCTGATGCATAAATGCAGTTTATGCAGTGGTTGGACACTGGGCAGTTGGAGAAAGCATCACAGACAGATGTAAATGTATCGCATTAACACATAGGTCTGTAAGCAACACCAAGTGAAGGATTAGAGTCCCTTTCAAATCCAATCGTGCTGTTTCAGTACTGGTTTTAATCAAGCCAACTTCGCCTTGTGATATGGATGCATATAGCGTTTGTGTTACACAAGTGGCAACTCATGGGACAAGGGGAGGAGGGGTACATTTTTCATTGGGAATGCACTTGTACTGGGGTAGGCTAGCCTCCATTGCCTTAGCTAGACAAGACAACTTGAATAATATATAAGTAAAGGTAAAGTGAAGTGTTGGCGTCATGTAGTTTGTTGCATTTTTGACACAGAAAATCCTTATAGTTGTTTTGGATTATGAAGTATTTTAATGTTGTAGGTGGTTAACAGCTGAATCAACCATATTACTGAGTTTGAAAAGGTAACTCCATCAGATTTAAATGCATACTGAGCCAGGTCTGCGTCTGAAATGTATTTTAATGTCCCCATCACTCCTCCAGGGAGTGTGATCTAACAATTTTCACCTGAGCTAATATAGTAACAGAATGGCCTTGAAGATGCCGCTGGGATTCCCCCGAGGGGAAATGGCAAGTACAAGTCAATGAGGGCATGCTTAAAATGGTACAGGAGAATATACAAAGAAATTGGTCAGAGTTGGTCAGAGTATTGTCCACTTCGGTTCTATTTAGTATTTGGCACTTTTCGTGCTACTCCACTAAAATGTGAAGAGACAGGGAGAGCAATGAATAGCTTCTATTCTCAGAAGCCCAGTGGATTAGTCACTGATGGACTACAGCATAAACACGACACGTTCTCTGACCCCGACTGCCCACTCAGTTTGATTCCCAGAACAATAGAACCCTTTCAATTAAATTCACGGCTAAATGAGCAAAAACATGAGTCAATCAGTGTAGTATGGTTTTGCCAAAATGTGTCTCTCTCTGGTGCAGCGACAGCAAGAGCTTTGTTAATATTTAGATGTGGTATTTTTGATGGTGGTCTTTGAAATGTAGGCATAGATGCTACGATGCTTTTAATCGTTTTGACTCACATACATATACACATGCTTATATACATATATTAACATTTATCTTTATATTTATATGAACCATTGTTGCATATTAATATTGCAGATTGTATATTATTGTATATTATATTGTTCGGTATATTGTTCATTGCGTCCTTACATATTATCGTTGTTTTATACTGCTGTGCTTGAGAGACGCTATCGACGGGAATCAAATTCCTTGTATGTACTCGCTCACATACTTGGCCAATAAACTGGTTCTGATTCTGATTTATTTACTCATTAACTGGTCTAATCTGAGAATGGTCTAATGCTGGGCCTTTTACAGAACAGGAGAACATCACTGGGAAATCATCTTTTTCTTATGAATATGATCAATGTATCTTACAGGTCATGATGATGAAAATAAAGACACAGAAACAGAAGCAGCTGCAGAAGCCAAAGAAGTAAAAGAAGACGATGTAGAATAAGAAGGAATAGAAGACAAAGAAGTCGGAGAAGAAAAAAGAAAAAGAAAAAGGCGAAGACAAAGAATTAGTATTAGAGGAGGAAGAAGCAGCAGAAGGTTAGATCAAACAAGAAGCTGCAAAACAAGACGAAAAGTAAAAGAAGTCGACGTTACAGAAGAAAAAGACAAAGATATAGAAGAAGAAAAAAGAATAAGACAAAGAAGAGGAAGTAGAAGAAGAGGGAGGCAGATAAAATGAAGAAGAAGAAGAAGAACAACAACAAATACAAGAAGACAAAGAAGTAGCAGTAAAGGAGAAAGAAGCTGTAAGAAAAAGAGGACAAAGAGGTAGTGGAGGAGAAAAAAGTAGAGAAAAAAAGTAGAAGAAAGTTAAATAAAACAAGGAAAAGAAGACAAAGAAGTAGTAGCCGAAGAGGAAGAAGCAGACGAAGAAGCCAGAAGTAGAAGTAGAAGAAAGTTTGATAAAATGAAGAAGGGGCCTGCCACGCCAGGCAGGTGAAAGGATTTGGAGCCTATCATCACACCTACAGCTCCAAAACTCATAACCCACCACTGTCAGGCAAAGAAATGCACGACATTCAAAACTGTTTAGGCTCCTCTCAGCATATCTTATTCCCTGCAGGCGTGCTCCACTAGAGCACTGAGCACCCAGTCTTCCTAAGCAGGCTGGTCTGTTTCTCCTGCCTGTTGGCTAGCCCTGCGCGGACATACAGAGGCTTTACATAAGCAAAGCTGCTATTCTGGGAGCTGCTGACAGCAGATAGGATCCTAAATATCAGAGCTGTGTTCACTCAGCATTCCCAAGCAGCTGAGAGAAAGATTAATGGAGGTAATACAGCCGCTGCAGCAGATCCAAATGTGCCTCTGCAAATGCTGCCCGGGCTAAAATAGTCAGCTGTCACATACAAGATGTTAACTCGGCTGTTCAAGCAGCAGAATTCAGCTTCAGAAGGGGACAAAGTGTGTCAACGGTCAGCGATTTGGTGTACAGTTGAAAGGCGTTTCTCCTAAGTGGCCAAAATAGCTTAGATTAAGCCCAAGTTAAGCCTCAGAAGTCACATGTATTGTTAGCGATGACAGAGAAATGATCTAATTTCGTATTAATTCAGTATTATACCAATTTATCATACAGTATTACAGTTCTTTAGTACTAATTAGTATTCATTTAGTGTTCATTGCTTCAGAGAAATTGTGAAAACTTTAGAAACGTTCCATGTCACATGTTTGTTAAAAGATCCATTTCACCCATCATAAAACAGATACACAATGTGAATTGTTTATGGAAAAAAATAATTAAGGAATTGCACACATACACACAAACACATATCTCTCTCTCTCTCTCTCTCTCTCTCTCTCTCTCTCTCTCTCTCTATCTTTATATACATACACATGGATAGATAGATAGATAGATAGAGAGATAGATAGATAGACAGATAATGTGTGTATATATTATATTTTTGTGTGAGTTTAAGTTGTTTTGTGTTCACAGTCTTGTTTTGTGTAAATTACAATAATTTTATCATAAACAATTTTCTAATAAATACTTTTACAATAAGCATTTTTTTCTGAAGGTTTTGACATTGCTTGGCCTTTAAAGAAATGAAAAAAAGTGCCTGTCAACCCAAAATGTGAATTTATTTCCAATAGCAACTCATAAATGCATTTAAACTGAACAGCAAAATGGATGCAATAACTCTACACTTGTAACAGTTCGAACCCTTTCAGTGAGCTCTCTACTCATTATATATAATTACTGGGTGTCCCGAAGTCACAGTGCTCTGCAGAAGTATTGGGACAAGTTGAAGTCTTATTTATAGTCAGGTCTGAGAGGTTTAGATTATATCTTAGGTTTGAGTAGTGGGATAAAACATTGGAAATAATTTAAGTTAGAATTCCTAACTATAAGCACACACCTATATTAATCAAGAGGTGTCTTGTTAAATATATTACAAGTTTTAAAATAGATGTCTGATTAAGTAACCTTATATCCCTGAACACAAGATTTTCCATATTATGCATTTGTCCAGATTTGCTCAGTTTATTTTCTCATTCCATTGTCGTTTGTGCCATATGGCCGAATGCCAATGTATACAGTCTATAATTTTCCTTGTAATGTATTGGCGTTACTGATGGAACTGTTGATTGGAGCTGACACTATTTTTTTTCAGGTCAATGTGATCCCCTCAACTATAAAATTGTATAAATATATACGTACACACACACACACACACACACACACACATATATATATATACTATACATATGACTGCTTTATGATGGAAAAACTGGAATAGTTTAACAGGGAAGGATATTTTAAAAGACTTTAAATATTTGGAAAGGCAATTTAAAATGGACTGTTTTAAGAGGAAGTGGATTTGGACACAGTGCAAAGGATGATGTGGAGATTTTAACAGCATCTGAGTCATGCTGGAGAAAGCAATACAGCAAGACACACAAATACACATACAAACACACACACACACACACACACACACACACACACACACACGTATTTGCCCCTGAAAGCCAAATTGGGGGGAGGGGACAGCTGAATAAAGAAGGTATCTGTTCTCCTGCAGGTCATTCGTGCCCTGTTTAAACAGACTGGAATTTGAGATCCGAGGACAAACATCAGCTCTCCAGAACACTGCTCCCTGCTTGTCATGTTTGAATAGCAAGAGAAGGGGGGAAATGGATACAGTATAAAAACAACATCCCTAAGAGCCAAATTTAAGGTCTTGAGGGGTGTGTTAATGTCTGACAAGTTGCTTAAGATATTGCAGTTTGGCCCGTGCCAAACACCATTACTTTGAAGGTCACGCCGATGAATAAAAATGGAAATCCACATTCTGGAACAAGGAGGTGCTTGTAAAATGGAGGGCAAAAAGAAAAAAAAAAAAAAAAAAAAAAAAAGCCTGTCGAAACCGGCGTATGGTTACATTCAATAGGAGAGAGAGAGGTCACCTGGCATGGCGGTACTAAAAACCATCTGCCAGCTGACCTTTATGTACTAATGTTACAAAGAAATAAAGGGAAGGAGAAGAAACAGACGAGCCAAAAAGACGTCAATGTATCAGAGAAGAGAGCGCGGAAAGAGGGTTGCTATGGCGCCAGTGCAGGAGCGATCAGGCACGATTAATTCCATGATGTCACAATGCTTTCCTCATTCTGACATCGTTCATAACGAATTCAGTAACAAGCCTAAATGGACAGTAATTGGCGCGGTATGATAACAACGCTTTCCCATGTAATCTTACATGGCCGTTTCAATGCAAGGATTCTAGAGGAACATTTACAAGAACAGATGCCACCTATCTATTTATATGTTTATCGTCCTCTTTAATCTACTCGCCCAATTCTTCCTTCTCCCTCTCATCTCCAAGGCCGAAGTGCTCTCTCTCTCTCTCTCTCTCTCTCTCTCTCTCTCTCTCTCTCTCTGTCGTAACCGGGACATGAGAAAGCAGCTGGTTCTTTGTGTTTGGAGTGTCTACAGGTAATCAACAATGCATCCACTTACCCACAGCCCCTCTGGCAGGAGATTGCCTTCAGCTCCGCCAAATGATTGAATGCATTAGCTTTGAATGGCAAACCACTGCATATACCTCTCTCGAAAACAAGCCCATTCGCGCCATTATCTCTCTTCATTGCTGCCTCGCAATCGTGTCGGTTGGCGTGAGCAAATCTGCAAAATATACATCTACACGTCGAAAGGTTTATCAGAAGGAAATGAGAACATTATTAGTGCATTCGGAGCAGCACCGCCGACGGCTTCTCTGTGAAGTCCGTTTCCTGGTAAAGCAAAAGAAGAAAGATATTTGGCTTTCATTAGACACGAGATTGTAGTAGTGATGGCCTGCAGATTTAACCCACCTGAAGGAAAATGCATCCTTTTAGCCCTGATGATATAGAGCCAATCTCACTCACGCTTTCATGCACGCCTAATACACACATGCCAGGTCTGCGGGTACCAATAACAACAAAAGATTTTCTTCCACAACCGTGATCTGTGAAATCTAACAATATACATGATACATGAGCACTACAGATGAGCTCTGCAAAACATAATCTAACGCGAATACCGCCCTCCGCTCCACTCCCCCCCTCTGAGCCCATCAAATAGAAATGCAGAGATAGAGGTTGTCTCTTTAAATTATATATCGCCAAAATAATACCCTCAGACCCCAGGAAAGGTCAATATTAGAGTTATGCTGCCAAGATAATCGAGAATTGCCAATATAGTGCAGAGGACACCCCGGGAGTAGTTCTATTTTGTCCAAATATGCCAACACACTCAAGACAAATCTGCATGTGTAAAGGTAAGGGAAGTTTCTCTTTCACAATTACAGATAGAGAACAGTTGCTACTATTTAAAAAAATTTACTTCTACAGAGTGAAATGCAATTAGTATTAAACTTCAAAATGCATCTGAAGTACAGCAGCCAGTTTATGCTAGTATTGTCAAACTTTAACCTTCAAGGGACACCATACTAATGTATTCTTAAACACCAGTTACAAAACCCCTATAATGTACTATAGCATGGGTACTCAAATGTTTTCACGTGTGGGCACACATGTAGAGGTAGTGTTTGTCATGATAGCCATCAAATACTTTATATAGTGAAATAAGGTATGAACTCATCAAAGTCCTGAAGACATGCAAGCCATCAGTCCACTTTTACTCATTTGTACTGTTCTTTTAGCCAGCAAACATGAAAATCATTATAAAAAGTTTGAAGAAAAAATCTGAACTTTGATATATTAGCATTGATTATGATTAAATGATGCTGTTATGTTAAGACATAAACTGTCATGACAACTTATAACAGCATATGTATCTGACATGTTTACATCAGTGTTATGTATCAGGGTGCATGTAAAGTTTTAGTAATACAACTCCAGAAAAAAATAAGAGAGCACTGCAATTTATTTTGAAATCAGCATCTCTATGAGTGTGAAACCATTCCAGGCCAGTGTCTGTTAAATTCCTACACAAGCATTTTATTCTGCTTTATGAGGGACTGATTAGTGATCACCTGAATCACATCTTATTTAAGGAGAAAAAGATAAAAACACTGCTGTAATCAACACTCTCCTCTCGCAATGAGACCATTTGGATGGAAAAACAGTTTGTCAAAGATAATTACTGCCATTTTAAGAGATTTGTTTTCTTTGGATTATTCAAGTTCTGTAAACACTGCATCATTTTTCTTATTTTGATGTTTTGTCATTTCCTTTGTCATTTCCAAATTATGCTTTAATGAACAATATTTTTTATTTGGAAAGTAGAAATTTTATCAGCAGTTCTCAAAACTAAGGCAAAGCTGTTCAGTTCAAAACTTATAAAAGATAGAACCTGAGAAACAAAACATTTTTGCAGGTCCCTTATTTTTTCCTGAGCTGCATACATTACATTACATACAAATACAGTAAACCCCCTCTTTAATGTGGTTTCATTTTTGTGCTAAATATAAATTTACTAAATTTGTACCATAAATACAGACATAAATTCAGCTACATTTCCATATAAAACATTTTTTGATCCTGTCCAGAGAACACACGTCTTGGGATGAAAAGCGTGTCTTGGGATGTGAAATACTGCTGTACTCAGATTCGGGAGGTTTGAAAGAGGTTTGAACGCTATTAATTTCTCCTTGCTGCTGATTGGCTGCTGCCCTCTGACGCAGAAGCAGTCCAGAATTTCCCTCGTAGAGTGCCTCGAGTATTTTTTTGTTTTGTTCTTCCTAAAGCCCTGTATTTTTATTACAGTAAATTTAAAGAATTTATTACTGTATTTATTTGGGGGCATATTTAGGGTTTACACCATAAAAATACGCTTTTTCGGGCATTTTTTTTTTTTTTACCACATCACAGCATCGCGGTTTTTCACTGTACGCGGTTGCTCTTGGAACGTAAACCCCCCAATAAGCGGGGGTTTACTGTATACTTGAATATTTTGTTTTGTGCCGTGTTATCTTTGCAATAGCAAGGTTTAAGCCTCTTGGTTCCAGCCATCAAGAGCTCAGTGATGATCTCTGGACCTAATGCAGTTCCACACTGGCAGAGTAGAATATGTTTGGTTGTCCAGTCTTGCACTGTGCTCTACTGCAGAGTACCCATCAAATTTGGATTCTTACCCTGGCAGCTACACAGTTTACTAAAAGAAAAAAGTAGTTTATGGAGAAAGACTTTAGGGTGCTGGTGCATGAAGTCCCGCAAATGAAATGACAATGACAATAAGCCTGGAAACCAAAGCCAGTCTGACCCCATCTCCATCCCTCAGCTTATAATGATGACTGAGGCAGAGAAGACCCAGAACAAAAGCAGAGGTGAGGCATGGTTGACTCATCCATGATGTTTTCGTCCGCAGGCTACAGTGCACCTTTATCGGTGGACTCTCGCCCAGTCTCTCCTGTCAGGAGCCATCAGGATCACCAACTCATAAACAAGCATTTACCTCAGATTACATACTGATAAACAGACTGCCAGACTGCACAACAGGCTCACTTTCAGTAAAAATAGCCAAGAACCAAGACTGTTTAACTGTTTGGGTACATTCTATTCACACAAATACGACAAAAGGTGCCACCAAGGGTTCTTGGAGCATTCCTTGGTTCTCTAATGAACCATGTTCATTTTAAACATTCTTTTAAATGTTAAGATTGTTTTAAGTAGTTTAAGAGTGAATCTATTTCAGGCTTCTTCCTAGAACCTTAACATTTAGCAATGGTTCTTTAAACTTTAGAAGGGGTTCTGCGCACTCAGACATCTCAGTTACAAAAATAGGTCTCTAAAGAACACCATTTGAAAGGGTTTTTATGGAATGAAATGGTGTTCTTTCATAGCATCGTGTAAGAACCCTTTCTGGACCTTTTGTTTTGTTCTGTAGGTTAACTACAGAGCAGAAAAATCGCACTGAGACTATAACTATGGTTATGTTACTATTCTGAAATGGCACAGATTTTTTTATTTAGTGTGAGCATGAGCTTTTCAAATCTTGGTCATGTTTATATGTGCTCTTAGATCAGATGCATGTACCCTTAATAAGAGCAGACTGATCAGATTTCATGTGCTTTTAAAATTACATCATTGCATTTTGCCTGAATGTCGTATGACCAGTGAATATTGCAGAAGCATGGGATCTGGTCTTTTTTCACCTTATGGCCTTATCATGCTCACCTGAGAGCTGACATGAGCTAATGATCACCGTGAAGGTTTGTGCTGCAAGTTCCTGGTAGTAAGTAATGTATTACTACTGCCAGAATGTGGCAGAAAAGAACCTTAAAGCTGTGCGGCAACATCCATTAAACAACAAAAGAAGAAGAAGAACTCCTGG
The DNA here is from genome assembly GCA_037974365.1 of Hydrocynus forskahlii. Classification (NCBI taxonomy): domain Eukaryota; kingdom Metazoa; phylum Chordata; class Actinopteri; order Characiformes; family Alestidae; genus Hydrocynus; species Hydrocynus forskahlii. Next base: position 17,711,971 of record JBBPCX010000040.1, read on the forward strand.
ATAAAACATGTGGATAGAAAAAGGGAACCAAGCACTGATACAATGTGTTGAGAAAAGCCTATCCGAGTCTCTCTCTTGTTTTCTTTGTATGTGTGGGGTCCATGGGGATGGATCACAAAGCTGGGCTTAACACTGGGATGACTGTCATCCATCAGCAATCTATTAGGACCATCAGCCCAGCCCTAATTCCATGGCTTACTAACACTCTAATGGTAAAATGACTGGATTATCATTCCCAGTATGACATGAGTACAAATAGCCAGAGTGGAGTTTAAACTGCATCTCATCCACAAAACACTACATGCAGCGATCACACTGCATGTCAGGGACGTCCACCTTGTAGTTACTTATAGTAGCTAATGCATTTCAGAAACATTCTTTAAATATATTTCTGCAAGGGAAATGTGCATGACTTACAAAACAACTAAAACAGCTTTTATGAGAAAAAGTATTCCATTTGATTATATTAATCTAAAACATGTCATTTCAATCCCACCAGAAGAATGGTCAATAGGGGTCCTGCAGAAGTGGACCTCTGTAAGTGGGTCTCACTCTCATAACTAAAAATAATAATTTTTAGTTTTATAGCAGTTACAGAATTATTTGTGGCACTGTTATAAGTCTTAGGAATAACAACTGAATAATAAGATTTATCATGTACGTTTCTTGGGGTAGTCTCTCATAAATACACTCATGGATATGTGCCAACATTTAGGACTATATGGGTAAACTAAAATCTATGATTCAGTGAATTTGATCTTTGTCAGTGTGATGCATATCTTTCCAATTTTATCCCACCCTCAGGCTGTAAACCTACATGTTATAGTTTTTATTATCTGCGGTGCTGTGAAGCAGCCTTTCGACAAAGGAGGTATAACTAATAAAACTTCCACTCCGTGTATGCTCTAGGAATCTTTTACCTGACTAAATGCATGCTTTTTCTCAGGATTTGGGTGAATCCCCTTAATTCCATTGAAGGACAGTTTGAATGTCTCAGCAGACCAAGACATTTTGGACAACACCATGCTTCCAACTTTGTGGACACAGTTTGGGGAAGAACCTTTTCTAT
>JBBPCX010000040.1:17727673-17739145 GCA_037974365.1 Hydrocynus forskahlii
AACTTTAAATGTAAATATATATATATATATATATATAAATAGATATATATATAGATATATATATATATAGATATATATATATATATATATAAGTGAATAATTATAAACCTGTACCTAAAGTAGGCTTAGGAGGATCACCGATCACAAAGAAAAGTTCTTTGACTTTAAACAACGGAGGAACAGTTTCAGAGGCTTAACCTATTTTAAAAGATGCTTTAAGGAACCATATATGGGTTTCTTTATCAGAGAGATGGGTTTCTTCAGTAAAAATGTAAAACAGTACTTAGAACTTACCTACAATATGAAATCTCATTAATAACATAATAAAATATGAAATCCCATTAATAACATAATGTACATATAGTTTCTACACACACACGCACACACACACACATATATAGATGAATGAAAGAATTTTGTACAGCCTACATTTTTTTTCCTACCTTGAGGTCGACTTATGATGGTTAAGTTTTAAGTTTACTGTATGTTCCAAAATATAGGCTGGATTTTGTTACTGTGCCTTTAAGTCTAATTTATTTATCTAATGACTCTATTCTGATGACTTCAGTGTAAATGTGTGGGGTTTTTTTTATAGTTATGAAAAACGTAAACATAACATTATGTAAATATTATATTGTCATATCTGATCAAGATGTGTTGTGGTCCTGTACATTCATTTCATTCTTATTTGCACTTTGTGTCATGCATGGATTATGGTATGAACCTGAAAATGAAAAATATAGCTTAGACTTAAGTTAAAAGTTAAATGCTCAGTTTGCAATGTTGAAACTACACTCTGGCTCTTTAAGACCTGTCTAGACTTATTCTTATAAACAAACGTGCGTGAAGCCTCACATAATAATGTGTTTTCTGTTGAAAATGTGTGTCTGTATTTTTTTCCCAATAGACGTGTGGGGTATATTCATGAGAACCTACAGATATGCTGTTCGGTTTACTGCATGCACTGAACCCCACATCTAGGACCTGGATTCGAACCCCCAACCCTGGAGGTGTGAGGCAATAGTGCTACGCACTGCACCACTGTGGGACCAATTCCAGTTTATATTGTGTCAAAATTTTAGACCAACCTTAAATCATAGCCAATAAAAACGATACAAAATGACTTGGAACACTTGCTCCAACAGCAATAATATATTACTCCTACCGTAATAGTACATTGCAGTAGTGAACATATTCATGAATGTGGGTCTTTGTGCAAACATATACAGGTTTTGTTCTGAAAACAAAATTGCCTAAGCGTAACAGTGTGGTTGACCACCAAGCAATAATAAACAATACAAAGTATTTATAACATTGCATCATCTATCATACCGATATAAACACAATCATAAGGAAGGCCAAGATCTTTCTACTCTTACACAAATAAAACTGCAGGGCAGAAACAAACAAGCTCACACAGGAGAGCCTCAAATCAGGAGAATCTTTGTTTTACAATTAAATTGGAGACACTTATGTATTGCTGGAGAGGAGCCAGCTATGTCTGCTGGAGAGGCAGGAGATATAGACTCTTTGGAGTTTGATTCGAGCTAATGTTTCTTTTTCACGTTAATCATGGCCACAGAACCCACTCCCTGCACCCCACACAACCCTACACCCCCGACTTCATATTTTATTGTTTTTTGGGGGGACTAGCCCTCCCCCCATCTCCTCTCTTAACAAATGCTGGATTATTGTTATCAGCCTAGAGGTTCTGTATTGGTGCATGGCTAATTCTGATGTAAATATGAATTGGGCTCGAGACCTACCTGATCCAAAACACCTCTGATATCCCTATTATTCATTCCCGTAGTCTCAGGTTAGACAGCATGTAAATGAAATAAATGGCTCCTGAGACTCAGAGGTAATTGGGCCACCAATTTTACGGGGGGGGCACTCAAAAACAAATGAGTATGAAATCTGGAAACAGAGATGATTCCAAACAAAAAACTGGCATCAATGTAAAGAACTCATATGGACGGACGTGCTGACTGATGCATATTCAAATGCGGTGCATCAGGCATTCTGTACAAAGACCCCAGCAATACACACAAGCCAACTAGGCCGGCGGGAAACATACTGTGAAAAATAAAGAGAGCAGATACACCAGAGAATAGACACTCAAAAAGCTGAAATGCGGATACACTCACAAATACAAGCGTGAAGAAAAAAATAATAAAATACGGATGCCACACTCAAATAAATGCTTGATTATTATGTATAAAATGTTTCTGAGCAGTCAGCTGAAAAACTAATTTCATTTTCTCATTAGGAGCCTGAGCCCGAGGCCCATTCTCATGTCAATGTTTATTACTCTGCAAACAGAAAATTAAAATCATCAGCTTGTTCAGACCTGAGACAGAGAGAGAGAGAGAGTGACAGAGAGAGAGAAAGAGAGAGACAGAGAGAGAGAGTGACAGAGAGAGAGAGAGAGAGAGAGGGGGAGAGAGAGAGAGAGAGAGAGAGTGGGGAGAGACAGAGAGAGAGAGAGTGGGGAGAGAGAGAGAGCACGAATAAAAATACAGCAGAATGGAGATGATAATAGGAAACCAGCTCATTCGAATTGAAGCAATGAATTTATAGCCACTATGACCTTTTCCTTTCCCAGGAGATTTGTTGCCATGCCAACTTGGATCCTATTTTTTTTCCCCGACATTGTATGAAGTTCTCCAAAATACACAGCCGGTGACTGTACGTTCTGGGGAAGCAATCTCTTTCTTTTTATAATATGGAGAGCGCAGCGCTGTGGCACAAACCACTTGCCTGAAAAATGGCCCATCCTTGCCCTCTTTTTCTTTTAAATGTGACGAGTAGCCAAGTCCCGCAACACAGAATTCCTCCCCGAGCTCCATCAGCTTGATATCCAGTTCCCCATGAGGTCTTGAAGCACAAGGCCAGATACATCATTTACTGCTCTGAAAAAAAGAACCCTCTTCAAAGGTTTTTTTTTTTTTTTTTTTTTTTTTGAAAATGCCAAGGCACTTCATTAAACGTGACAGCAACACAAACGTTTTCCTTACTTTTGAGCTGATTTATGCCAGCAGGGGCGAAATGATTTCAGTAACTTTCTCCAAGCAAAGAGAGAAAAAAAGGAGAGAAAAAAGGAAAAAGAAAAAATACTCCTCATGTGTATTATGTTCTCAGCATGGGGGTCTGTAACATATAAACTTTAATTAACATGGCATTTATTTGGCCTCAGATCCAAGTTATATGGTCAGAATAATCTATGTTTTTACTATGTGTTACCCTAAATATAATCAAGTAGTCAAAAGTGCTCACCTGCATTTATGAAGGGGAAAAGAATATTTAAGCAATTCCTTTAAGACACTGTTCACCAAGTTCTTTGATATGAGAAGACTATTCGGCTTATTAGCATTCAGGATGTTCTTCAAATACTTCAATGCAAACTTATACTTCAATGCAGTCTTCACAGAGGAATTTTAAAGAGTTCTTTGGAGAGATCCCTTACAAGAACCCCTTTTGGTTTTTGATGTATGTTAGAAACTTTCAATCAATGTTTCTTTCATGCAGTGCTTCCCAGTCGTGGTCCTACAGTCCCCCTGCTCTGGAAATTCTTGTGTTTTCCCTGCTTGATCAATCTAATCAGCTACTTAACAAACATTCTCTGGGGCCAATGGATGCATCAGAGCAGGACAGGGGGGCTCCGGGACCAGTACACTATATGGACAAAAGTATTGGGACACACCTGTTTCTCAGAGCTTGGGCTAGGCCCCTTACTTCCAGTGAAGGTCAGTCTTAATGCTTCAGCAGACCAAGACATTTTGGACAACGCCATGCTTCCAACTTTGTGGACACTTGTTTGGGGAAGAAGCTTTTCTATTCCAGCATGACTGTGTCCCAGTACACAAAGCAAGATCCATAAAGACATGGCTGGAGAAGTTCAGTGTGGAAGAACTTGACCGGCCTGCACAGAGCCCTGACCTCAACCTCATCCAACACTTTTGGATGACCTGGAACGGAGATCGTGATCCAGACCTTCTCGTCCAACATCAGTGTCTGACCTCATAAATGCTCTACAGAATGAATGAGCACAAATTCTCCAACAGAAACTCCAAAATATTGTGGAAAACCCTCCAAGAAGAGTGGAAGCTGTTATAGCTGCAAAATGGGGACCAACTCCATATTAAAGTCTATGTACTTGAATACAACGTCATTAAAGTCCCTGTTGGTGCAATGGTCAGACGTCCCAATATTTTTGTCCATGTAGTGAATGTTGTTTTATTGGTTTGGTTTTGGTTGTGCACCACCAAGAATCATGTTAGTTTCCACAAAGAACTTAAACAATGGTTCTTCCCAGCAGAACAGACTTATATAAACATAAGTTTCAAACAGTATTTGACCTGGCAATAAATGCATCACTTTCTCTGATATAAGTAAGACTGGAGTGTGAAGACTCTTTGAAAAGAACCTTGCACAAAACATCCCAATTAAACACCCCAGTTAAAGGTCTGCCCAAGAACTGTACACTGCAGAAATAATTGGAAGCCATCTTAAATACATGTGAAATTCCTCAAACTGAAGAGTGAATTCAGCTTTGATGATGTCAGTGCAGACAGATGTAAGGTTTGTTAAATTTATTGACAGTCATGCAAGCACCAGCAGAGCAGGTGATGTTCGGCAATTAAAGCCGTGAAAGAAAAAAAAGTGCTCGGTCAGCATTACATAATCAATACACACGCAAATGCATTTCCCTTCGCCTCGTCCCATTTGTGCTTGGGCCACTGCTCAGTGTCAAATGAATTACAAGATATGACAACAGGCCCGACCGAAACAATACCCAACCGGACGTCGCCTCCAATAATGCCTTACGATTTGATTTTGCTACGTCGGAGTTCGAGAGCAAGAGGGCCAGTGGGAGAGAACAATGGGGAAAGTTCATCAGGGCTTGACCACCTCATTTGTGTGGCTGAGAACAGTGCAGCTGTTGTTCAGTCTCTTCCAGCTATTGTGTCCAACCTGCACCCCAATACAAAAGCCTCACTTCACCCCCTGATGGGCAGCCGCTGACCCAGAAACGCAGCCAGGGACCCCCCCTGTCCCATCCCCCCAAAATCCCATCCCCCACACTCACAACCAGCATGATGGACACAGCAAGAAACACAGTTCTTTAACATGCTAAGTTTGTTTCCCTGACCAACTGCAGGACTACAGGTGTTGTCTGGATGTCTGAGATTCCCTGCAATGGAGAAAATTACGAAACTGCTGAAACCACATGGTATATCAGTTTAAGCGGCTGGTATTTAGTTTTTCACAGAGCGCCTTATTAAAACATGTCTGGATGAAACAGCTGAAGGATATTATTTGGAAGGGTGTGTTTCACTCAGAATGGTGTTTTTTTCATCTTTTTTTATTTCACATTGTCACAATATTTACATAATTTCATATATTATAATAGCAACTTTCTCAAAATATCAGATATCCTCAGTGGCGTATTTCTCTTGGAACCTATTTTCTTATTTCACAGTATCACAATATTGACATAATGTTATGCATTATAATAGCAAAGATTATCCAAAATTAGGGGGAAATGACAATTTACCATTAACATGATAGTAGCTTTTTCAAAATTTCATCAGTATTTTGGTGCATTGTTCTTGGACCCTATTTTCTTAATTCACTGTATCACAATATTTACATTATTTTATAGTCTAAGTAGAATAGCAAGCATAATAAAGTTAGTATAATTAAGTAGAATAGCAAATATTATTCAAAAATAGAGGTAAATAACAACGGGTTACTATTATCATGATAATAACTTTCTCAAAATATCAGAAAATCTTCAGTACTTTCAAAAACAAAGAGCTACATGTATCATGGATTTTAAAAATTGACAGTTTAAAGAACGCATGGACACAACAAGAACAAGCACAACCGATAAACTTTTCTTCTTTCTCCACTTTTTTCATTGTTGCACTCCTATTTTCCTGCAGCTTTCTGCTGCAGGTGCAGCTTGTTCTCTAACCTCAGCCTCAAGTGTCCTTACATCATATTTTTGCGATATCGTTCACCCTAATATGAATAACATCCAATAGAACACGCGCAGAAGAGTTCAGCTCTTGCCAAAATCAACGTTGCTTTTTTTTTTCTCTTTTTCAAAAGAGCAGGTAACCACACTTACTCTATCCCTTTGGCTTCTCATCTTCATAAAGACGATCTTTTCTGTCAGAAAGCTAATACCAGACATCCCTGCAACATGTGTCCTGACCTTTCCCAAAGCTGGAGTTTCTGTTTTGATATGCTCCTGATAGTGAGCCGCCCTGCTCTTTGCCAAAGAAAAGGTCACGCTGAGTGTTCGCATTAGACCCACGCTTTCTCTTTATCTGCAGCAGAACTGCCTCCCTTCTGGCTCATGTTTGGGGACTCCAAAACATAGTGGAGTTTAGTTGGTTCCTGGTGTTCCAACGCTGGTGTTAGGTGGGTCTTTAACACTCCATTCTTGGCTTAAATACACACACTATATGGACAAAACCATTACATCAACAGGGACTTTAACGACATTACATTCAAACACAAAGACTTTAATATGGAGTTGGTCCCCACTTTATAACAGCTTCCACATTTCTTGGAAGGCTTTCCACAACATTTTGAGTTTCTGGGGGAATTTGTGCCCATTCATTCTGTAGAGCATTTAAGAGTTCAGGCACTGATGTTGGACGAGAAGGTCTGGATCACAATCTTCGTTCCAGTTCATTCCAAAGGTGCTGGATGGGGTTAAGGTCAGGGCTCTGTGTAGGACAGTCAAGTTCTAACACACTGAACTCCTCCAGCCACGTTTTTATGGAGCTCACTTTGTGCACTGGGACAGTCATGCTGGAACAGAAAAGGTTCTTCCCCAAACTGGGTCCACAGAGTTGGAAGCATGGTGTCGTTCAAAATATTTTGGTATACTGAAGCATTAAGGTTGCTTTTCCCTGGAAGTAAGCGGCCACCTGAATTCAATAATTAAAATACGTCCCAATACTTTTGGGTAACAACATTGATTGGCATAGAACTTTTACATTATGTGAAGGTGCTTCCAACTTCAAAAATGTTATGTAAATCTCTTTAAGGTCTTTACAAATCTGGTATAAACTCAGCTACAGTTAGATCAATGCGGGCTCAGCTCCACCCCACCTTCCTCCTTGGCTTTCTTATCTTACTGCAAATCATGAAAATGCAGTTTTCATTCTCATAACAGACGTTATCTTCTAAAGAGAATACCCCTTATCGTAACTCATGCAAACATGCAAATAAAGCTACAAGATCTAGGTCACATCTGCCTTGGATATGAAGCGGTTTAAGGTGGAAGGTGGGCTGGAGCTGCACCAGTACTGGCCTAACTGGAACTGAGTCTGTGCCGCATTTTGACCAGACGTGAAAATGAGTCATAGATCTGTGCTTGATCTGGGCTGAATATAATGAAATTCAAGGTTGACCTGGCCCAGCTCTGGCCTAAATTTACATCAGATGTTCAGAACATACAGTATCTGTGCCTGTTTTGGTTTGATGCTCAGAAGTAAGCCAGGCCAAACCACTTTGCCAAATTTCTTCCCGTTCTAGGGACAGGTTTGGACCAGTTCAGGGCCGGATTAGCTTTGCCATCAGGCTTGCCTTTAGTGAAGAACCCTTGAAGAACTATATTTTTTAGTGTAGGTGTGTGATTATTTTCTGCCCACACAGCCACTGTTGACTAGATATTATCCAAGTGACAGACCAGTCTGCACACAACAGAAACAGTTATATGGTAGTGGTTTAGTAGATACTGATGAATTGTGCTGGAACAAATGGACTGTATGTGTTTCCAATATAGTGGCCAGTCGATGAGAAAAGAGTGTTTAATATGATTCAAATTAAAAAGACAGGAGTGTCCAGGCATAGGAACTGGACAGATGCAGTCCTCGTAAGGAGCTGGTCATAGTGCTTTATGCACAGAATAAACTAAAACATCATGTTTGTACTCCAAAACGTGTGTTTCCAATAAAGTGGCCAGTCAATGAAAAAGGAAAAGAGAATTTAATACCAGCATTCAAATAGAGTTATTTAATAAATGATGGCCAGATGAAGTGAATGAAAGGAGCTGGTCATACTGCTTTGTGTCCAAAATAAAACATCATGTTTGTACACCAGAATGTGTGTTTCCAATAAATTGGCCAGTCAGTGAAGAAGAAGAGAGAATTTACAACTATGATTCAAACAATGTCATTGGATGAACAAACAGAACTGACCAGTCTTATGTATGGCCAGATGTAGCGCATGAAAGGGGCTGGTCATAGTGCTTTATGTACAAAATAAACTAAAACCTCATGTTTGCACTCCAAAATGTGTGTTTCCGATGACATGGCCAGTCAAGGAAGATAATTTAATACTATGATTCAAATAGAGTTACTCAGTATATAGATAGGATTATCCAGTCATATGTACTACATGTAACAAGCTGGTCACGGTGCTTTATGAACAAAACACTAAAACATCATGTTTGTACACCAAAATATGTTTCCATAAAGTGGTCAGTCAATGAAGAAGAGAATTTAACGCTATAATGCAAACAGAGTCAGTGGATAAACAAACAGGATTGACCAGTCATATGTACCAGTCAGATGAAGTGCATGTAAGGAGCTGGTCATGGTGCTTTGTGTACAAAATAAATGAAGGCATCATGTTTGTACCCAAAACTGTGCAAAAAAATGAGGCATGATCTGAACAAACAACATAAAAACGCATAATAAGCAGGTGTGTCACGATACTAGGGACAAGCAAGCCCCCGTCCACTTATACACCCCCAGGTAATAAACAATACACACTTTACTGACATAACAAACACATTTTGCTGCGGACGCAACTGCCAATTATTCCAAACATAGACATTTGTTTAATAAGCAAACACGCGCCAGGGTTTGCGATCTCATCTCATTCATCAAGCCTGGCAGATTTGGCTCGTTTAGGCTCATAAGATGGAGTGATTGTGAGAAATTTAGGGCACGGCTCATAAAAAAACGAGGCCCTTATGCATGTGGACAGCTTTCGGGGATGGTGGGGGGAGGGGCCTGTCAACCTGACGTTGATCGATGAACCCGGGGAAGATCATGAACTGAGAATTAGCGCAGTAGGAATTGTATGATAAATAGCCTCCCTAAATTGTATTGAAACCAGTCTATGATTGCAAAACAATGGTGCCCGTGGGTGTGTGTGTGTGTGTGGAAAATAAAGAAAGAGAGAAAGAAAGCCCTCCTGTCTGTCTGGTGAAAATCACCAGACACGTTCAAATCTCTGTAATAGTCAAAGGGTTCGAAGCAAAAGATGGACAAATATTCAGCCAGGCATGGCTTCTGCCTTTTTAAGACGAGGGAGGTCACCGTCATTCCTTGCTCACAACAGTCTTTTCCTTGTCTCATCAAATTATCTTCTTTTTTGGAGATCATTGAATTGTTTCTCCCTAGACAAATTTCGGGATCATTTATAAGCCAACCAGGTTTTCTTTTGGATCTTCTGAAAATCTGATCATTTAAGACGAAGAAAGATCAGAGCAGGGAGAGAAAAGAAAGAACATTTTAAGATCTTAAATTGGGAGCAGAGATTAGAGGAAGGCTCTTTCTCAGGAGCTGAATTTAAGAAGTGGGAGAAAAGGGTCAAAATCTGATACTGATGTTAAACAGAGCTCAGTTATGTGTAGAAAAAATAGGCTGGACAAAGACAAGATCTTATTTTGAAATGTGGCTTGTCATAATTAAAATGCATTTAAACAAACTTGCATTATACCTTCTCCATGAATCGGCACTGACGTTAGCATTATGGTTCCTATCGCAGTAAGACCCTGATGAACACACCCAATCATTTTATGTCACATAATAATTTTATATTTTTGTTTTAAATTGGGGAATGTATTTTAGAATGTTTGGAAAACTCCCGGAAAATAATTGTCAGATCATCCACTTGCTAATGTAATTGAGAGTGATAGTCTGATTCAAGACCACACGCAAATTTTGACTGGAAGAACATCACCTCTCAGCCTACCTAGCACTACCTATCTCTTAGCATGAACAGTACAAAATAGTTCTCTGCATTTAACCCAAGTGAAGCGACACTGCGCCCGGGAAGCAGTGTGTGAGGATGGTACCTTGCTCAAGGGTACCTCAGTGGTGCCACTGGCAGTCCTGGGATTCGAACTCACAACCTTCCGATCACAGAGGCCACTCCCTAACTACCAGGCCACCAGGACTTGTCATTGATTGTATGCTGTTAGCTCATAAGTAATAATGATCATCCTGATGGATGGAAAGACAAGTGACCAGTTATTGTCAGTATTTTAATTTTGATTACTTTATTTTTTATTTTGACATTTTCCAATCTCACTGGTCTTTGTGGTTTGATGTAGACTCTCCACAATACCTCTAACACCGAAAAAAAAACAATGACCACTTCCCACTATAATACAACATAGTGGGATTCTAGCAGTTGGGATTCGAACCCACAACCTTCCAATTACTTGGGCAACTCCCTAGCCACTAGACCACCAGCTGCCCAAATCGCAACCCAATGAATGGCCAACCAGCCTATGGCCTCGAGACACACAGGCACACGTTTTGTTTTGAACGATGACTTCTGATTGGGTCATGTTGTAGCGCACTGTGAAAACACTGCCTGTTCTTCTCACAGCTCTGCACTAGCACGGGAAAGTGTGTGAGCAGTATAGGGTGAAGCAGAGTGGCACACTTTTAACTGGAGAGAGGAACAGCTTTAGAAAGCTGGAACGTCAAGATTCTCTCGCTGATCACTCTGATATCGTTCCATCCCATGAGGCGAATACATCCGTAGGTACTGATCTCATCTCCTGACATGCTCGAGTTTGGTTTAACTTCATCTCCCTGTCACCTTCCACCAACACTGAAATGCATCAAAAATGTCTCCGTGTATCAAAGACTTGATTCGATCAGGTGAGGGACAAAAAAAACATTATCCACTGCAGGATACAACGACTTTTGCTTTACCCTTATGTAACACTCGTTTTTTGAGGAAAATGGAGCAGAGTGTGGACACTGAGCGATTTTTTTAGGTGGGAGTGGGGTTAGCTAGTTGGAGAAACGTGGCCTTGCATGACACTGACTTTGATCTGATGCTAAAATTAGTACTGAAAATACATATCCATGCAAAACACTGTACTATAAGCACTGTGACTGCAAACATTGCATAAGAGTAAAGAGTAATTATTAGCAGGACATATTGCTGCCACAGCCTTTTAATCTAGCATGTTTAGCAGCTGTTCAAGCACAGCATGAGGTTTTAGCTTAGTATGTTCCGTGGCGTGGACCTTCTTCAATAAAATCAAACAGCTTGAGATGATCAATCGGTCACTGAACCAGTTAATAATCTTAATCAAGCTCTTTCTGTGTGTATTGACTGGATCAATAATGCATCTCTCTCTCTCTCTCTCCCTGTCTGTCTCTGTCTGTCTCTCTCTCTCTCTCTCATATATATATA
>JBBPCX010000040.1:17748046-17753046 GCA_037974365.1 Hydrocynus forskahlii
AACAGATCCGATCTGTGTCACATATGAGCAAAAAATTGGAATTGGGTCACATTTAACTGACAGTGTAAACGAGGCCTTAGACTAGAATTTTAGTTTCAAGGGGAATTAATAGTTTAATTTTGGGATTTACAACTAAGCAAGAGGTAAATGGGTAAAAAAAAAGCATGTGTTACCTTCCGCTGTTACATTGACAGTGATGTAGATCACACTTTACTCTGTTCGAGATTAATCAGTCATTGAACTCAATGGAACACTTTGCAGGAACTCTCACTCATGCACTAACCTGACAGGCAAGTGATAAAATGCTGAAATGAATGCAAAATTAGAGCAGAACAAAAATGCCTTCTCTGTCTCTGTCCCTCTCTCTCTCCAGCCAGGATTTTATCCAGCTGTCAAATTAAATCCAAGCTAAAATATGAAATGTGGCCGACAAAACGTGCCCATCAGAAAGAGACAAGAGAATAAAACGCACTCTGTCACATCCGTAATGCTTCTGAGAAAAATGGACCGAGTTTACAGGGAAATCTTCCATGTCGGGAAACTTCTCATGCTAGTTTTGTGTAGTTTCATGGCCGTATTTTACATTGTAGGAGTGCTGAGACAGAACACACTGGCAACCAAACACAATGGCTCAAGAAGTATCCATAGATATTTCATAAGATAAAGGTAGGGTAACTCGAGGGGGGAAGAAGCCCCCCAGGGTAAGATCCTTAAAATGGGGCCAAATCGTATCTCGACACATTTACTGAATTACTATTGTGTAATTGAAATCTGAAATTTCATTTGAATCACTGCATTCCTGGAACTTTTGGGGGTCAGTTGATCTAATTTTGTTGACATGATTGGTTAATAGTGATGTATGCTTTTATATAAAGCTGAATGAGAAATGTTTTATAAATATATGACTGTCTTGGGTGGCGAGAAGATCAGTGCATGTAGTTTGGGGAGGAAAAATGTGTATATTTTTTTCTTTTGAAATGAAAACAAAGCTTTTTATATTTACCTGGATTTTCAATGTAAAGACACAAAGTTCACTGTAGTTTCACTAAATTAGCTTTGCATGTTAGCAATAGTGATTGTTAACATTTTAGGCATCTTACTGGAGATGCATGTATGATAATCATTTGTACTTACCTGATAAATGTTAAGTGCCATTGCATAGTTTGAATTTATTTTGTCATAACAACAACAACAACAACAACAATAATTATAATTGCCCCTTATAGTCACACATGAACATACCAGACAGTGTGAACAGTGCAAAACGCTTTCACTGTATTTAACCCATTCACCAAGTGAGGCAGTGGGCAGTCAGGAACACAATGCCTGGGGAGCAATGTGTGAGGACACCTCAGTGGTGCCACTGACAGTCATGGGATTCGAACCCACAGCCTTCTGATCGCAGGGGCCACTTCCAAACCACCAGGCTACCAGCTACTGTGTAAATTACCAAGTGTGCATTTTGGTGAGTTTATAATAATAACAATATTTTTATTTTAATTATTATTATTATTATTATTATGCTGAAGACATTAAATTTCCCTTCACTGGAAATAAGGGGCCTAGACCAACTGCTGAAAAAACAGGTATGTTTCAATATTTTTGCCTATATAGTGTATGTGTTTATTCAGGCTACAGCAGTATAGCCTGTCCATCCATGCTGAAGCTATACGAAGTGTTGTTACTGCACGTTTCAGTCCAGACGTAAACAAAGCACAATATCAGTCAATCAGTACTTGTATCTTAAAATCATGGTAACAGTAAATGGGCTTCAAAGGGAAGAAAAAAATAAAGTAATAGGCCCTTGAAGTCATTAACAAATGACTTTTAGCTGTTGACTTTTAGACATGTTCTGCTACAACAAAGTTTTCTGGCTCTCATTCTACATTCCAGAAGGCCTTTCAGAAACAGGTGGCTAAGGTCCCCGTCCTTGCATCTGATCACTTATCAGAAGCAGCAGCTGAAGCAGTCTTGTTGACTGAAAAGAATTAAATCAAAAAACGTAATTAATTTGCAGTAATCAATCAACTTTGGCAAGACAGGCAATCCTCAGAAGCTGTCAAGTGCTGTAGCAGTGTAGCTGTTCTAAGTGGGCTGGCTCTAATGCAAGCAAATGAACAGCAAACATTTGAAGTCCCATTTGTTGCTGTTAGTGCACATGATCAGAAGCTGCGTTTTCCAGTGAGCAAAGCATCGCTGCTAATGACTGCTCCAAATTTGGTTAATGCATTGAAAGCAAGCAGCTGCTAATCAACTTGTAACTTGAAAATTACCTTGAAAAGCAGTTTGTCGACTTGAAATTTCAACTCAGCACTGATCGCACATATTAACATTGACTCCCTGATGACATGCATTGACGAGTGAGATCGATTCAACATAGATCCAACCAAGTGTTACCTGCAGCATACTTCTCATGAACCATAGACGGACTATTTATGTTTATTTGACAAGGAAACTGCAGGAGAACACTTACTTGATGTGTTTAAAGCAGGAAAAGTTGGACCTCCAAACCAACTCAGTATGTAGCGGTTAGTACCTGTCCAGTCTGACCCCTCAGAAGAGCTACTGTAGCACAAACTGCAGAAAAAAGTTCATGCTGGCTTTGACTGAAAGGTGTCAAACACAGTGTGTCACTACTTGCTGTGTATCTCACTACAAAACCAAACGCCTTAATTTTACTCCTTAAAATGACCTTAATTTTGACCTTAATTTCTCATACAGGAAATGAAGGAAAATGAAGGGGAAAAGTGCACAGATTAAGGCTGATTAAGGGGTAAACTACTGAATTCTCCCCTTACTTTTTCAAATTTGCCCCTTAAATAATAAAACCTCCTAAATTAACGCCTAAATTTAAGATGGAGGGGTTTCTCACTCATGCCTTAAATCTAATTTTAAGGTGAAATTAAGGGGTCGGTTTCACAAATTTGCAGCCACTTTAATCAAATGAGGGTGTTTGGTGTATTTTCAGGGGTAAATCAAGATAGGGTTAAGCACATTTTAAGGACACTGCGTTTCGTAGTGTCTGGCTGTGTGGCTGCGGACCAGTCAGAGTACCCATGTCGACCCTTCTCCACCCATGAAAGTGCCTACAATGGGCAATAATCAACAGAACTGAACTAACTGTTATGTCATGTGGACGGCTGGGTGGTTGTGTGTTACTTGCCCAGGGAAGAGATGGCACCAGGATAGCAATATGGGCACCTGGTGGAAGCATATGGGCAATGATCTGCTGGGAGATCTTGGGTCCTGGCATTCATGTGGAAGTTACTTCGACATGTACCACCACCCCAAACATTGTTGTAGACCAAGTACAACAATATTTGCAAATGGCAATGGCCTCTTTCAGCAGGATAATGTGCCCTGCCACACTGCACAGATTGTTCAGGATCTCATTGTTTGTTCTTAATCCAGTCAAGCATCTGGAGAGCATGCTGGACAAACTAGTCTGACCCTTGATGCTCTACCTCACAGATAACAGGACTTAAAGGATCTGCTGCTAATGTCTTGGGGCCTAATATCACAGCACACATACAGAGGTCTTGTAGAGTCCATGCATCAACAGATACGAGGACCTACACGATATTAGGCAGGCGGCTTTAATGGTTTTAATGTTATGGTTATGTTATGTTTAATGTTAATGTTAATGGAATGTTACGCTGTTTAAGAACAGAACCTCCAGTCTTGGCCCCCCAGTGGTGAAACGATTTTGCTCATACGATCAGAGCTGTTGAGTCCCTCGCTGTCTTTAAGCATCATCTGAAGACCCTCCTCTTCAAGGGGCACCTAGGGGACTAACTAGACCTCACGCTTATCGCTTGCATATTTTTTCCTATTTATGAAAAAAAAAAAAACCTTGGCCACTTACCCACTTCACTCTTGTCCATGTTTTTTGCTAACTGTGTACTAGCCTCTGACTTTTTCTTTTTGACAGGGTTTGTTAACGTGTGTAACTTAGATGGTGGTAACTTGGTTAAAAGCAGATGTTGATTTGACTGTAGCTTCGCAGGTATGAGGAACAGATGTGGACTACTGAAGCAGTGGTGTACGTTGCTCTGGATAAGAGTGTCTGCCAAATGCCCTAAATGTAAATGGCTGATAAGTGCATATAGGGCTCCTGACCAAACAAAACTTGCAGACCTGCCCCTGGTTAAGCTAATAAAGCAGGTTTAAAAAGTCAGTACGCTCAGTAAAGAGACTGAAGCCAACTTAAAAACGTGTATAATGAAATAGTGATATTTCATATATTTATTAATAATCATCTTTGTTTTTTGCTGTTTTCTTAAAAAAAAAAAAACGATAGTCTAATGTGATCGGAGTACTGAAGGTGTTTATTATGGAAAAAACTAAGTACGGCAAAATTTAATATAGTAAAAATGGAGGCAAAACAAAAAATTTGAGGCGTGCATTTTGATCAGTGCAAAAATGTTCTAGCTCGGGGATGGTGTAAGGGGTGAAGTGACATTGTCTTGTTTTACATGTCTGGGATAAAGAAGGGGCTAATCAGTTTGCTCGCCAAGTTTGCTCTGACACGCCAGTGGATTTACAGTCATATTATAACCATTTGCTTTTCCAGCTGAATGGAGCTTTCCCTCCTGTGCCTTTGGAAAAGTGTACAGTTTCCAGCTCACTCTGCATTTTTACTCCTAGTGCCGAATTTTGCATCTCACCTCCCTCTGCCCCCTTTTGTTTGCTTTTTGTTTGGGAACAGCTGTTGGGGTGCTGTTTTTTTCCTCTTCTTCTTCTTCTTGCTTTGGTCAGCTGTGGGTGCTCTGGGCTAAACAGGAGCAGATGGTGCTTTGCTGAGCGTGAATGAATGAAGCAGTGCAAGAAGAGTGAGCTGAATAGACCCCCCGATCCTGAATGGAGTCTATACAGCACCTGCCTCTACAGAGGAACAGTTATGATCTGTCTACTGTCACACACAGAGAGAGAGAGAGAGAGAGAGAGAGAGAGAGAGAGAGAGAGAGAGAGAGAGAGAGAGACAGAGAGAGAGACTGAGA
>JBBPCX010000040.1:17758046-17763081 GCA_037974365.1 Hydrocynus forskahlii
GGTTAGCTTTCTCTGAACAATGCATGGCAGGGTTAGTTCACTTATTCTTCTTTACCAATAGCGGTAGCTAATAAAACAATAAACAAGGAGCAGCCTAACAGGCAAATGATGCTGTATTTACAGAAATCAGTGCTAGGTGGGCTAATATTCTTTGCACATATAGAGGTGGTTAACTAGCATTTGGCTAATGCTACATAGCTAATATGACTAGCCTAGGCCTGGCTATCAGTTAGTGACAAACATTGGTTGGCCATCACTAGCTAGCCTGTTAACCACCTCCATAAACTACGAAACCAAACGCCTTAATTTTCCCCTCTAAATGACCTTAATTTTGAATGTATGGGAAATTTCCTGTATGGGAAATTAAGGGAAAAAGTGCACAGATAAAGGTTGATTAAAGGGTAAAACTACTGAATTTTCTCCTTACTTTTTTTAATTTGCCCCTTAAATAATAGAACCTCCTGAATAAACGCCTTAAATTTAAGATGAAGGGGTTTCCCACTCATGCCTTAAATCTAATTTTAAGGTAAAATTAAGTGGGTCAGTTTCACAAATTAATGGCCACTTAATTCAAGTTACCAGGTTTGGTGTATTTTCAGGGGTAAATTAAGGTAGAGTGAAACATATTTTTTATATTGTTTATCATTGTGATATGAGATGACAATTTTAGCCTACTAAGCACTGATTTCTGTGAATGTAGTGTCTTATAGTGTATTAAAAAAGCTGGCATGCATGCCTCACGTGTTGAAGGGTTCGGTGAACCCCCCCCCCCCCCCACACTATTTAAAGCCCTATGTAGACTTGGTCCCAAAGGCCAGCTGATTATAAAATCTTCTAGAACAGTTAGCAGTAAAAGTGAACACTTCATATTTTGTTAAGAACTGGACTTGGAGTGCTCCACTTAACTTCTCCCACATTTTACAGAGGGCACAGTGCTTAGCTCTCTGCCCCACCTTTGGTCTTGAATGTCAAGTTCTTTGTGCTAATGTAACTGGCCGGCCAGGGCCCAGCAACACAAGTTCACAAAGCCCGAGCAGTCCAATGCATAAAGTTCACTGCTGCAGGAAAAAGGTCAACAGAGGCTGAACAAGCCTCAGTCCAGCAGACTGCAAGGTCAGCATCTTCCAAACAATGGCAGCCACCGGGCACTGGGTTCAACAGGTTTCTAAACAAAGCTGAGCCATTGTGCTAGCGTGTTAAGCCGAGGCTGCTCGGGACCAGGTGCCTCAAGTCATGTCAAAGTTCATGCTTGCCCTTTAGAGCTTGTGGGAGGGGTGCTGTGGGGCCAAGTAAAAACTAGAGCTGCAGAATATCTCTTTTTTAGATTTGTAAGATCGTCAATTTTAATCTTATTGACAGCTATCGATTCAACAATGAAACTGTAAGCAGAATAAGCAGAATTCAGCATTTGTTTCTTTCCACTTCATGTACCCGGTTTTGTTGCCCCCTTCAGGTGCAAGAAGAAACTCTCCTAGATATACTGCACATGTAACCGTATAATAGTCAAGTTTTAAACACGGAAAAATCAACATTTTTGTCCTAATTTATTGAATTTTCAAATTCCCAGCCTTAAAATAGACTAACCTGTAGTGTACCCCAATATAATTAAATGTCAGGTAGTCAAAAAAACATCGTTCTGGTGAGAAAACAATACCAGAATGGGTACCCCCCCCCCCCCCCCCCCTCACCAAACAACACCACTCTATTCTGTTGATCTGGAGTGGCCACAAGCTGTAAGGGTCAGAGCACTGGGCAGCAGGACGTCCGCCGCTCAGACATTATAATATCTGTGCTGTCAGCAAGAGAATACAAGATACCAATCCATCATTAAAAGCAGGATTCGAATCACATCTGGCTTTTCTGATCGATGGTTTAAACGTAAATATATACACACAGCCATCCATCCACCCACACACACACACCAAACAAACAATAGCATGCTTACACACAAACAGACAAGTGCATATCTATTCCCACACAGACATGAGACACGCAAACACGTACACATATGTAGAGGCTCACAAAGAAGCACATGAAACACAAACAGAGAGAGAGAGAGAGAGAGAGAGAGAGAGGTGTACTCAGAAACACAACATTTACAGTAAACTACGTTGGGCCTTAAAAAAAATATAAGGCCAGCTCATGTAACAGTGCGACTAGTTTCTGCAGGCAATGATGCAATCGCTTTAATGAAAGGTTATCTGGTTGGAAAGCAGCGTGTGCTTTCTGCAACACATTCTTCACTTATTTATATTTAACAGCTGAACTTTATGTGACCATTTTTTAATAGCAATGTTTCATGTTTATATGTGTCTATTTAACAGCAGAACAGGCGAAACTCATTATCAGATCAACCTATTTCAACTCGCACTACTGATCTGCTGTGTAACTTCTGAAACAGAAAAAGACCCTCTATCAGCACTGCCATGACGTGTTCTAAAATAAAATGGTGAAGCTGAGAAGGGAGGGGGTGAGAGCAACAGTACAAAATAAAAAACCCCCCAAAAAAGTGAAAAATTGTTTTCGTGTGCCATAGGAGTTTTTGTCCTGACTCGCATAATTAAGGAACAGAACATGAGAGTGAGTTTGATATATGTGTCAATATAACATCTGTGCCCGGGAATAATCAGTCATGTTTTTCATGATTATACACAACCTCGAGTGTTATATCGATTTTAGTCCAGCGAAAAAGCAAAAGGCTCTAAAAAATGTATCGAATGTGATTTAATATTGGCCATTCCTTCCAGGAAAAGTAGAGCCTTTTCTGTTCTGGATCTCACCGTGAAACTGTCCCTGTTTTAGACTCAGCTCAGCTTTATATCAGTTTTTGACGCATTAACCTGAATGCGTTTTTGCTCCAGCCAGAGTGTAAAGCATATTCCAGCCCATCTTGTTTTCTAATTTCGATCTAATACCTGTTTTATTTGTTTTGTCATCATTGAAGAGCTTTTACAGTTTGGGAATGTGATGTAGGCCTGCTGTCACACTCTTCTTCAGAATCTGACCAAAAGAGATGTAGTCTATAGGTACGTTTCCATAGGTATACAGGAACCCAGCTGTACCTAAACTGTAGTGCAATGGTATGGAGTTTGCCGCTCACTTTTTAAAACCTGTCCATAGTGTATCTCAATCCGGTAATGAGTTTTTGACACGTCAGCGGTTCAGTTCTCTCCACAGTTTATGGCTGGTCGTCCCAAAACCTCGTCCATGGAGTCGAACCAGCGGAAAGTTTTTCCATAAGAGCTGCTTTTGTTATTGTGGTCTTTTATTATTTGTAGTCTTGAGTTTTCAATTTTTTCTCTGCATTCTTTATCAGTGCCAAAACCCAACCGTGCGAAAACCGAACCCAGCGGACTTGTTAGTGATGTCCTGGATCACATTCTCGTTTCTCACAGAGTTAAGGATATTTAGTCATGCTCAAACCTCGTCGACTTCCCAGTTGTTAGTTTGTATCTCCATTGTTGTTTTATTATGAGGACAAAAAAAAAAAATCAGTAGTCTCTTTTCAAGTCCGTCTGTTGTCATGACAACATTCTGACCAATCAGAAAGCACTGATGTAGTCAGGTTGACCGGGGCTCGCTTTTAGCCCTGCTGTCAAGCAGCTCGGGTACGGGTCGCTTTATTTGGAATGGAAAAAGTTGTGTCCTTTTTGTACTTTGGTAAAAAAAAAAAAGGAGAAAGTAAAGAACATTAACTTCTCAGCTAATCAGATTGTGCCTTCTGAACTGCTGTATAAATCTTCCCAAAAGTACTTGAGCAGAAGTTCTATTATCATTTGAAAATGCTCTGGAGAGAACAGCGGGACATTTAACTCGAGCACGCAGCCGTTACAGTCCCACCTCTGTTTAACTGTCACGTAGACTAGAAAGTGAAAGAGCATTTCTGCTCAATTGAAACAACATACAATATTCATGTGCTGAATACGAGATGACGGTTCGCTCTGGGTTTTGCCTCGGCCCATTCGTTTTAAGCCACATTGGCCTTCTTTTTTCTCACCAAGAACGATGAATCAATCCTTAATAATGTGTGATCAATTCCTTAATAAGTGTGATCAGCGTTTCAAAAAAAAAAAAAATAAATTAGTGTAACCATCTTTGCCCCTTTTTTCTTTTCGTAGTGAAGGGTCTCTGAGATGTAGCCCTCGCTGTGAGATATTTGTCCACAGCGTGACCGCGCGGCTAACGGGGTTATAGACTAACAAGGCGCTGCATGCATTATTGATGCTTCGCTCCACCAGATAGTACTGAATAATAACTGCCATCCCTGCTCTCCTCATTACGGCCTGTTTTAAAAGATGTGTTCGGTCGCCATGGACACAGTGCTTCCATCCCGAACCACGTGACCCACCACCCTCCCCCTCCTTGCTCGCGATCCCTCGTCATTGAAATTCAGGTCACGTGTGGCGCTCTCTGTTTTTAATTTTCATTTCTTTGCAGGCACTTTAAGACTGTTGCCAGCGCTTATTTGCAGTTTTCTCGCAGCAGCACCCTCCCCCCCCCCATCACACCCCCCACCCCCCGACAGGACAGATGCTGCAATTAATCACAGCGAGAGAAATTGGGCTTCTTCCTCTGCCTCTTCTTTTGCCTCTACAGCGAGGGAATAGGCTTGAGAGCCAATCACGAGCATCCTCTCTCCCTCAAATTGGACACACATTTACAAACCCACTAATTGAGGACCGAATACGGCTTTTGAGGATTCTATTAAGCAGGGAGCGGATAAGCAGGAGGGACGCACCGAGATGGGAATTTCTGTGGATATTTGCAGATGCAGAAGCTGATACATATACATGCATATCATGTAGACATTGGGGTTAGATCGGTATACATTTATTTATAGGGGGTTATCATAATGCCTGGGAATCCTCAAATGTTATACCAACACTTTCATATCGATTCCTTGTGGATAATATGTAATTTGTTCTGGTAACTCCTTTATATTTATATATATATATATATATATATATATATATATATATATATGCACACAATAATGTTTGCTTATATATACATATTGTATTTAATACACAATATA
>JBBPCX010000040.1:17773656-17787165 GCA_037974365.1 Hydrocynus forskahlii
CCAACCACTGCAGTGTACGTCCTGCACAGGCACTAATTAGCTAATAGTATTGGTAGGGAGGTACAAGGCTTCTTGTGTCAGCGTAGTCTGACTGGTGAGGAACGAGTCAATAACCAATCTGTTTATTCATGTCCCCACTGCACTGCTGCCATTTGCATTTTGATTGGAATATTGTCTGTAGCCACAGCTTGTATGTGCGGAGATGCTTTTGATAGTCTTCATAAATCTGTAAATAACTTCTTATCTAGAGAACAAAGAGGCCAGATGTGTCCTATGCTCCCTCCTGTGTTTGCCTGTATATATGTGTGTGTGTGTGTGTGTGTGTCTGTTTGTGTGTGTGGGCGCGCATGTGTGTGTGTGTGTGTGTGTGTGTGTGTGTGTTACCAAAGTAATCAGACAGTGAATCTACCCACTTCTGATGTGTAAAATCCTAAAAATCTTGACTCTTCTTTATTCACGATGATGTCTGTAAGAGGCTTGGCTCCCCGTATACAAAGCTGCTTGATGGTTGCTCTGGATATTTATGGGTATTATGGGTCCCCCCCCCAAATCCTAGAAGGTGCTAAATAGTTCAGTTTTCTTTTGCCTTTTAGTATAAACTAAATCAGAATCAGAAAACTTAACTGCAGCTATTAGGTGGGTATCCAGTCTGTGGTCTCTCATTTACTGTACCTGTACATTCACTCCAAATGCTCTCCTCTTCTAGTCACAAAGACAAAACTGAGAACAGCTAAAATTTCACGATATGTACTTTTGTGAGAAATGTGACAAATGTATTACCAGCATCACGAACGCATCATCAATAACTGCTGTTTTGTCATAAGAGCATAATTGATTACTTCTTTTTATCATGAAAGAATCATTAACAACTGCTTTTTTTGCCGTAACAGCATTAACGGTGACTTCTAAATATAAAAAAAATGACTATGACTTCACGCTTGTTTAAAATGCCTCAAGAAATAAATTTGGCTTAAAAAGTTGAAAATGCACGAGTCATTCATTTTGCATTCTACAGGCAGTGTATATATACAGGGTTACATATACTCAGGTGACGACACAGTTCCGTTCCTACGAATTTTGGTCTAAGTCGAAACACACCCTAGCCTACAACACAGTTGTAAAATCATAAAGTAGAACATAAAAACACAACTAAGCCACAGAAAGCAACAAAGCAACACAAACGGAACACTTCCGATTTTAACGGTCCAACATGGCGTAGGAAAGTGCACTGGGGGGCGCCAACTCGCTCACTCAGACGCTGCGTTACTGCGTATTCTTCTGCCATGCGCAACCAAACTAGTTTGTCCACGTAGTCCGTAAGTATGATGTTAACGGCGTAAGCTGAAACGCTCACGTCTCAATCTTTAAAAGTTTTAATGGGAGTGAGCGTCGTAAACTCGAAACGTCGCATGTCGAGACTGTCGTAACCCGAGGACCCCCGTGTATATATATCTATATCATGGCTCAGATGATACTTGCTTCATATCACAGCACTGGTGTGCCTGCGGGCTACTGTCCAGATACTAAAGATCTAAGCCTGATTGCCAAAAGGAATAAGACGCAACCCAGTGCTTAACAACATTCATGTCAAACACGGTGTCACCTTTGATCGCTGACTGTTTGCTTGTACTTCAAACAGGATCCAAACCTCCTTCGTCAAAGCTCCAGCCACTGCCGGAGAGGCAGTTACAACACTGACAATAACACAAACTGGTCGTTGACACTCGCGCTTGTGAACACAACAGCTGCATTAAAAAAAAAAACAGCTATGGTTTCTTCTCTTTCTCCCTCCAAAGGAAAAAGGAGTGAGATTTTAAAGAGCCTCGTCATGGACTGAGAACCTCAGGTCTGCTCCTAAAAGATACTGCCTGGAGAGGGGGGGGGTTGCAGTGGTGAATTTATTAAAAGCAGCTTGGTATGAGCTGTTCCACGCTGAAAAGAATGTTAACAAGTTCAATTTCCATTCAATCAGCCTCACTGTGCTCTTGGAAATGTTCCATTGGTGGAGGAGGGGTGTGAGTGAGGGAGGGAGGGAGGGCTTGGGAGGAGGGGGGGGGGTTGAAATCATCTATATGGTAATTATAAGGATGATTCTGGCAGTAACTTTGGCCAGCGTGAAAAGGTCAGCTCACTTAAAGATAGTTTATCAGTCCTCTGCAAATATTCACTCCTGCGCCGCCATTTAAAACCAACACGGCCGGGCATTATTTTTCCACCCGTTTATGCGTACCAGCAATAGACCCTCTTTCAAGCAAATAGAGGGAAGAAATTTATTTTTTGAATGGAGGAAAAGGTAAGTTGTTTGCTCACTGTTAAGACACTGTACTCTCTTTCTTCCGCCACCTCTCTGTCTCTCTTGCTCTCTCTGTATATATATAATGTATATATACAAATAAATATACCTATGTTCTGGAAGTACTACTGAGATATCTATCTATCTCTCACTGTCTCTGTCCATGTCTCTGTGATGGAGACATATATATACACACACACACACACACACACACACACACCCCTTCATCCCTTTCACACTGCTTTCTAACTGTTCAACCCAAAAACAAATTTGTCTCCCCCTTTCTCAGTACAAGACCACCTGACTCCCCCCTCCTCTCCATCTCTGCACAGTGGGTATTTAAAACTTGTTCAACATGATTTCATTTCATTTTGAGCACTGGCTGAGAAAACCAAATTACAGAATCAATCACGCAGAAGGTCAGGCTGAGACTTCATTACAGGTATTGCATGCCTGCATCAATATCTTTCATTTATGACCGACCCAATATGTCACAATGGCGGTCGGATATAAAAGAAGGGGAGAAAGAGAGAGGGGGAAAAAAAAGGACGGATAAGGAAAAAAAGAAACATGGAGGTGAAGGTGGGAGAAAAAAAAATCCACTTTAAGAAATTGATGTACAACCGATGTCAGAACTATTCAGGTTGGAAGGGAGATAACGGGGGGGGGGAGTGGGAGAGAGAGTGAGAGAGAGAGAGAGAGAGAGAGAGAGAGAAGAACAGAGACAGAGATGGACATTTTGAGAGAGAGATGAGAACGGAGACATGAACAGCAAGAAAGGAAGGAGAGGAGGAGAAAAATGAACTGAGAAAATGAACCGATGAAGCGAGAAAGAGAGAAAGAAACAAGAGTGAGAGAGAGAAAGAAGGAGAGCAAAACAGAGATAGTGAGGGGGAGAAAGATCAACAGAGGGAGGGAGGAAGAAAGAGAGATGAAGAGAGAGAGTGATAAAAGATGAACAGAGTGAGAGTGAGAGAGAGAGTGAGAGAGACATACAGAGAAATACAGAAAGAGAGAAAACGAGATGCACAGAGAGATGAATAAAGAGAGATAAACAAGGGAAGAAACAGATGGATGAAGAGAGAAAGAGAGAGAGGGAGCAAGAGAGAGACAGAGAGACAGAAGAACAGAGAGATGGACATTTTGAGAGAGAGAGCTGAACATGGAGAGATGAACAGCGAGAAAGGAAGGAGAGAAAGAGCAAAATGAACCATAGGAGAGTGAAGCGAGAAAGAGAGAGAGATAGATGAACAGAGAACGAGAGAAAACGAGATGAACAGAGAGAGAGGTGAATAAATAAAGAGATATAAACGAGAGGAGAGATAGATGGATGAAGAGAGAAAGAGAGAGAGAGAGAAAGAGGGTAAACAGAGAGTGAGAGATGAATATTGTACATTGCTGCTTTCTGCAAGACTGCTCAAATTTTCCATTTTATTCTCAGGGCTCGCAGAAAAGGTCCTGTCACTTTGTGAAGAATTACGTTTTAAACTGCGCTGCATTTCACCTGACAAACACCTGGCAACCCCAAAAACACCTTCCAGCATTTGCATGAGGACATCTAGGGTTGACACACAAATAAGCTATTATTCCCTGCTAGAAAAGGGGAACTAAATGTTACCGGCAATTAAGTATTACTGTCAATAAGCCATAATTCTTAACCAGTACATCCACCTCCAGCAATGACATACGGCCTTTGTGTTCTTATCTAAAGTAAACAAAATGCAAATTGTAATTTTTGATCCGAGATGACACACTGAATCATTTGCTTATGTAATTACAGTTAACACCATGTGGCGCTCTCTGGGCGCAAGCATGGGCCACGGAAGAAGAGAAAAGAAAAGTAAAGAATGAAAACCAACCTTTCCAGACAAGACGTCCAAAATGAATCATGTACACTCTCACCAGAAGGCAGACAGACTTTGTAATAATAAGATCTCTTTCAAGCACTTCTTTGTAGAGCGAAGCAGCATGTCTGAGGTTTCTGCTTGTAAAAACACTATATTACATTTAACTCTTACGATCCCAGCTATATTAGACTGAAGTATGTTTTTCAGTTTCTACATTCTTCAACTCTTCCACCAGAAAGGGTTCTTTTTTTGGGAACCATTTTTGGTTTTCTAAAGAACCTTTCCATTCATTTTTGTAAAGCGAGAGACTTTTCAAAGTTTAAAGAACAAAAACAATCTAGATGTTCCTGGAAGATGCCTTGATTTAGTAAAGGATCTTTACGATATGTGAAATTCTATATACCTTTTTCTGTGTATTTCCAAATGTTTAATGCCACCCTTTGTGGCAACCTATTTTTTAAAGCATGTACAGACTACAGTGACAATTAGTAATTCTTAAGTGGCAGAAGTGTTCATCACATGTTTGGACCAAGTCCCGTCCATTTAAAAGGTTAAAAGAAACACACTGCATTCCGATAGTCTCCTCAGGATTATCCACAAATGCTTAAATTGCTAACAATCTCTGGTGAAAATTATCAGTTGGGTCAGGTTAAAGATTAGGTCGAAGGTTGAAGTTCAGGTATATTTTTTTATTTCTACACTTTCTGCAGCCATTAAATAAAATGTCTACTTGTTTAAAGGTCCCTCAGTTGAACGATGCAATGTGCCTTCTTTGATAAAGTTGGTGGAACGTATATTTCAGTGAAATGTGTATCATTTACAAAACCATTATTATAGGTGATTTGTGTAGGTAGGCAAGGCAACATTTATGATTTTCTATATTTTGGCAGTACATGGGTTTTTGATATTATGGAAAGCTGCTGTTGTGTTGTTTCTTGGGGGGAAAAGTGAGAATTATTTTCACAGCAGGATGTTCTCACCCCTTCCATTTCACTCCATATTGCTCACTAGCAGCTCAACAAAGTTTCAGAACATTTTACCCAAAAAGAGCCAACGGAGTCTTAGTTAATAGGGTAACAGAGTTGCAGGGAAAACTATAGTATTTGATTATACTGATTAAAAACATAGAAGGCCATTTCTACTAGAGGAAAGATTAATCTCACCCCAGTAACTGTCTGTTTAAACTGCTGAAATCAGGCAAACGCTACAGGAGTATTACAGCAGAAACAGAGGGGCTCAGGAGGAGATTCTATGCTCAGGCCATAAGACTCCTTAACCAAGACATGCCGTCTTTTAACCATTCATTACAACACTAACTGAGCTTCTCTACCTCCCTGTATCTAAGCTGTGGTCTGTTATTTATCTCTATATACATAAAAAACAACCAGCACATTGCACTTTACAGTGTACATTTGCACACCAGATTTTTACACTTGTAAAATGTTTACTTAAACTTGTTTACGCTTGTATTGTTTATTTGAATATCTATTTTTCTACATTTTTGACTTGGTTCTAGCCTTTAATTTTCTCTTTAACTTCTTGGTATTATATTGCGCAGTCTCAGTTTCAAGGACGTATTTCACTACACCTTGTACTTGTATAACTGAATATGTAACAAGTAAAGAATCTTGAATCTTGAAAGAAACTACCAAAATAATTTACATTTAACTTCAAGATCAGCTGATTTATAAAGATATTTTGCAATATGTTAGCTGAAGTCTTCACATACAAGATAATGTGTTACTAGAAACACAAATAAAGATTAATACAGTAAAACACAATGAGAGTTTCTTGTTTGCCAAATACTTTTTTTTCAGCCCAGAGGCTATTTGTAGCAGAAGTTTGGAAAACTAACAAATGAATATCACCCAGATAAACAGCTTTAACCATTTATGTGTTTAAACTTACACCATTAGATTATAACGCACACAGGTTGAAGGTAAGTGTTTTTCTTGTCAGTTTTTGTTGTTGCTGTCATAGCTTGGGAACCCATCATAGGAGTAGCGACATCATCATGATTTTAATCAATGCGGGGATGTAGCTTTAGAGATCCTCCCACACTGTTGTGGTTCTGCTTTTCTGCACAGTGCTAGTGAGTTAGAAAAACTCAAGATGTTTGAGAAGAGACTTTATAAAAACACGATTTTCTTCAGGATGAGTGCTGAATTACTGCAGATGCTCTTATTGGCAGCGATGACCCTTGAGAAATTTTAGAAGTGTATACAAAGCAACTATGTAGCAGTACACAACCCGTAAGATTATAAACAAATTGGGGCTTGAATGCTAAAGTAAAGTAAAGACGCCCTTATCCAGAGCAACTTACAATCATTAGTTACATGGACAGTCCCCCTGGCGCAACTGAGGGTTAAGTGTCTTGCACAAGAACACAATGGTAGAAAATGGGGGTTCGAATCTGCGACTTTGTGATCATTGGGTTCACAGGCAAGTGTTTTATGCACCAGGCTACTACCACCCCTATGGTCACGTATAAATGATAGAGATGAGTCTTTCAGATTCTTTATTACTGAATTTTTTGTTGTAAAAAAAAACATTTTATTGCGTCTTATTTTCACCTTGTTAAATGACTGGTATATTTAACTGAAAAGGGTGAGATACAATATGGTCATAGAACAGCAGCCACAGGTTTTGGGAGAAAACTCTGTTCTGTGAACTGGTGAAACGGCTCTTGAATGCTGTCCCGCCTCGTTGGTTTCGGGCAGCTCTGAAAATCAGAGTGCTCCCATGCTGTGAGACGACGGCGAGATTAAAACAAGAGCGAAGCGAGACGCAGGGAGCTTGTTAGTGGAAAGTCGATTAAATAAATAATGACTTCATGTTCAAGGCTCTGCCGGCCGCCCTGGCGGCTGATGAGCGTGTTTCACTGAGCCGGGGTGTCCGAGGCTGAGCCAGCATCTGCGACCTCCTTAAACCAGGGTGTCGTCATATCAGAACCTCCTACCTCCAGTAACTTTTCAGGAGAATGACAAAATGTACTAACTTTAATGAGGTTTAAAGAGCAGCTGGCCAGGTTTTTAAATGGTATAAGTAATAAAAATCCAGAAATATGGAGTTACGAACTTTTAATAGGAAAGTGACACAGGGATACATTACACAAGTTTTACCCCATTTATTGCCAAAATATGCTGCAATGAGCAAAACAACTGTACCAGCCCTAGTTTGCGAATTTTGGGGTCAGTCAGAGAGCATGGTGGACACAGAAAATGGGTGTGTGAGGGTCACAGATTTTCATTTCTTCCCTCATCTCATTTTAGACTATATACAGCTCTGGAAAAAAATAAGAGACCACTGCAAAAATGCTCAGTTTCTCAGGTTCTCAGGTTCGTTTATAGGTGCAAGTATTGAACTGAACAGCTTTGCCTTAGTTTTTAAGAAATGCTGACAATATTTTTTCCAATTTCCAAGTACAAATATTGTTCTTTAAAGCATAATTTTTAAGGAAATAACATCAAAATAAGACAGCACAGCACAGCACAGCACACAGTGTGAACAATGTAAAATTCTTTCTCTGTTTTTAACCCATTCACCAAGTGAAGCAGGGGGCTGTGACCAACGAGGGGCGCCCGGGTAGCAGAGTGTAGGGACGGTACCTTGCTCAGGGGAACCTCAGTGATGACACTAGCATTGTTGTGATTTGAACCCACAACCTTCTCACTAGGTAACCTAGCTGCCCCATTAGACTTGATCCTGCCCTGGTTTCGAACTGGGGACCTTTCGTGCGTTACCACCCGAACCTCTAGTCGTTTTTGTCCTGTATGGAACTAAGACATGATTTAGAAAGTACTTCAATCCATGATTTTGAAAAAAAAAAATATTCACAACAGTTTCCATTAAATGTCCAGTTCTGTGCTGTTTTTTTTTGTGTTGTTGTTGCAATGTTATATATGTTCACCCATATATAAATAACAATACATCATACATCAAATCTATTACCTAACAGCTTACTGATTTGAAGCAAGCTTGTAATGATTTAGTACTAACGGGTTGGAAGCTTCCATTCCTACATTTAGCCTCACACCTCTAGCAAAATGAAAAGCAAATTCTGTTGTCTGCATGCGATTCTATTCCTTTAAAGAATCTGATTTCTTAAGCATTGTCTCTGTGGCCTAGTATGATAGAGATCAAATTCCAAATTCAAAGTGAGCATCTGTGAGTCTTTCAGACAGGAAAATGACAGGAAGAAAAATGGAGAGAAAGAAAAGGAGAGAGAAACAACCAGACAAAGCCACCGGGGGAAGAGCAAAGGGCCTGCATTCTCCCAAACATGCTTTAATAGAGTCCCGACACAATCAGAAGCCCAGCCTGGTGACGAGTCTAAAGAGGAATAAATGTTTGAGAATCAGATCTAATCCCTTCGCGGCGCCGTGAGAACTGGCCGACCCGTAATTGTGTCAAGGTTCCGTTTTTCCTCCAGATGTAGACGAGCCTAACTGACCATGAAATGAAAATTCTTTTTTGCCAAAAAAAAGCCTTCCGGCGGTCACTTACGGCGCACAGATATTTTAAAAGCAGCGATTATTTTACATGCTGGCAGCAGGGGGACAAGTGAAGGAAGGAAAAGCTCTAAAATTTTATGGTGCTTGTCCATTTGGGAATGTCGATAAAATTAAAAATGGACATTTGTGCATAAAAATTATGCTTTGTTTGAAACAAAAAAAGAGGCTTTCCATGACCCAACCGCTTATTTTCGGCATCATATGCTGTTGCAATATTAAATAAACCATTAAAGAAAGAAGGAACAAGAAGAAAAACAGAATCAGCTCAGGGCTTATGACCTTTTATGCTTTCTTATATAGTCGTATTTCGGTGACAGAGATTTCATTTCTGTAATAGCAGCGTGTAATATAACTAGTCTAGCCGTGACATTTCCCTCTCTCACTCCTCAATGCAGTCATATTGTGGTGGCATTTAGGAGCCACTCCTTTTTTTTCCGAATTAACCATCATAACAGCTCAATCATAAAACATTATCGTTATGAAGAGACAGAACATCTGCGATGATGCTCCATTCAATGTCACTTTTCATAACGGCAAGGGGTGAAGGCAATATATTCGTACACAGATTTGACCTTTATGAATGGTGTCTTTATCCACCCATGTTATATATACAATGATAATTAAAGGTTCTTTCCAAATATCCTCGCAAACCATGGCGGAAACAGGTCAAGAAAAACAGTTTTACTCATCTGAACTGGGCGCAAGTTTTGTTAATGCTAATCTAAGTGAGGGGCGTCCAATTCTACCCACAAAGTCCTGGCGTGACTGCAGGTTTTTGTTCCAACAAACTGATTTGACTTATATAATGAAGTGTCCTTCAGCTTGTCTGGGATAAAAACAAGACTTGACTCAACGTGAAAACCTGCAGCAACAATTTTAGAGAGTGCCATGACGAAAATGATCAATACGGAATGTAAAAATGACTGGAAAAAATGATCTGGCCTCAGTACAAAGACAAATATGTCCCTGTTCACTCAATACATCCATTTTTGACTTCATTCTTCATCAGTTGTGAAAAGAAAAACTATCATATTTCTATTCACTCCCATGTACGCCAAACATCTGGGTTTGTTTTGGCATTGCTTAATGGCGTATAGGACTTCAGATGCTGAAATGCATCTTCTGCAATCAGACCAAGCTGCATCATTTAACAGTGACAGCTGTGCAAATATAATCAGCTAAGTCAAGGACAGTTGGATTTCTTTTCTTTCGCAACTGTTTTGGAGGGTTTTTTTAGTTTATTGGTAAATACAGTGCTGATTGAATGCTCACCACAGGGAGTCCATTGTTGATGCCCACTCCCTCTTGCTCCATCAGGTTTCTGGAGATGGTTATGGAGGGCAGGTCCAGGCTCTGAGGGGGAAACTGGGGAGTGAAGGGACCCCGCTGCGTGTTGGTGTGTTCGGGGAGCCCGGGGAAGGGCGAGCCCCCCTCCTGCAGGCCCATCCCAGACTCCGTTTCTGGAGGGGGGGTGATGGGAGGGATCTCAAACTCCTCATCGCCGAGATTGGGAGTGTGAAACGTCTGTGTGAGAGAATGAAGGAAAGACACACAGGTAAATATTACATGATATAGTTACTGTTGCAGAACATGTTGGCACAAACCCCTACAAGAGTCAATAATGCACTTTTGCTACACATTTAATTTGCAAAGTATAGATATAGAATTGTAGGTTTGCATAATTCATTACAGAATTACTTGATTTACATTTTGAACTTGGTGAAATAGTGACAAAAACATGGAAAACATAGAGGATTTGTTCTTTTGGCAAGACTAAATGCAACCCAATGACTTTTTATCCAGCTCCATTGATAATAAAATATCTAATCTTCTTACAAACACAGTCATACAACTGCTTAAAGATTTCCAGTCTGCAGTTTGAACATCATTTCACTGCTCCTTTCAATGCGTGATGACTGAGAAATGATTTACCAAACGTAAGAGGAGATGTACACATTATGGGGGACCCTAATAGTTTGACAATGCTGAGAGTGTGCAGTTATTTTATGTACATATTGGACATCCCATGGAGTTCCAATTTAAAACCACTTTATAAATATAGGCCCAGACTGCTGTAATATTAGCACTGTGTAAATTACAGAGAGCTTATCTGGGGCTTCAGCTCCGTAATGCTCCATGCCAACAAATCTGACCCACAAAACGTATTCTGGATTGCTGGGGGGGTGGTGGTGGAGGCTGTACTAAGCTGAGCAATTTAATTCTCACAAAAGAAATCAAAACTGCGACTATTCCACTCATGCAGTCTGTTGAAAGAGAGTGCAGGAGAGAAAAGAGACATCAAGCTCTGTAATATCATGCTGGCATCTTACTCGCAAGCAGCCGTGATAGAGGCTGGTTAATCTAAGACTGGAAAGATGCTGGGATGAAGAAAGGAGAGAGAGAGAGAGAGAGAGAGAGAGGATTTAGAACAGGCTGGTCAGAAGTGTTTCGCTTTGTTCCCCACACTAGCGGCCGTAAATCTGCTCATCAAAACGGCCTAATCCTGCAGCCTGAGAATTAAACTCCACCGTCACGCTTAATTTACTTAGTTTGGCTTCTTGGAGATGGAATTTCTCACCTGCTCGTGGTTCGTCTTGATCAAGACGTTCTCACCGTTATCTCTTTTTCTGTTTTCTCGCTCTCTCAATCTGCCAATCAGTCTCTCTCTCTCTCTTTATCTGTTTCTCTCTCTCTCTTTGTCTCTCTCTCTCTCTCTATCTGTTTCTCTCTCTCTTTGTCTCGCTCTCTCTATCTGTTTCTCTCTCTCTTTGTCTCTCTGTCTTTCTCTCTTTCTGTCTCTCTCTGTTTCTTTCTTTCTTTCTGTCTCTCTCTCTCTCTGTCTTTCTCTCTCTGTCTCTCTCTCTCTGTGTTCTAATGTTCTCCGTCTATGCATTGTCTATCTATATGCATTGTCTATATATCTATATAAGCAGCAGAAAATCATATGCTTATAAGTTGGGAAGTAACCCTTATGATCTGTCCAAAACATAAACTGGTCTGATTTAGCACATAGCTATATTAAGTGACCAGTTAATCATACTGGTATCCACCACAATATGATGCTTATTGTGGCTGTATCAGCCCAGAAGTTGCATATCGGTGCATTCCTATTACCTACAGCTGCATATATCTGGACCATTCTCAGTCCTAAATAACCCATTTTTGCTATTTTGGTCTTGTTTAAGTTTTATTTTCGTGCACACTTCCTGACCCAGCCTCGGGCCATCCATTTTTTCACTCCACATTTCTTTCCAGGTAAAAATGTGTTAATTATTCTAACATAACACTCGTGCGATGATGTGATACCATCTCAACATGTAAATAACTTTTTTGAAAGTTATTATACTTCAACCCGGGCTCTTAGCAAATAGCAGAATTAACTAGGGTTGGGCAATACAGCAAATCTTACAGGGAGAAACTCGCAGCTGGCCAGTGTTCCTTAAGGAGTGAGTTATTGCCGAGACGTTTTCATTGGACCAACACAGTTCTAGACATTTTCAGTTGAACTGAGCAGGAACATGCTGACACAGTCCTTGAATAAAGAACTTGCTTTAGTACAGACACACACACACACACACACACACACACACACGCACACACACATATATATATTCAGATCAACACACACACATTTACACAAATACTTAAAACTAATTTGTCCATGCCACAAGGGCCAGAGCCAACTATTCCAAACGTTCCACCCATAATCTCTCTCTCTCTATCTCTCTCCCTCTCTCTCACCCTCTCTCTCCCTCTCTCTCCCTCTCTCTCTCTGCCTCTCTCTCCTTTTTCCTCTGGCCTCTATCCAGTGTTTAACTTTTCTGCTGGTCCTCTTGCAGCTGGGAGCATGTGCAGAAGCAGCTCTGTGTTCATCAGTGCTGGAGCTCGAGGCTTACAGCATGTAGGACATATTAACATCGCCTTGGGCCAAAAGTGTTTAGAGATCCACACAAGTCAGCTTACAGCCACAGTGCTCATTACTCCCTCCGTGTGTTCTGCTCAAAACAGGCCTGCTGCAGACGGTAGCATTAAAACACATGTCAACAGTCCAGACAGGGCCCAAAGATATACAAGTGATCAGAGTCATGTGGACAAGAGAGAAAGACAGAAAGACAGAAAGATAGAAAGAAAGAAAAATTCAGAGAGAAAATTAAAGATAAGGTTAGATTTAGATACAGAAGGTGTCAAAAAGAAAGAAAGAACGAAAGAAACAAAGAAAGACAGAAAGGAAGAAAGAAAAATGAAAGAAAGAAAGAAAGAAAGAAAGAAAGAAAGCCAGAAAGAGTCAAGAGAAAAAATGAAAATTCGGGAGGATAATGTTAGATTTAGAAAAGGGGGTAAGAAGGCAAAGTAAAGGTGACAGAAAGAAAGATAGAAAGAAAGATGACAGAGAGAGAGAGAGAGAGAGAGAGAAAGAGTGTGTGTGTTGAAAAGCGGGTATTCTTTTGCTTGGCCCCATGACCTTTCTCTGTGAATAAGACCTGCACTGCCAGCATGTTTTTACAATAACAATGAAAAAGAGAGAGAGAACAAGAGAGGGAGGGAGAGAGAGAGAGAAAAAGAGCAGTGCCCCCTGCCCTAAATATCTCTAAAACACAAAGCTAAGCAAAGCGTCTGTTGTGACTTCCAAAGACCACACGGTGCGTCTCTTTCGTGTTGCTTTTTGCAGAGCGAAAACACAACAAACACGACCGTGACCTTTAGGAATAACAAAGCACAGGCTGCTGAAGAGGAGGGAAGGAGAAACAGAGGAAAGAATAAAAAAGTCTTAGAGAAAGAGCTAGAAAGAGAGAGAGAGAGAGAGAGAGAGAGAGAGAGAGAGAGAGAGAGAGAGAGAGAGAGAGAGAGAGAGAGA
>JBBPCX010000040.1:17799255-17810800 GCA_037974365.1 Hydrocynus forskahlii
GAGAGAGAGAGAGAGAGAGAGAGAGAGAGAGAGAGAGAGAGAGAGAGAGAGAGAGAGAGAGAGAGAGGGGAGTGCTCAAACAGTGCTCAAACAGTGCATTGTGGGAAGTGCATGCCTCATTTCATCATTAATGGGAGTGCAGCTGCAATACAAACACAGCAAGCAGTGTGTTTGCGGGTTGTGTGTGTGTGGGTGGGTGGGTGTGTGTGGGTGGGTGTATGTATGTGCCTGTGCATGTGCATACTTGTTTTAGTACATTTTCCTGACAAAAGCATGGAAACCAGGGCTAACCTAAATGTTTATGTTTGGGTTTAAAACCAGACTGAAGGGTTATAATGTTCAATTATATAATCCATAACTAATACACATGGGACATATTTATGACCTTACATTAAACATTGTACATTGTGTGTGTGTGTGTGTGTGTGTGTGTGTGAGTGTGTAATTGTCTTTAACTTATTCAAATCATGAGCATTCACCCATCTTTCAATCCTATTACCTGCTGTGCTTGGCCCCCTCAGATTCATCCCCTTTCGCACATGTACCTCACAGACCTCATGAATATTAACTCCTGCGGGCAAAAACAAGCACTACGCCCAAATCAACCACAGGAGAGGGACCAATTTTTTACATTTCCCAGATAAAAATACAGCACACCTCAGCTTTTGGGAGACAATTACTACAAGCGAGGGAGACGGCAACATGAAAAAAATACAAAACAAAACGGCTGATCGTAGTGCAGAGAGGGAGGTAGAGCCTAAGGAGGAAGTAGTAGAGGCACTGCAGAGTGTGTTATTCTCACACCCTTAGCGAGTGTGTAAACGCTAGTGCGCTCACAGTGGGGTGACGCTGAGCCGGACGCCAAAGCAGATTAGCCCTGATGGGGGGGAGTAGGAGAGCGAGAGAGAGCGAGAGACAGAGAGTAAGAGAGAGAGAGAGAAAAGAGAAGAGTGAAGTGGGTCAGATCAGACAATGAGGCCTCTGTAATTAACTGGACAAGAAGGGCATGGAGAGCGGCTTGTTAGTATAGAGTAACGAGTGCAAAGACACGCCCCTAACTTCGCTAACGACTAGACCAATCAAATTCGCAGAGATTCCTGCCACAATTTAGTAACGTGGGCTAAGTACAAGTTCTTTAACAGAGGAGTGCATGTGACCCTGTGCAGAGTCGTCCAGGCTGGAGATTGGATTTTAAATGCTTCGAGGTTACAAGAAGTGAGCCAAATTGCCTCCTGCCTCGCGTTACATACGTCCAAATCACAAACACACATTAAAGACCTCTAACCCTTTACATCTTTAGACGTCAAGTAAAAAGTCAAATGTGTCAATAGAGAGTGTAGATTACGAGTAAAACGTCTTGTGTAACTATGAAATGAAAGATTTAAATGTGCAATTAAGTTGGACTGTGCACCGTCTGTCTATCTATCTATCTACCTCTCTCTTTATATATAGATAGATAAAGCTTTTTTTTTCAGGATACGTATAAATATATATATATATATATACTGTGAAAACACACTCTGTATTTGCATATACATACTCTATATTTCTAACCATAAAGATTACACTGCTGCAGCCGAATAATACTAGCTGTGATATTTTCCCTGCACTGTTGTCCAGCTTTGTGTTCCTTAGCAAACCCATTTCCTTGTTTATGCCTCGGCCAAACAGGCTTTCATAACCTTAACACAGGCATATTCTTATGCACACATGTCCATGGGGAAATAAACTGCTTGGTATCCATTATAAAGTGCCAAATTATTCCCCTCCCGCCCCCCCCACCCCCCTCAGGTATGGACAATATTGCACCACCCTGAGCTACTCTTGCCCTCTCGTTACATCTGTGTGTGTGGAAAAGGCCTGCGTTTCGCATGACCACAGGCCGGCAAAGGGGAAATCACGGTACTGATGCAGTCGAGTGCATTGAAATGAAATGAATCTGAAGTTTGTTGGCTTCAAGCTGGGACAAAGACGAAGCCAGAAAAGGGTTGATCTTACAATGACTCGGTTTGATACTGATTCTTTAGGACTATGATTTTTCAGAGGATTCGCTTTCATTACTTTTTCTCACTCTCTCTACCTCTCTCCCATTCTCTCTCTTTCTCTCTATCTCTCCCTCTCTCTCCTGCTCACATTCTCTCACTCTCTCTCTCTCATTCTCTCTCTCTTTCTCTCTCTCCCTCTCTCGCTCTCTCTCCCTCTCTCTCTTTCTTTCTCTCGCTCTCTCGCTCTGTCTCTCCATCTGTCCCTCTCCCTCTCTCTCTCTCTCTCTCTCTCTCTATCTCTCCCTCTCTCTCTCTCTTTGCAGGCCAGCATTTAGTTTACATTATACTACATTATAATGTAAATAAATATTATAATGAAACTGAAACAACATTCCAACATTGATATTATAATATAGTTGTTTAGATTTTAAATCCCTGTTCCTCAGCTGTTGCTAGGGTGATGTTGAGGGCTGACCTCTGCACAGAGCTTCACTTAAAGCAGAAGTCTAGTGCTGATGCATTTTCCAGTCCTTTTTGTAAAGAAGAAAGGTTACAGCTGTGTCACACTTGCTCTTTCACTCCGTCACTCCCTCACTTACTCACTCTTTCATTCACTCACTCACTGACACGCTCTCCCGACCGTTTGTTTTTATCTCCTTTTAAGATTTGGCAGCCCGCCAGCTCGAGGCCTCTCATTGGTGGACTCGGAGAGGACGGAGGGGCGGAGGTACGCGGCAGTTGCATTGTGGGTAAGGAGAGGCTCAGTGGGGGTTGTCTTTGATTTCGGAGGTTTCTCTACACTAGATGTATTCTCATTTACAAACCAATACAGCGCAGAGCATGTGCAGCTGGCCATAACAGATCACAGGGGCTATTCAAAAGCAGCAGGCAGTCTCACATGGGGCACACACACACTCACACACACACAGGCACATATACAGACACACAAACATACACACGCACATATGTACACACACACTATCGCAGTGGTACATTTGTAAGCTCGCTCTTTGGTCCAGCCGGGCCACGCAGAGAGCTAAAGCTGGGTTGTTTTGATCCGCAAGAGGAATCGATTGCTAAAACTCAGTTTAGAGCTCAAATCATTACATACTGGCCCTAAACCCAGCAAGAGACTACAGCCTGCCTGTGAGAGACTGCACATTAGAGCCACACTCTCTCTTTCACTCTCTCTGTAACTCCCTTTCTTCTTTAACTCCAGCCTCACTGATAAAACTAAACACTGGCCTGAAAATACAGCACAGAAAGAGAGGGGCTGAGAGAGAGAGGGAGAGAGAAAAAGACAGAGTGAGGGGGAGAGGGGGGGAAAGAGAGAGGGAGAGAGAGAGAAATAGGGGAGAGAGAGAGGGGGAGAGGGGGGGAGAGAGAAACAGGGAAGAGAGAGGGAGAGAGAGAGAGAAGAGGAAAGAAAGAGAGAAAGAGAGAGAGAGAGAGAGAGAGAGAGCATGTGACAAGCAGACAGAAAAGAGCTGATGTTATCATAAACCTGGATTCAGCAGTTGACAGTTTCATTCAAAGCCTGTTCCATCCTCCCCCCCGTTCTTTCTCTCTGCATTGTGCATTACTTTTGAGCTGTTTCTGTTCACAAAGGGGCCACTTTAACCCTTGACAGTCCAATTAAAAGCAGTTTGGTTCTCTACGTTTTTTTTTATCGCTTGTCATCCGATGCCTATTACATTCTAAGCCTGTGTTCAGTGCTTAAGCACTTCAGTAAATGATTGTGGTGCTTTAGGGCAACATGGCGGCGTTCGACTGCCGATCGCTTTATTTCTGACTCCCCAAAGGTGCACTGAGTTCATTTGTGTGACGTTAACCTCCAACCTTCGGTTTTAAGGCTCCCGTATTAAAAAAGCATTCTCTCTGAAACTAATTTAGGCATCAGGTGTGAGGCACATTTGCTTAAGTGAGATCCAAGTAACCGGAGAGCGTGCACTGAAATCGGAGCCGTCCTTTCATCTGATTCCTTGCATGGGTGTAACATGAATTTGATCCTGGTTAATAAAAAATGCAACCATTCCTGTTCAGGTAATAAAAAATGCACTTATTTCTGTTCGCTGAGTGACTTTTGGTAGTTTAATAAGCCTGTCTTTACAACCATTCCCTTCAGCCCCAGTCTGGCAGGACATAATAAAGCTGAATCTAATAAACAAGAACTTTAAAGGACTGAATTACAGAATTCAATGGTTCACTGCAGTTTACATCAGACACTATTAAAAAGCATCGAGTTAGTGAAAGATCTACTGACAAATTAGATAATGCTGTATAGAGCCATAGGGTATAGCCATAGCATATAATGTTACATTAACAACATCTAACATTTACTAACTGACCCCATTTCATTTCTCTAGCTATGCATACATTATTTTACATGCCATTTCTTTCCTTCTGCTTGATCATTTGAATGTCTCATGCAAATTGCTTTGCTCATTCATCTTCTCTGTAATAGCATTCCGCCTATTTGGTATGTGGGTTCTCAAATCTCATTACTACTAGCGCAACCATAGAAGTGGAAATGAGCATTGGCCACTGATCCTTTAATCAGTGATGAAGGACACTACAGCATTATCAGTCAGTTCGTGTTAGAATTCTATTTCTGTCGTCCATGTTACAACAGCTGGATAGCAAGAGTGGAAAAATACCTCGCAATTTTTCCCACTCCTGGCGAACTTGGAGACTAACTTTTAGAGGTACTCAATCATGGCTTGGATGAAGGTCCTTCTCTGAAGCAACCCAAACCCCAGCAGCGATGCAAAAACACTGTGGCTTGATTTTGGAAGCCAAACCCAATTCAGTGCCACATCAAACTACCATGCCTGTTATCCCACATAAAATTCCAGGTCAAACTGTCCAAGATTTAGAACAATCTAAACTCGCATAGAAGAGTCAAACGAGCATCTTCTGCACATTCCAAGTTACCAAGCATGTTCCTGAGGTTTTATACTGCACTCTGGTGTAGCGAATCAGGAGCCCAAGATACTGACAGCAGTTCCAAGTCGAAATGAGTCTGATGACATCAGCTGCCACCCACTGGCCCGGCATCTGTTACTATGGTGTAATAGACCTGTTCTTAGCAGCAAGGCCATTTTGTCATGTCTAAACACCTCCGATTAATGAGTACCTCCTCCTGCTCGACCCTCTCCCATGGCAGTCACAGCTCGGTGCAGTCCAGCTTTCTTCTGCTTATTCTTAAAGAGGGCTCAAACTCAGCTGAGTCTCATCTTTGAACTTGTGGAGTGTAGAGCTACTGGCTTTTTGCCACAAAAGAGACTTAACACACACACACACACACACACATATACAGGTGTATGAATGTACACTGTACCGATCCTATGAATTAATCATCAAATCACAACTGTGTTTTTCACCATTTTGCTCTGAAACTTGATTAATTTATGCCTTAATAGATGGCAGTAGCTTTGAAAGCCCACTATATCTCATTCATCTTTGTCTAAATCTTGCAATAGAAGTACTACATGTAGATTGCTGGCTTTGTTTCTTTTCTAAGAGGTTGCAAAGAACAGCCTGCCTGTAAGAGGTTTCAATAGGTGATTGTGAATGTGTAATAATTCAGAAATGGTTCTGAGAGCTAACTACCATGATCCAGCTGGAATAACATGAGACATCATGACCTACTGAATCATAAGTATCACATAATGGCCAGCAACTAGCACTAATACACATTGCTCCGTACAAGCCAGTTTACTCATAATGCCAGCCCATGCATACACAAGCAAGCTCGCATGTAGTAGCATGCCCCCACACATGCACAAGCGAGCTCATGCATTTAAAGGGTGAATATAACTGCTGTGTCAGAGCAGCAGTCTTCAGAACACTTCAAAAGAGGCCATTTTCAAAGAGGAACTGCTCATCCTCGAAAAGCATTATGCGTGTAGTTTGTGCATTTCTGGAGCATCTCTTCTGAAAGCCATTTTATGCACTGCTACTTTGATATGCTCATTCAACAGTGAAAACCGTGTTTCGTCTTGATGTTAGCCCAACACTATCTTTCTGTTTCCTTTCCGCTGCACACGAACCTGCGCCGCACATTTGCCGCACTTAGGAAAACAACGCTGCAAGACAGTTTGCCCACTCCCGGCTGCCCTGTTCCCATTTATTGCCCTTTCGATAAGACTACGGCCGCTACATTGCCAGCCAGTTGTTCAGTCTCTATAAATCTGTGAAACACAAACTGCTAAGAGCTGAATCATATATCAGTCCATTATTCTGCCAGGGCTTCAGTGTATTAAACAAATGGATCAGCCTACAGCTGCGGAGAGGAAACTGGGAGGGAGGGGGCAAAGGTTATTGTCTAATTTAAATCTTGGCTGCCTTCCCAGGCCTGTGCCACATTCCAATTTGTGGCTGTGTAGCTTGGCGCTCCTGACAAAAGGGCCTTGCTGAAAATGCTGCTGTGGCCGCCCTCCAGAAATTGGTCGAGAAACGAAGCGATCAACAGGTCGGGGGAAGATTAACAGTGTGACTGGAGCTAATTAGCGTAAATTACGCCACTGTAAGGACATGCATGTTTGGTCAAGGCTTGATGCAACATTTCATCTCAATTCCTTTAATTTTCTTATTTCTGGTAATGGTTAAGTGCATGCAATCAAAGGTCTTATTCACCTGTTACATGCAGAGACTGATTTAGTTTCAGATTTCAGATGTTAAGTGACAACTAAGGAGAGGACTTGCGAGCAAAAAAAAAAAAAAGACAGGTGTAGCTATTCGACAACAATGCGTTCACGTATCAAACATATATCAATTACTCCCTATTCATATTTAACTGACAAGCGTGCAGCAAAATAAGCTTTTTAAAATGAAGCGGCCTGACAGCTCCACATTTGCAAAGGGTTTGTTTCTCCTTGCTGACAAGAGCAATCTGTTCTAAGTACCTTGTTCATTTATTCCCCGCACATTTACACCTGAACTGTCATCTTAAACATTTTCCATTTCAAAAGAACAGTGAGATTATGATAGCAGCGTTGCGGGAAATTACAATGCCTAATCTTCGCCATTCATTTCTCGTCATTATGGTGACATTTTAGAGAGCTCGGGAACAAAGGCACACTAAAGGATTCGTTCAGTTGCACTGTAAAATTATTCCTCTCCCGAATGCAGGGAGACAGCAGGAAGATCAAAGGAAATGCAAAATATGACAGAATAAAGAATTACCGGAATTGTGCCGTGTTTTTAGGGGATTTCATTTCAGGACCGGGTGGAAAGAGCTCGGTTTCAGCAGCAAAGCAGTTATTATGGAAAGAAAACCCACTTTTAAGTGGATTTTTTTTTTTTTTAGACTCTGACACTAAAACAACAAGCAAAAGTGGAAGCGTTCCTCTTTACATGTTGGTTTCCTGAAGGACAAAATCAAGCTAAGCATGCGGTCACTGTTAATGTTGCACGTCAATCATCTTCATTCCAAGAGCATTGAAACATGAAATCCCTGTTTAAACATGAAACGGTCTTTCTTTTCCAAATGCTAGATGAAAGGATGACTTTAACAGACTCAAAATGCAGGAAAATGCCATTTGCTTTGATGTAGGTTACAGGGTAGACCTAGAATTATCAAGAAAATACTATGCATTAGTGTATGGAAGGGATACTGTAGAGATACATTTGCTTATATCCAGTATATTCTAAATACTGTATATCTTGAATGTTAATCTCACAATGAAACACACTTTCTGATTCTATACCATCTAACTTTCCCCCTTTCTTCACAATGTAGTATTCGTTTAGTGGTACGTCCTTCTGTTCATCATAGAACTGCATGATACAAAGAAAATCATTATGATATTATAATTGTATTTGCACATGTTCCATGTTGACGTGAGATAGGGAATCCTTGTAATGTCACAATTTAAGGTCTGGTATGTGTTATTTTCAGTCAAAATGATTACAATTGTTGCATCAGGTGAAGGGTTTAATTCACAAAACATACACATTTTTTTATGGTGAATGTTCCTCGTAACGCACAATTATACCACCCAATTACACTGTTTGTTTAGGTGCTCATTTGCACGCTAAA
The DNA here is from genome assembly GCA_037974365.1 of Hydrocynus forskahlii. Classification (NCBI taxonomy): domain Eukaryota; kingdom Metazoa; phylum Chordata; class Actinopteri; order Characiformes; family Alestidae; genus Hydrocynus; species Hydrocynus forskahlii. The sequence goes on from JBBPCX010000040.1 coordinate 17,807,284, forward strand.
CACAAGCCAAAGTGAACTTAATTGACTTCCTTCTCACCAAAGATGTGTTAATTGAGGAAATACAGTCGAGCAGCAGGCAACAGTGCAATCAATACAACAAAAACCAATGTTAGACTTTGCAACAATATTAGACTATATGTCAGTATTTCTATTGAAATCTTTACAATAGAACACTGTCCAACCTTTGGTCACCTGGAATACAGCAAGAATGTGCTTTAATGCTAATTTCACAGAAATTTACACTGAGATCAGAGAAATAAACGGTGTAGCATTCTTTATCTTAGCAACAAATTGTAAAATGTGAGGTAGCAGAATAAACAGGAATACACAGTCTACAGAAAAACACCTCACTCGCCAAGCATCTTCCTGAAACCATGTAACAGAATAGCTTTCCACAGTCATCCGTCTTCATTAGTCCAGTGTGTTTGACCTGTTTTTCAAGTTCTCTTGTCGCATGGAGGAGGTCTGTAGGGACCTGGCGTGTAGACTACTCTTAGCACAGTTAGCTTGGGTCTGCACAAGGCCTCAACCTTGATACCAACTGCACAGACAATTACTGACAATAACAGGCCAAGTCAGTCCCGCAGTAGACTGCTAGACTAAAGGGTGTCAGTAGAAGAGAACACCCTCAGCACGGAGCATAAGAGAAGGAGAAATACTTTTTTTTCCCCATCATTCTGTCACCGGACGGTTTAGATGGAGACGGAAAAGTAGAATTAGCAAACACAGAGGGAGACTCCATCCTGCCATTCACCTCTGTTAAAGATATCTATGCTATTAAATGGATTTGATGGAGACTGAGACAAGACATTTCTGCCTTTCTGAATGAGACAGAGCTCACGGGCGTCATTCTGTCCAAATTTAGAACAATCATCTTCAGAGAAGAATGGAGACTGGGGAGTGATGAAGAAATCTCCCGTGATGAGTTTTTCACATGTCGCGTGACTGAATATTTCTTAGACTGTCCAAGGTATCTGGTGGCCTGCCGGAAATGTGCCTCGGGATGTTCGTTTTTTTTTTTCTCTCTCTCTTTAAAAGACCAGATCTTCTTTCAAAGCTGATCCTTCTACAAGGTGCCTGAGTAATCATTCCCTTTATGAGGGTCAGTATGAAAATTGCACTCAGTTAAAAATCGGAAAATTGACAGCTCCAGAGATCAAGTGAGGCTTTCATTCTCCCCTCCCCCCCGGTCTTTCATTTCATCCAGTGATATTCAAATCAAACTCCCTGTGACTGATGCAGTCTAATCTGTCATTCCGCTCTCTGTCCAGAGGCACTGCGTTTCACACACTGGTAGAGATGCTGTCAGATCAGAGTTGTCATGTATAACAAAGCATGTTTAAGGGATAATTAGGGCCAGATGGTTGTTTCTGGTGCCAAGCTAGACAGACAGTCCATATGCCCGTCTGCGGCACATCTGCATGACTGTAAGCCAGACTACTCTCACAAGTGTCAGTCACTGCGATCTCTATAGCTTCGATGACATGCCCCTCCTTTGTTGGGACGAGTTAATGATCATATGCTCCTATAATGTGGTGGTACAAACATGATGCAAGTGTAAAAACAAATGGCCAATTCATATAACGGCAAAACAGTTGAGAGTATGAGGAACAGCTCATCCAAATAGAGCAAAACAACCGAGCTGGACACTAATTGGTAATGATCAGTCAAGTCTGTAAGCCAAGGCTTTTGTTTTCTTTGACCGTGTTCCTACAATTTGCATGTTGATGACACTCAAGCTGGACCTCTTTCAACAAGACCACTCAAAGCAACACCGAGAAGGAGCCATACCGTGTGGCCAACAGCATGCTGATCTCATTTTCAGCCATCAATTAGGATTAGTACAACACATCTCCATATATTATGCTGTGGAAAGAAAAGAGAAATCTTTCATAAATAGACTCGTAAAATCGATACAACCCATGTAACTCCATCTGGATGATTTTGAAACGAACACCCTGGACTAATTTTGGCAGAGCGGCTGCCAGTAACAGTAATACCGGCATTAATAACCCCCCGGCAAATCCACGCGAACAGAACTGTATTTGGCCTGGCGCCCTCCCCATAGCACTTTATTAACTGTGTAGAAATAGCATATAATGCTTTCCATGTACCAAAACACACAGCTGGCGTTCTGGGGCCTAATTCGTCATTGTTATTCAAGAGCTTGCTCACCCAACACTTAAAACAAGATCCTTCTAGATTCTAATTAAGCACTAAGGTACCTCCCAAGGGTTCCGCTTTGGCAAAGCAAAAGCACTTTGATTTATGTAGCACTTTGTTGTTAGCACTCGCAGGCTCGCCTGTTGTGAGCACACCGCTGATGAGTATGTGCATAGAGCAATTACTCATATTTGTTAATTAACTCCCACTAACAATGTTTTCCTCCACATTGTGATAAAAATGCAGCAGATTGAACACAAATATGCCCCGTTATTTCATGTCTCCACCTACAAGCAATTAAAACGAAAATAATTTGCTGTCTATTGAGCCCTCACCGGGAGGGGAAACTTTCGAAGCATACCAAATAACGGCCATTTAGCCCGCACAGCCAGCAATCACACACTACTGATAGGCTTTTAAAGCTCTAATTAGCTCTCAACCTTGTGGCCGTCCGACGGCATCCCTCTAAAGTGCGAGTGCTCGCGCTGGCGAATTACTCCAAATATCGCGGCTCTCCTCGGCTAGCCCTTCAGCCTCGTAATCATTAGACACAAACACTCTCCCACGGCAGAATCACTGAGGTTAGCCACCGCCACTCTCTCCCGCTACAGAACCAGCCGGAGTAGACACAAGCACTTTCGCAGCATAATGTCAGAGATTAAGCACTGTGCCAAAACAGAGGCGCCGAGATTAGACGCTAACTCAGGGCTGAAATTACACACTGATTCAAAGTCACATAGATTTAACACTAAGACTCCTCAACAGTGATGCTGAAACGAGACTTAAACACAACATCAATGAGATTAAACACACTCAGACCTCCAACTAAGGTTGCATAATATACTGACTGTTAATCCTTATCGCAGCATCTGCATTACTAATATCGTATTCAAACGAGTCGCTAACCAATCACTGTGTTTCTGACATGGTGTCCAATCACAGTTCTGGGAGAATTACTGCTCTGATGAACTGAGGTCTTCATGTAATGCAACAAATGTATAATTAATTAGGCCAAACACTAACCATTAAAGACACTGATTCGCCAAAGTGTTCTTAAAGGACCCACATTTTTAATTTTCCTTCTATTTCAGTTTTTCCTTGACAGTTTGCAGGTTTGTGGACCACAAATCAATTCATACTTATGTGACCATTTTACAACCCCTGTTTAGCCCTTAGAATTAATAAAAGCTATTGTATTTAAAGAAAATTGAGGATAAGGATCCGCTAATATATTGAAAGATATCAATATCGCAATATGTGGTAGGATAATCGCAATGCTCATATTTTGTCCATACATATACTTTCAACGAATCACAAAGACACAAACTTTGTTCTATACTTGATTAGCTTTGAT
>JBBPCX010000040.1:17810900-17823693 GCA_037974365.1 Hydrocynus forskahlii
TTTTGTGCGTATATGTACCTTCAATGTATCCCAAAGATTATTTGATTAGCTTATATCTATCTATATATATATATATATATATATACATACACACATACATATGTGTTGACCTGGCCTCCAAATTCCCAGAACTCAATACGTTTGTGCATTTGAGGAATTTGCTGGACAAACTAGTCCAATCCATGGGGAAAGCACCTCACAACTTACAGGACGTGTAAGTAAAGAATCTGCTGTTAACGTCTTGGTGCTAAATATCACAGCACAAGTTCAGAGGTCTTTTGGAGTCCATGCCTCGATAGAGCACAGCTGTTTTTGGTTGCCCGAGGGAGACCTGCACAATATTAGGCAGATAGTTCTAATGTTATGGCTGATCGGTGTATGTCCTCCTAATCATTTTACTGCAACAGAAACATGAGCAGCTGAAGATCTATTTTGCTGGTTTGTTCAGGTCGTATTGATTTAGTTCTCAAAATAAACCAAAGGCTGGAACTGGAAAGATCAAACCATACACTGAAATTCCTTATAGGGTGCCCGACTGATTGTTTATTGCCGATTCCTTCAAACACTGTTAATAACAAAGCTCATGTCTACTCACTTTCACAGCCAGTAGGCGAATACATACATCGGTAAGGAAACACATTCCTCTCGTATTATTTCTTGTCCACTGAATGCAGCGTCAGACCAAATCTGTCTATTTCTGTTTCTATTTAATCTCAGCTGCCTCCATTACAGTGGCCAGGGACAGAGATAAAGCCGATAGCAACTTAATTGCCTTCAGCCTTTGACAGAACACAGATGAATAGGCTTCACTTTCTTTTTTTGTGTGTGTGAGAGCAAAAATGGCCGATCACCAAGGTAATTACAGAAACTGGAAGTCAAACGGAGTCGGTGTTTCCTCTCTCTAACTCCCCTCCGCTGCCTCATTAGCAGCGATTGCAACCTTCCTTTTTATTCGGATTTCACAAAATCTGCAAGTTTGCGAAAGATTCTTCTCACTAAATGCTCGCGGAGCTGAGGAGTGGACCGAGGGGTCGGAGTGAGCTTCCACCAGGTCTCTGGTGATTTGATGTGTGAGCCAAGAAAGCAGAAGCAGATGAATGGTCTCCTATGAGAGGTTTATTATGGGTGAGTTAAAGGGGGAACGGTATTAAAACAATACTCCATTAAACTGACAGAGACTTTGCATTGAAGACCTGCTACTGTTGAAAAAAGCAACTGATGTTCCACATCTGGTGACCCAAGGAAGACTGGACAAGCAAACACATGCAGCCACACACACACACACACACAACAGGAGCACTGTCTAATGTTCTTTAAAGCTGAGCATGCACTAGAAATCTGTTGAATTATACTATATCTCGAGACTGTGTGTTTATTTTTATGTGAGTGCTGGCGGGACTTTAATAATTGGCATGAAAAGTTGCTCTGAGACCAAAAAAGGTAACAAATGAGCGGTTAAATTTCCAAATTCATTTTACTCAAGATAAGCATTTTGTTGTTACTATTCCCTTATAAAGTTTAGTCAGAGTGCACAGTGGAAATGACTACTAAACTGCTTACTTCAGGCCTAAAAGTCCCTGTAGACTGTACACATTTGACAGAGACTACTCTATGAAATGATAAGACTAGAGACCAGATCATTAGGTAAATCTCCCTTAATAAAATCCAAATGTGCATTGACTAGTTAACACCAGGCATCCACTCTTAAAACAAGATATCTAGGTGATTCTTGGCTTGAACATATGGTTAATGGGAAAACCTTCACTGGGCAAAAAGTATTTACATGATCTCCAGGTTCTCTCGAAAGGTTCTGCACACATATATCTCACATATATCTCATTCACAGACCAATCAACTCAACGGTTCATTTTGGAACTAAAATTCATCCTTAAATGGCTTTTGGACCCATTATATTTAACAGAGTATTAAATCCAGATTCTATAATCCAGAGTTTATATCATGGCTTGAAACACAACAAGTGAACAAACATATTTATGAACAATTTTTGCTCAAATTAACTATTTGGATTCACTGTAAATGCACAGAATTAAAGATCTCAGCACACTGTACTCTGAGAGGTATCTTACAATCCCCTTTATGAGGGGTGGAAAAATAAATGGTTAGAGAGAGCCTTGACTGAACAATCACAAGCTTTCATAAACCCACACAGCGTGTCATTATTTTCACGCTCTTTCATAATGGCTGGTTAACCTTGGACAACTGTACTGTAACAGTTTAATCAAAATCCAGTTAATGCTAAGATGATGCGATGTAATCTTTTAGCAGCTTTCTAGCACGTCAATAAATAAAGAGAGGAAGATAGTGGGAAAAAAAAGAAGAGGGAAGAAAGGAAAAGATCTTGCCAGTCTCTAGGGAGAACTTGCTCAAGTCCAATTTACCTGTGCAATTTAAAGGAGCTGTGAGGAGGATGGGGAGCGTGAGGGTTGAGGGAGGTTAGCGGTGCTTTTTATCGATCTGGCACGCAAAGCAGTTATGCAGCCAAAGATGCCGAAGCTTTAAAGGCTGCCTGTCACCAAAGAACATCCATTTTAAAAGCAAAAACTTAGTGTTTGTACTTTGGCACTTGTATTTTCATCAAAACCATTGTAAGCAGAGTAAGCAGTGCGCCTGTGAGCAAGAGAAACACCCAATAAAATATTTTTAGACAAGTGAGATGTCCAAATACTTGGTGTTCGTCTTTACACTTAGCAGAGTAACTTTGATTCATTCTTCTTCAAATAAGAGTATTGATTTAAAACCAGTTCTTACCTTTCACGCCAAGGTGAGGACGATTATATGGACAGAACAAAGCTGATTTTAGATCTACAATCTGACACAAACACTCACTGAAATATAATCCATAAACCTGAGCTAGACTATCTGTTGGAAAAAGTGCTTGCTGAAAGAAAAAGAAATGTTGGAAGCCACTTTTCAACAGTTACTACAAGAGTCTAATGAGTAACCAGTAGGGGTGCTATCTCTTGAAGGGACTACCGCGGTAGAAACGTGTAAGACGGCCTCAAAATGTTCACCCCGGGCTGACAAAAGGTGTTGTCAAGACTTCATTTCCCTGACTGGATCATGATGGTTAACTCTTGCATCTCCACTGGTCATGCTTCAGCACGGACAATGTGAAACAAACAGCAAGCCAGATATTTACAATACAAAAAGCCTTACGAGATGGCCTTTCGTAGCTACTGCCATTACATACGTAGGTAATCCATATCAACTGGGTTGTAGAAAGGGGTATGGATACATAACCATCAAAGCTATTCAGTCGTATAGATACGCTGACAAACTTCTGGCCAACCTCACTCTTCTCCATGCACCAGTCTGGCAACAACACAAGTTCTTCTCATATTTCATTTAGCACGCAATCAAAGACGACTTTCTGAAACTCTTAATTTCCAATCTGAGTGTTTTCTAATGGTGAAGCAGTGGGTATGTGCGCCCCCCCACTCCATGTCAATACTTTCTCCATAAGCTCCAGATGGGAACCAGATGCTCAGCTTCCCTAATACGACTTTATTAGAACCTAAATGTAACATTCGGTTGCTCTGTAGTACAGAGGGACGGGCTGGCGTTTTTGTTAAGGATGCTTCTGAGGCCAATAAAAATCACATCAGCAATGAAGCAATCACTGTACGATTTTTGGAAAGCAACTACAAAGGAGCCACTCTCCACTTTTAATACGCGCATGAAATAAATATCAGCACTGAGGGAAACCATATGTTTCTATGAAAAGCCTCACACTGCTTCAATCATCTTTTCGTTTTCGTTTTCCCCCTAGAGTGCTCACCGAATTCTCTGGTTTTAAACTCTTTTCTTCATCGTTTTTTTTTTTTTTTTGCTCAACATCAAAACCGTGAACATGTCAAAATGTGTTACAACATGATCGGCCACAAACTACCTTTCATTTAGCCACGTTAATAGAGAGAGGAGGTGGAAAGGGAGGAATCTGCACGCTGTCGGCTTTGCAGGAAAGTGGAGGTTTGTTTTACAATGGAAAACATGCAGTCGTGGACACGAAAACAATTTCATGGTTGGTGAACTGGAAGACAGTGCAAACACGTGTGTGAAAGGTCCCTGTTTTATTCTATGAGCGTGATTCACTATCATCTCAACACGTGCTATCGTCAAATGATTAATTGCTCCGGCTAGTTCTGTCAAGCACAGCCAAAACGATGAGCTCCCAGGCTTTTACAGTGAGTGTCCTTGGAGCGAGAGAGTACACGCGCCCAATTTTGTTTAGGCCTGGGCTGAAAGGGTAACACAGAGTATTACATATAAATGACACTTCTGTAGTTCAGACATTCCAGACATTTGACAATAGAGAACTGGACCAAATTGAAGGGCAAAAAGCAATCAAGGAATCAACTGCATAATAAATTGAAGCTTTGAGGACGATGCGGGGCCCTAATCTACATATAGAGATGAAGCAAATCCACTCAAGGACAAGATTCTGACAACTGAAAAATGAGTGGCGGATAGAAAAAATGCTTTTTTAGACACTGAGAAAGAAAGAAAGAAAGAAAGAAAGAAAGAAAGAACAGAAAAAAGAAAGAAAGGAAAGGGAATGTGCACAATATGTAACATTTCATTTAAAATGATGGCAAATTGCATTCCCTGCGAAAACAAAGGGCCCTTATACTTATCAGTCTAATGCACTCCTATAAAAGATCCCATTAAAATCCTGAGAGAGGATGATGGTGCTTTTCCAATTTATATTAGCTTTTTTTGTAGAGACTATTAAAGTTTATTTATTGGGTGAAGATGACTTTAAATGGTACCGTATCGGTGCTTGGGCAGAATTGGATTAGGAAGGATTTGGACCATGCATACACTCTGCAACCTCGTAGCTGGGTACGGTGTTTTTGGAGGGGTTGTGTGTGTGGGGGGGTGGGTTTGAATGGGGCTATAGCTGGAGGATCAGTAACTGATGACCTCTCTAAGCCAATAGCAAACACACACATGGTTACCCAATTTCCATAACACAGCGCCCAGCTGTGCTTGAGGACCTTTCCTGGTTGGGAAATCCCAAAGAATGGCAGGATGAGAAAAGATAAACATGGCAGAGTGGCAGCGGTCGAAAGAATGTCAAAAGGAGCCACTGGCCGCTCCACACTTATGTCCGTGGCATTAATGAGAAGGTGGTCTCACTTTTGTCAGCACAGGACGAAAAAAAGATGTTACCCCACCACCTTCACACCCCACCCTACCCCGTCATGTTCGGTGTGCTCTGTTTGCACATTCAAATGAGTCTTTTATTTACTCCCACTCTCTGAACTCTTTGCTCACTGAGCCCTACTAGTATTTGAACACCTGCTGTTTTTTGTCAGACCGTACAGGGGCGACCAGCAGCAACAGAGGATTGTGGGTGCATGTGGTACAACAAGGAGCGTTCAAACGACAGACTGATCAAATGATGATTTCACATCAATATCTGACACTGCATTCTCTTGCCATATTAATGAGGACATAAATGAGATGTTCTTTCTCTTGCCATACCTTCAAATGAATGTCAAAACAATGACTAACGCCAGAGAAGCTACAGAGCGAGTTAAGAAACTGGAACCTCACACTGATCACTTCATAAAAAACGGACTGATACTGGGTAGATGCTGCATTCGATGCTGTTTCTTAGCCCTGACTGTTAAAGAAAATGAACATGCAATTTCATATAACTCTCCAGAACAAAAGATATTGAATGTCGACCGTCTCCTTTATGGGACATTAGCCTCCAGAAATACATATTTGTTAGGGGCGGAACAGCTTGCAAAATTCATTAGTTGATTTATTCCAATACAGTCACAACTCAAGTACGTTTTTCTGAATCACTTATTTTTTTCCACTATGGGTATATTATTGAACTGAATCGAACTGAATACCTCTATTGTCACTGTACAAGTACAACGAAATGCAGTGCAGTCTTTATGGTGTTAAAAAGAATGTAAATAGAATGTATATTAAATAAATACATTAAAAAAAAACAGAGATAAACAAATTAAACATAAAATAAAAGAAAATATAATGGACGGTCATTCAGCCGTAAGTTAGACCAGTCCCTACGTTCCCTCACAGTATTGCACCATCATAATAATGACACTAATGAGAAATGACAGCCTAAACCCACCGAAGTAAAAAAAAAAGTGCAATATTTGAAACACTAGTTGTGTTTTAGCCTCATTTCAGATATCAGAATCAGTACTGAGAGACAAAAAATTGGATAACGTTCCTCTAACAGTAACACTGCAGCGCTGTTCTTACTGGTTTGGGAGGGAAAGCAAAACGTATTTTGGTTTTCAACCTTAAAAGAGAGTCGTAATTAGACGTTCGTGTTACTAACTGACATTTTTACTGTACTGACTCCACTCGGCGCTTGTGGAATGGTGGAATAATTAGCTCGTTCTCTGTGAGCGCGCGCACATATGTCTTGCACTGAACACTTTTTTAACTACCGGTTAAACTCGAAGAAGACTGAACAGAGGCTGAAATGGATAGGTATCTCATGGCAGCCTTTGAAATAGAACTGTGTGGGTGTGCCAGGCCTAACATTTATGGTACAAAATACTTCTTGAACTGCACATTGACAAATGACTGACTGGCTCTTAGAAAACAGCCCGGAGAAATGGCTGTTCCTGGGGCAATGAGACTGTTTCCTTTAATAAGTCAGAGAGGTTGGATCTATTGGAGAAAAGGCGGAACGAGGAACAACAGCCCAGTGAGCACCAGAAATACCGTTTTAAAATAACCATTAGATGGCAAAGTACCAAACATAGGCCTAATTACTTCACCATTTTGCACAAACTGTAGAGAGGATTTAGCTGGCACTGCTAGTAAGGCTGCAAAACACATTTTGTGCTTCTTCTCAATACGTCTTCCATATATTTAGCCAATACCGTTTGTTTCCACTGGATCCTGGAGCGCACTATTAACAGACGTTTCATTCTGTTCTGCTTCTGTAGCTTTATGGTCATGAAAATTAAGAGTCCAATTACTAATCTAATTATAATCTCAGAAATGACACAAAAGACTACTGACACAGGAAATCACTATACGCGGGTTTGCTGATGCTGCTGATTGGGCCTGCAGATAAAATGAGATGGATGTATTCATTGGCCGTGTAATAGCAATCTCTTGGGATGCACTTGACTGAAGAGCCAGATTTGGTGCCAAAATATGTAATGGTAGTGACATAAAGGCATAAAACGATAAACTATGTAGCATTAACGCATTGAATTCTCAAGATTATGGCATCCTTTCGCTATTTATTCAGTAACAACATGGCAGACAGCCCAGAGAGTTGCATGGCCGAAGGATGGAAATCAGGTCCAGACCAGACATCTGAAGGACCTCAAGTTTTTCTTAATATGTGTACGACTGTTGTTACAACACACACAAATATATTTTGACAGAGTAAACAAGGTGGACACCAGATACTGTTGGTGCAAAGCTTTTTCATATCCTTCCAATTAAGATATTTGTTAGCCAAAAGACAGAGGAGGCCCCAGACTCAGTGAAACTAAAACAATGTATGGAAATGATTACTCCAGTGTTATCAGAGGCTGCTGTAATAACTGGAATTATTATCTCTTGACCACTATGACCAGTCATCATTCCACATGGGCTTATTTTAAACAATGAGGTTTAGAGGAGTGCTTTGGAACAGGGTCAAGTTCCAAATTTCGTGTCGTTTCCCAACAAAAGGACAAGGACACTCTAAACCTTCGCCACATTGTTTGTTGGCATCAGTGCAATGTGAGCTTGTTCTTTTCGAGTTGCCAGGGAGACGAGGACGAATTCCTGACTGTAAAAAGGCCTTCGAAATCTTTGTTGAACGCAATCTCACAGGACGATCTGATGACACTTTTCAGCATCTCTTAATCAACATTGCTTTTCTCCTACGTCGTTCTTTCTTTCCATTAACATGGATCACCCACACTCACACACACATATGAATGTGTATAGGTGGCCTACTGATATCCAATAATGAAATAATGTAATATGACACACCAATTTCTTACCGTCGCGCTCCCTGTACAGAATCCAATCATTTGATAGAAGCCATTTACAAAACTAAGGAGGGGAAATGGAAGTTTTGAAGCATGGCCATGCTATCTTAGTCAAAGCTTTACTTGCTATAAATACTTCATTCTTTCATATTTCTCATTCAGTAGACTCAACTTCTCTTAGGTTACAGACCACAGAGTACACAGTGCAAGCAGTTTCAATCCACAATCAGGAAGCGAAACAGTGACATGGTGCAATATTAGCTCTGAGCTTCCCAACACATGAGTATGGTGAACATACATGTTTTTTCACTGCACGTGTGCCTGTGTATCTCAGCTAGTGTCTATAGACTGCCTCTTCTCTCCTCGCAATGGTTTTGCATTCTGAATGGCATTAGCACATTTTGTATGTCCCTTTAAGCTCCAATGGTTTGGTTCCTCTTAAAATAGTAACAAAATGACTCTTTAAAAATATTCGGCCAAGTTTAAGGAACCTCCATTTAATGTGCACAACGTTCATATAATGTGCACAATGTTCATATAATGTGCACAACTTTCATATAATGTGCACAACCTCCATATAATGTGCACATCTATCTAATGTGCACAACCTTCATATGATGTGCACAAGCTCTATATGTTGTGCACACCCTCCATAAAATGTGCACAACCACTATATAATGTGCACAACCTTTATATAATGTGCACAACCATAATATAATGTGCACAACCATAATATAATGTGCACAACCTTTATATAATGTGCACAACCATAATATAATGTGCACAACACTATATAATGTGCACAACCTTCATATAATGTGTATATAGTGTGTTTTTCAACCGTACTTCCACATCAGGAACCAATAAGGAACCTCTTTTTTTTTTTTCAAAACATCTCTAGATTTTAATTTAGCATTTTCTCAGCTTGGCTGCTTTGTTTGAATATACATTCTGTTTCTTTTAAGTGCTTCTGAGTGATCTCTACTTCCCTCTTTTGGTGACTCACCACCATGCCTTCAAAAGAAGAAAGGAAAATGTGATGATGCTGGAGTTATTTGATGTTAGTGTTCCCCATTTTACTCACTGTAATCACTGGAGCTTAATAGGAGATTAAATGAAATGTGCAAGAACATCACAGCGCAAGAGAACTATTTAGTGTCTTCACGCATGCTCTTCTTCTGCCGTAAAAAAAGACCAACCTGATCAGATTCTACTCTGTTTTCCCCAACTTCAAGATTACTTTCGAGTCGTTCCAGACCCTGACAGCTGGGCTAGCTTAACAGTATAAAGGCTCGTGTTTGGGAAGATAATCAGAAGCACTGAGGTTAAAGATGTGCTTTGTAACAGCTGATCTCATCTGGCTAATGGCGGGTGTCAGCTACAGATTAGCATAATTCTGTTTATCAGCTGCACAGCAGCACTCCATATAGATAATCAATCACATGGAAGATTATAGGTGAGTGTTGGAACCAGGCAAACAGACGCTATCATTGTAAAAAAGAATTCTTTCACATCTGAGGAGCCACATCACTTGTATCAAACATTACGCTCATATGCTTTGGCCATATTGTGAAGCCCATGACACAAGAGTATTATCTTAGTGGTTCCACAGAACAGGGCAGTCTCTTAACCACACAACACACTCTCTCATATTTATAGGATATATTTATACAGCATAGTTATGGGATATACGACTACAACTGCTACCAGAGAGTGACTCTCCCGTCCTGGAACCACAATCGCATTACAGTCCAAGTTCATCTGGGACGAGGATCAATAGAGAGTACAGAGAGAGAGGGAGAGAGAGAGAGAGAGAGAGAGAGAGAGAGAGAGAGGGACAGAGAGGGAGAAAGAGAGGGAGAGAGAGAGAGAGAGGGAGAGTGAGGGAGAGAGACGAGCACTTCATTTGATTTCAGTTCATCTTTCTGAAGAAAATGTGATATGATTGGAAGGTCACTTCAGTGTGTGTCTCAGTGTAGTCCATCTTTCTGACATTTCGTTTACCGAGTTCAGAACTCATCTATTCACCTGTTCACCGGGATATACAGGTTTAACATCATCTTATAACTTCATTTTTTCTCCTCTAGTCCTACAAGTGATATGGTAAAAACACAGAGTACTATGTGAGATTTTTATGACAGACAACTTAGTTTCTGAGGTTTGGAAACAAGCTGAAACAGATACCAGCCAAAGAGTCGTGGCATGTTTCAAAAGGGGCTCTGATAAACTATGAATTCAACATGTTTTATTCAACTTCAGCACTTTTAGAAGGAGCAGAAGGAAAATGAATTACAAAAATAAAAGAATAAAGTAGGATAATGAGATAATATGCTTCAATACACACAGCTGCTTCTTACTATGTGATTTATGCTGTAGTGTTTTGGTTTACAGGCTCTCAATAATTGGCCTAAAATCTATCTATAAAACTACTCAATGGTTAAGTTATGTTGATTATGTCAGTAACATGCTATGGAGAACACGTCATTTCTCATAATACTTAAAATATTGTTATACTGTCCAGCCTTAATACGAATTCAATAAAACCAAAAAAGTTGGGGGGTCAGTGCTGGAGGCCTCATTTTTGGCGACACTTCAATTTTTTGGTTTTCGCTTTTGTTCAAGACGCTGCTCCACAATTCACGGCCTGTCATCACATTGCATGTAACACGATGTGGTCCTCTTTGTTTGGCAAATCCCAATGACAACAACGTCTTCAACAGTTTGCCATTTTATGACCTGCTGATATTATGAAGCGATGAAGAAAAGCAAAAAAACCAACAACATAAAAATAATGGACCTGGAAGCCACCCTGGATGAGCTGAACATGCATCAAACTGAGGAAACATGAAGTAAAACCTTCACATCTGCTTCCTCTTCAGCAAAATCTCCATCTAAAGAGCTGTCATTTGAAACCCGATCGCCGAAGCCCAAGGTTGTTTTCCTTTCAACACTTGATAATTCTGGCGACCAGCATTTTTCACTCGCTCCAAATAGAAGGACACTTTGTCTGAGCAGCGGCCATGGCAACAGTTATCAGTGTTGTTGCAGCGTTGCTAAGGAAGTGCTGGAACTGACAGTCGACACAGGCTAAAAGCACAAAGGCAAAGAAACAATCCAAAACACTACGGCTCTTTGTTAATGTGACACACACACACAGCTGGCTTTCATAAGAGAGCATGACAATATTACTAAATAAGTAAAAAAAATACATTTTGCATGGCCAGTCCCTGAATGTGTGGCCCTCTCTCTCTCTCCCTCTCTCTCTCTCCCTCTCTCTCTCTCACATACACACACACACTCTGTTCTCTCTTAACTTTGTGCTAAAAATATGATCTGTTTCTTTTTTTGTGAGCTCTGGAACAGCACATTACTTGACAAATCCACCACAACATTCTCCGGACTGACAGAGTGCATTTCGAAAAAGTAATTTCGACACATCTGAAACAGGTATCCACTTCCTCGAGATGTGAAACCAACCTGGATTAAGGATTAGTTTACATCAATCACGCTTTGAGAAGAAGCTGGGCCGGAGTGAGAGATGCTGCTGCCCGGATGTTTTCATGTAAAGTAGTGTTTGGACAGGTGCAGGACGAGGGTTTTCCAGACAAAGAGTTTGTCATCGCTGGAGAAGTAGTTACATTCTCAAATAATCATTCCGATTCAGACCAACCAGACTTAACGGTGTAAAACATACCATTAGCTCCATTACACCTCAGCCTTTTCGGATTAGTACTGGGACAAAAAGTGAAATCTAATCTAGTCTTAAGTCTTGATGGACTAGAAGTGACCCAAGCTTTGTGCTAGAAGTAAATATTAATTAGTTTAACCCCATAAACTACAACTTTTATGAAATTACGCAATTAATCATCATTCACTAACTACTACAAATGATTGGGTATCTACAATAAAACTAATATTTAAGATTTAAAGTTATGGGTGTGGGTCCTAGCAGGTAAAGACAGTGGCACTTACAGGAAAAAAGCATTAGGATTCCATTTTGCAGGTTAAGTTAATGGTGTTTCTTGCTTAACTGAACATACTTGACTGAGCTAGCTTGCTACAAGCCACCAAACGAATTAACAGGCTTCATTCGGAGTGTTTAATAAATCCTCAGAGATATTAGGCAAGCATTAGTACATCGCTTATAACTGGAGGAGGTTTACACTCTATGTATGTTATTAATAGATAGGCCAGCTTTTTTCAAGCTTAGGGCTTAACTTTACCACGTAGAGTTTGGGTTGCATTACCTTCGTAAAGTATGCTTATAGCTAAACCATGCAATTTCATCCCAGTCTTTGTATTGTTTACAGTTTAGCCATACACTTACAAACCTAATGCAATCCAAATGAGAGCAAAGAGTGTATTGTTAGTTGGAATGACAAATGGTAGCTTTTAGGGGTAGAGTTACACATAAACATTTGGTTCTGGTTAGGGTCACCGGGTACGACATCGATTTAGAGTTAACATTTAGTATAAAGCTCTTATATGAGAAAACATGCGGCCAGATAGAAGGTATAGAGTCTTCCAGTGTGGAGTGTGTGTGTTTGTGTGTGTGTGTGTGTGTGTGTGTGTGTGACGAAATGACAGCAGCTGTGTACACTCTAACAGTGCAAACACAGAGCAAACCCAGCAGTTTAACCCCTGCGTGCCTGATCCATCACAAAAGAGTGGTGTAGCCTCAGGGAAAAGTGTGTGTGTGGGTGAGTATGTGTGTGTGTGTGTGTGTGTGTGTGTGTGTGTGTGTGTGTGTGTGTGTGTGTGTGTGTGTGTGTGTGTATGTG
>JBBPCX010000040.1:17832552-17844427 GCA_037974365.1 Hydrocynus forskahlii
AAAGACAGAGAGAGAGAGAGAGAGAGCGGGAGAGAGAGAGAGAGAGAGAGAAGGAGAGAGAGAGAGAGAGAGAGAGAGAAGGAGAGAGAGAGAGAGAGAGAGAGAGAGAGAGAAAGAGGAGAGAGAGAGAGATAGAGAGAGATAAGGAGAGAGAGAGAGAGAGAGAGAGAGAGAGAGAAGGAGAGAGAGAGAGATAGAGAGAGATAAGGAGAGAGAGAGAGAGAGAGAGAGAGAGAAGGAGAGAGAGAGAGAGAGAGAGAGAGAGAGAGAGAGAGATTTTCCGCGTCTTACTGTGGCCACAATTGCTAAATCAAACAACTGTGACTGTCCAAGGCAGCTGGTATTATTCCCTAATGTGACCACAAGGGGCAGGAAAATGAAATGCAAGCTAAAGAGGGATTATTATCATTTAACTCATCATTTTAGACCTTCTCCATGATTCTAGAGCGGCGGTGAATAGGACACATAAATAGAGCTCAGGACAGTAAAGTTCAAATACCGTTTTATTCCATAGAAGTCACTGTTATTGTCTGCAATAACAAAGGCTTCACACAACTCAGTAGTATTTCTTATTTAGCCCTTTAGAAACAAGTAGAGAAATTCTCTCAAAAGTGTGAAGTCAAACTTCCAGTCATTATTACGTCTGTGTTTGAAGTAGAAGAGATGTAATGAATTTGATGAAAAGTGAATGTTTTGCATATAGTCAAGTTTTACATTTTCCTTTGCATTTGCGCCAATATAAACAGAACAAATGTAAAGCAGAGGATCCTGGGATATATATGCGGAATGTGGACTGAGCGAGTTATTCATGAGGGTCTAACCAATAAATTAATGATGCAACTGCACACATTAAATAGCAGAAAGACAAACAGGCTTTTAATGGTTATAACCATAGAGAACACATTCTAGTCGTGTCTGTAGATAGACTATCATTGTACATTATAGTTTAATATTATATCCGTGTATTAAATTGCGTTTTTAAAAGAACACAGCTTGTAGCAAATTGGAAACCCGTCTCGCCTCTGTCTGTCTGAGGCTGTCCGGGTTCCGGGTGCCTCGTTGACAGAGGCATCAGAATGTATCAATGTGTCAAAGAGAACACTGTCAAAAAGTATCATGACAGCATAAGCCAAACATGGAAAAAGTGCCTCAGGAAAAGGAGAGCAGTGCTTGCGTGCTGAGGCTGGGGGTAGACCAGCACTTAAACAGTCGATTTGCTTGAAAAATATTCACAGCCTTGCAAAAGACTCAGTGCACCTCCTTCGCTGTAATTACACCTGGGCTATTTTACCATCATCAGGCTAATATTTATGACGAGACCCCTCGCTTGAAACCACTTGTGTTCAGTGTCTGCAGATCTGCATAACTCAGTATAATGGGACTTCAACGTGGACGCCGCAGCAGTGGAAGAAAGCATTGGCTTGATGAATCCTGACATCTGGAAAGGATTATTGTATGTTTGGAGAAAGCCGGCAGATACCTTGAGCCCATAATGGCTGTGCATGACTGTTAAACAGGGTGGCAGGAGAACTGCAGCAACTGACCAAGCCATACTCCTCTCACAAATGTGTGCTTTCATAGCAACGGTCGTCAGGTTAGACAAGCTAAACAAAGACGATGGAAAAAGTCCTGTTCAAATGAATGGGTAACTGGATAAAATCCCTCAATTTAGAGGATTTTTTCACATGGCAGTTATTCATTATGTGTGTGTGTGTAAATTTTGTATCTTGTAATCAAGTTAGTCAGGTCTCAAATTCATTGATGCTGAGGTTTCCAGTCTGCAAACGCTGTCTGAAATAAAAATGTGAAGTCATAGCGAATTTTTGGCCAACGAAGGAGCAAACAATTGAAATGTACTTATAAAGGCACGTCGTCCTTAAGATCCAACTGTGTACCTTAAATGAGATTTCAAAGTAGAAGAGATTCTATTTTTCCCGTAGGAAAATATACACATGGGTCCATGGGAGTCACTGTAACACTGCAACAGAATATGGTACTTTATATTCCCCAGCTAGTGGTATAGAAGGCGTTTCCTATAAGTGTACCACACCAGTGGCAGGACTGGTACAATTTTTTGGGTTTGGTTCTTCTAGATTTGCTGCAACATGCATTACAACACACAGGAAAGTTTAGAGAAATACTGTATTGGTCCATTACACATCATGAGTTAGCTCAGCTATACACTATAAAGCAGTTTTTACTCAATATCACTCTAGTTGGGAATCTATGATACAATCTCACCTGGCATTTTCTCGTTTTGAGCTCCCAGCTGTGGATGGCCATACCATCACTGGGGTTTTAGACTCACAATCTCCTAATGCTGAGATGGAGAAAGTCCCAGCTAGAGCGAGATTACGTAAAAACACAGTTTTTAATATCTATTTAAGCGAGATGCCACAAAAAACTGAGTTAGAGGAACTTTTGACTAAAGCAGTTGTGTCCTTAAACTGAGCTATGTCAAGATATATTCTCTAATGTTGTAATACATACTCTGTACTCTGTACTATATTCTTATATACTCTAATCCATTTTTCTCAAGTTTGTTGTAACGCATGTTGTTGCAAATCTAGAAGAACTAAACTCTCTGAAAAATGGGTCCCAGTGCTGCCACTGGTGTGGTACACTTACAAGGGACTCTCCATCACACAATCCTACCTGGCATTTTCTCCTTTCAGGCTCACAGTTGTGCATGGCTGTACCAGTGCTAGGGTTCAGATTTGTGATCTCTGAAAGCTGAGATGAAGGCTTAGACAGCTGCACCCACACTTAAAAAAGTAAGTAACTGTCAACTTAAAAACCGAGAGTTGGCACAGAAGCATTGTTGCCATGGTGCACTATACTGAAGTAGAAAACAAGTCAATATGTGAGCTACGTTTCTCATTTAAGTCTTGATTATTGGGCTAAACTACAAAAAAATGATGACTGTCTGAATGTTCAGACACTAGTCTATGTAGTCTAACTGAATTTCATATACCAAAAATATTATATTTTTAAACAAAAAGGACATTATGTGTTTAACTGCTCCGACTGCTAGCATATGTCATCTAGCTGTCATGAATTAATGATGCAAAAACAAGATCAGGCATGCAACATGTGCATTAAATTATTAATACTGAAGTGAAACAGGGAGATCAAGGGAAAGGAGAATCAGAAAAGGAGAAAGGGTGGGTGTTAAAAGAAAAAAATAAACTGTTCTGAAAGTGATTTAAAATGACACATGTCCAAAGCAAATAAGACTGAAAATCCATGCTGGTACTTGGGCACAAAAGCGAGCTTTGACTTGTGCTTGGTTGAACAGCTTTTCATGGTTAGAGCATGTCAGAAAAGATGCAGCTTTCTGTTTTTCATGCACACTGTTCTGCTCTTATGACTGACAAGGGGTTGAACAATGCCCCCCTTAATTCTGTTTGTGCCCCTCTACACCAAGAAGTCAAAACACAGCCCTGGTTGCACCACCGGGGAGCCCCACAAGTTGTAAAATGTTTCAAGCACTGTAAAAGATATATATTGTGTGCTAAAATTTCTCATTAGTTTTGATGATATTTGTGGTAAGGCTTGTCCAGCCTCACTTTTACAGGATGCATCATTAGTGCAATTTCACATTTCTTTACAGCAAGCATCCCTGGCCACATCATCAGGCCGAAGATCACCCAACTGTAAACTGTATACCAGACTGGAAACTTCTGTAGTTGCTAATGGTATAGGCCTCTTTCAGTTTTGCACCCCAAAAACGATATTTGATCAAACAGTGTGACATTCCACTTGCAAGTAAAATTAAAATTATCTGAGCAAAAGCTGGTTAATGCACTACAATACCTCATTATGTTGAATGAGATCTTAGTCCAGGAGAAAAAACATGGAGCATGATTGGTTCTAAATGCCCTGTTCTTTATTGGATGGCATACATTTATCTCATGTCTGGCGTTTTTACATAGTGTTTTTTCTTTCAGTATATCTATTGAAAATGCTGAAAGTCTATACCAGTTCTATGAAAAGCTCCCTTGAGAAGTATCTGGTCCCCAGTCAGCAAGCTTGCGAACGCTTCCAGCAACAGCGACAGCAGAAAAGCGATGAACAGCACACTTCAAAACGTGGTACAGAACCATTTGGTTTGATATTATTCACCTCTTCCATTTGTTGCACAGTCAAGGGTGAGTTGATGATTTGGTCCTCAATTTTGTGCAGGCTGCACCAGTGCCAAGGTTTAATTAAATAGCGCTGGATCATATTCAATCTCACAAATGAGAGCAAATCCCTAATAGCATTCTAATAACTAGTGAATACATCCACCCCTTTAGGCTGTACATGTCACGTTACATCACCACCATTTGCGGCTCTGCCAGTTTCGGCCTAATACATTCCCTGTGTAATCTTCACATTCGTAGACTTCACTCAGCGAGATGATCAGAAGGGCTGCTTCCTAATTGGCCAGAAACAAAAGGGTTCGAGATGGTTATGGCAAGGTGTAGGTCATGTATAATGCATGCGGATCCCAAAGTGTTGTGATATGTGTTACTCTGGTTCTTCGCGCCATGCCTGCACTAGCATTCTATAGGCTATTCCCACAGGACTGGATCAAAGACGCATAGAGCGCATTAATTCCAAGCAAAAGAAGAGAAGTCATGCTGGGAGATGAGTGATAATCCATGTTTTGTGTGTAGTGTCGCTCCAGTGCTCCCTCTGTGTGGAGTCAATTTTATATGGCATGGCACCGTTCTGTAGAAGCGGCATTATAGCTGAACGTAGAGCTGACAATGTAATTGCGTTTTCATTTTCTTGAAAAATATGGGCAATAATGCGGAAAAAGACACCATATGAGCATCTACTCATACGTCCGCGCGCACATAGACCCTCCACGCGTAAACACGCGAGCCGAAAACCATAACAAGCGGCAGAAATTGTCCCCTGGTTCTAAATAACCCATATGTTGTTATTGTATTTGATACGTTTGCCTATGAATACTCCACTGCCGCCGCGCGAATTAGCGCCTTTGATTCACTGTTGTTATTTATTTCTGTGTGTAATGTAGTTTGGCTGCATGGCGAGGATGTGTGGATGTGTGGGGAGGGTGGGGGGGGCAGAGGGGTTTTGAACTGAATTAATTTCCTCTCTAAGGGTTTGGTGTCAGTGTTGGAGCAGCGATGAATTATGCCGCACGCACACAACGTGTCATTTCCTCTCTGCCGGGCAACATTGTCACCATTTGGTAACCTGAAAACAAATTATCCTCAGCTGGCACGAGTTCAAATTCAATTATAGCAGCCCACAGTAATTATGCGGAGGTATAAAAGAATAATAAATGCAAAATAATTAATTAACCTAATAATCTTTATTTATGCGCCCCTCGTATTAAGGACGTGATCTCTCCATTGCGGCGAAGGCCTCTCAAAATTAGACGCCACAGCTGCCACTGCATGAAAGCCGCTGGTGCCAGCCCAGGCCTGTTATGAATGGTTCGACTCACCTGAGCCGTTGGAGGCCCAAAAGAAGGCTGAGCGTACCTCGAGCTAGTCAGGAAGCATCGGCATCTTGTTGTTTTTCATACTGGTTCTTTAATATGGGTGGAACCACCACAGGGCATCATATAAATAACAACACCCACCAAAATTAGCCGCTATCATGTCTAAATAAATAAGGATACATAGATACACAGACAGACAGATAGACAGATAGAAAGATAGATAGATAGATAGATAGATAGATAGATAGATAGATAGATAGATAGACAGATAGACAGATAGATAGATAGACAGATAGACAGATAAATAGTGTAGAATGCCATACCAGTATACTAAATATATTGGATCAGGTAAAACAGTCCAGGCTCAGTCTAATTTGACTAGGCAGGCCTAATGTCCTGCTGGGTAA
Source organism: Hydrocynus forskahlii (assembly GCA_037974365.1). Taxonomy (NCBI): domain Eukaryota; kingdom Metazoa; phylum Chordata; class Actinopteri; order Characiformes; family Alestidae; genus Hydrocynus; species Hydrocynus forskahlii. The sequence continues at coordinate 17,838,421 of JBBPCX010000040.1, forward strand.
TTAAGTGAACATTTACATTTACACCAACAAGTCATATCATTAAAGCCACTGACAGGTGAAGTGAATAACTCTAATTGTCTCATTACAATGGCACCTGTCAAGAGGCGAGATATGCAGTAAGTGAACAGCCAGTTCATTTCTGAAGCTGATGTGTTGGCAAGTGTGAGGATCTGAGCGACTCTGAGAAGGCCCAGACTGTGACATCTAGACGACAGGAGCAGAGCCTCTACAAAACAGCAGGTCTTGTGAGGTGATCCCAGTATGCAGTAGTTGGTATCTTGCTAAAAGTGCTCCAAGGAAGGAATACCTAGGCCATCAGGTCGATCCCACAGAGTAGCTACTGCATCACAACTTACTGAAGAAGTGGCTATGTTGGCTATGATAAAGAAGACGACCACCATTACAACTCACAGTGAATAGAACTGAGCAGCTGCAGACCGGTCAGAGTGCCCATGCCTGTCCACCACTGAAAGTGCCTACAATGGCCATGTGAGCATCAAAATTGGACCAATGGAAATTTGATCTGATTTGATAACTCATGTTTTCTTTTACATCACATGGATAGTCAAGTGTGTGTCTATGCACCAGGATGCACTATGGAAAGATGGAAAGCCGGCAGAGGCAGTGTGATGCCCTAAGCAATGTTCCTGTGGGGAAAATTGGGTTCTGGCATTCATGTTGATTTCACTTTGATGCAAACCAACTACCTAAACATTATTGCGGACAAAGTACACTCCTTCATTGAAATGGAATTCCCCAACAGCAGTGGCTTCTTTCAGCAGGGTAATGCATAGGATGATGTCATGTCTGATTGGTGTATATTGAATACTGATTGGATGCTCTAAATTGTGCCTTTTTAAATAAGCGCTCTATGCACTCCAAATGCTCCTTATAACTTCAATGCATGAAAGCGGGTTGGGCTAAACTCTAGCGGGTTGATTAGGTGGATATCTACATTTACATCTATGACTTTAGAAGAGAACTAAGAGAATGTATCCATAGTTAGTACAAATTCAAGCTCAAAATACCCTTTGTTTAAGAGACTCCTATGAACAAGGGTCCTAGTGCCAGTGCTCAGAAGGAAAGGGACACATTACAGTAAATAGTAAGTCATAGCAAAAATGATACACAAGACATTTCAATAGTTGAAAGATTAGTTCGGTTCTCCGACGCCGGACGGCACATTGAGCAGCAAGCACTCTCCATCTGTCTCGACTGGCTGCGGCACGTTTGCATCCGTGCTATGACACGCTGACAGTCTTCAGGTCCTCTTGAAAGGTCCGTCGCCAGTTGATCTTCGGGCGGCCCCGTTTCCGTTTACCAATAGGTGCTACCCAAGTCACAGCTGTCTTTGCATATCTTTCGTCGGGTAGACATAATAAATGACCAGCCAATTTGAAACGACATTCCGGGATTATCTCCTGTAGAGTTTGTGACTGGGCTCATTTCAGGATCACTTCATTGTGCACTCTCCAAGTCACTTGGAGAACTCGTCTGAGACAATGCTGGTGAAATGCGTTTAGCCTCCTGTCTGTCGAAAGAGATCATTTAAAAACTTCTAAAAATCTTTGAGAGTTACTCTGTTGACTGGACTGACATGAGTGAACATGAGTGAAGATAGAAGCGAAGTCATTTAAAGTTTTAAAGCTTGCATTATTAATTGCATCTTAAAATATCTTCTGGTGTGAAGCTTATATCATTTCATTTTACACTGTATAAATTGTTAATGACAGTTGAGCTTTTGAATACTCATTAGACCTGTAGAAGTGGGGACTTTTTGGTGGTCCTCATAAAGAGACATTCTGCTTTCACCACAAATGTAACATTTTTGGGAAAACAAAACTAAAAGAGCAGGAAGATTGCCCTTTTGTTACTGAGGTTAAGATTAGGGTCAAGTGTAGGTGTAGTATGTTCATACACATACCACTGGAATGTCCTCACAGTTGCAGTAAAACCAAATGTGTGTGTGTGAGAAAAGTTTAGAGAGGATATTCGAGCGTGTTGCCGTAGTGTAGGCTGATCCATCATCTGTGCTAGCATTAATATTCTCACCATACTCGCACTGTATCTGACATTAATTTCATGCTTTCTGACACACACTCGACTGAACTGTAAAATATGCCTAATTGCTGTACTGTGTGTTCGAAAGATCACATATGTTAATTGCAATTCTGATAATCCTTAATAACCCAAACTAATAAACCGCAAATTGGCATTTTGTAAAGACTGAGAGATTACGTTGCCAAGTGCTTGGTGAAGTCGTAGATCTCTCCCCGGCTCCCCCGTGGAGAAGTTCAGCTGAAATTCAGAGAGCTCATACAATTATAGACTCTGAGAGAAATGGCAAGTGGTTCAGTGTTTACATGACTGAAAGGTCGTATTAAGTGCTGAATAGCCAATGAGAAAAGGGCAGACAGGTCTCATCCAATCAAACAAGAGCAAATTTACTTTTCTTCCGTTTGGACTATCTTTCTAGCAAATAATGATGTTTTTGTAGAGCGAACCATTACAGCTGGGAAATCTGCTCTCTGCCTCTCCCTACCACTCCCCCCCCCCCCCACTGCAGCACACACAGCTTTGATACATTCGCTTTGCATTTCATGTTGCACTCTTGGGGGCTATTGCCTTTATTACAGCATTCAGTAATGATGTGAATATTAAACCTCTCTTTCACTCTTTCCTTCTCTCCTGTTCTCCCTCTCTCGCCCACATACACACACAACACATACACATACACACACACGCATGTTTGTATGTTAATCTTTGTGCAGTATTTCCTTTGTGTTCTATGCTGTGTTACACCTCACCCAGCCTGAAAGGAACATTAAAGAAACATTCCAGTGCTTTTTAGCCTTACCGCTATCATCTGATGCATGTGGCCAATTAACACTGACGATAATTCTGATGCAGAGCATAAAAACACGTTGACTCAAAACACACTTTAGCACCTTCTATTAGAAGTGTGTGTTTGAGTCAGTCTGGTTTTCTGTTATTGTCTGCAGGTGTTGTCGGAAAGCACAACTCCTTTATTCACAGTAATTGAGTGGAAATCTTTTGACTTTTTTCAATAAAAGCATCGTATTTTGCATGGAAATCGTTATTTACATTAGACAAATATCCCCACAATGTATTTTTTTTTTCCATTTGGAGACATTTGGTTCAAAGAAACAGCTAAATACACACACACATACACACACCCACATACACTCACAAACACACAGACACAAACACAACCACATACACACACACACACACACACATGCACAGCCACACACACACAAACAAACACATACACACATACACACACATACACGGTGAGTATTTGGGTTCTTTTGCTGAATCATATAATAGCATCGCATTAGTTTTAATATTAAACACGCTCACTTCTGCAATTGGACCCCCACATTTCTGCTTTCTGAAAAGCTGTTTTCATGAGGAAGCCCATGAATTATGCATGGCTTGTTGAATAGAGTGGTACCAAAGCCCCATTGCTGCGTGAAGGGTTTGTCAAAACCGTGCTAACAAAGCAGTTAAATGTTATTTTTTAATCATGAACAGAGTAATTATTAGATTACATCTTGAATATTCGAATATGTAAGGCAGACTAGGGGCCTTGTTCGGCGGATCAGTAATTAGTGTACCTCTGCTAGGGACAACATGCATTTATGAGAAGCTAGTTCTGCTCCAGCTCTCAAAGGCAGCCGCAGTCTGGAGAGTAATTAGTGTGGAGCTTTGATGAATTTGCAGACTACTACATTATATTATTCTCAATTAAAACCTGTCTTCCACAGCATTAGTCATTTTAACGCTCCTCATTCATACTAATTAGTGTGAGCCTTCATTGCCTCCGAGCTGAAGAGGATATTTCAGTATCCCATTAAACGATGCAGAGATATCGCTGTGATTGACATCCTGTGAAACTTGGTGAGTAATTATATTATATGCCTCAGTATGTTCCTTATTCGGAACCGAATGACACATTTCATTATTGCAATGGCCCCTCTTTCCTTCCTTCTTTCATTCTTCCTTTCCGTCTTTCTTTCTTCCTTTAGTTCTATTGTTTGCTGTTTCTCCAACATGTTATCTCTGTCCCAGTTCACAAACAGGACTATTTGAAAGAGAGACAGAGAGAGAGAGAGAGAGAGAGAGAGAGAGAGAGAGAGAGAGAGAGGGAGAGAGAGAGAGATGCAGACACACAGAGAGCCAAACAGACAGTGCAAAAAAGGGATGGAGAGAGAGAAAGAGAGAGAGAGAAAAAAAGAGTGTGTGTGTGAGTGATAGAGAGTGAGAAAGTGTGTAATAGAATTATGGAAAAGAGAAAGTATGGCACATGAGAGAGAGAGAGAGAGAGAGAGACACACAGAGAGAGAGAGAGTGTGTAATAGAAAGATGAAAAAGACAAAATGTGGCACATGAGAGAGAGAGAAAGAGAACATAAGAGATAGAGGGAAAAGGACAGATCAGACACATGAGAGAGGCACAAAAAGAGTGTGTATTGAGAGAGCGAGAGAGAGAGAGATGCAGGCACACAGAGAGGCAAATTGACGTGTGAAGAACGGATGGAGAGACAGGCAGAGAGAAATGAATGAAGTGAGAGAGAGACAATAGAGAAGCACTGTGTGAGTGAGGAAGACAGAGAGAGAGAGAGAGAGAGAGAGATAGAGGGAAAAGGGAAAAACAGATGTACATGAGAGGCACAGAGTGTGTGTATTGAGAGAGAGAGAGATTTTGTTGTCCATGTAACCATGTCATTAACCTTAAATCAGTTCAGGTTTAGCAAACACTATCTGCTGGCAGCAAGCTGTTTCTTTCCAGTCACTTAAAAAAAAAAAAGATTTCATTAAACAGCGCCGGCTGTTGAGGCAAAGCGACTCATTTTGATGATCAAAAAGATGTATCTTCTGCTTTCACCATGTTCTGGAGTTACTTCGGATGCCTCAGGTTTATTAGACAGAAACATCCCACCGCTAGTTATCAGGCAGCGTACTACACTCAGTACACTTTTAACAGTGAGGGCAAATATAGCTGAGAGAGTTTCACATCTGTGGTGGGTCTTATCTGCCGGATGTGTGGAAGGGATGGCAAAGAGATACACATAGTTAGCGATAAAATCACTTACTTTATATCTCCATGCGGAACCTGTTCCACCGCTATTTAACATGTTTGGTCATGCAAAAGAGACCCGTTTATCAAAATGCTATTAGCATATACACTGCTCGCAGGTGTACAAAACACAGGGAAAGACAATTACCTGGATTCCAAATTCTCCTTGTTATGTGCTTGGGTTTTTTTGTTTTTGTTTTTGTTTTGTTTTTGATTTAATTCTGTAGGTCTAACACAAGTCTGCTCTGTGGTAATGAGGTTAAAGGCCAGTTAATGATAAAAGGCTTTTCCTGTAATTCATCATGATTATTCTGTGAACTGACTTGATTCAAATATGCACACTGTTTCCATATGAATAAAATTATTATTACCCTTTGGAAATAGCAGTGTTAAATTATTATTATTATTATTATTACATTGTTATTGTTATTGTTATTGTAGTTGTTGTTATTATGATTGCTATTATGATTATTATGATGATGATGATGATGATGATTATTATTATTATATCAGTGCATTGAATGTAATAAAGAAAGAGAGAGAGAGAAAGCAAGAGAGAAAGAGATAAAGAATACATATTGGAAAGGGGGAGCAGTGCAATGGGGCCAAGACATGACAGAGGAGAGAGAGAGAGACAGAGAGAGAGAGAGAGCAAGAGAGAGAGAGAGAGAGAGAGAGAGAGAGAGAGAGAGGGAGAGAGAGAGCGAAAGAGGAGAGACGGGAGTATGCAACTCGAGGCTATTTGCTGTTCTGAAACAAGCTTCACAAATTGCTTGTTGGTTCCAGAGCCCTGTGGGGCTGCTCTCATTGGTCAGATCATTTAACTAGTACTCAATTTCTTTCTCTTGGTCAATACATACAATATATACTTTTCTTAAAAAAAATAAAAAATAAAAATAAATAT
>JBBPCX010000040.1:17849196-17865954 GCA_037974365.1 Hydrocynus forskahlii
TTCATTTGGTGAAGGAATATTCTGAATTGCAGGGACTGTATGCCTCAACATGTGTGCAAAAGGGCAATAAGCAACTTATTTAATATCTGACTGCCTATTAATGTTCACCAAGTGCACTTGTGTGTGCATGGGTGTGTCTGAATGTTCTACACAGTCCTGACCTCAGTGCTTGTGTATGTGTGTGTGTGTGTGTGTGTGTGTGTTTGCATGCTTTAGTGATTTTCAGTGTACTTTCCATGTTTGAACTGTTGTGTTTGCTTTTCAGTTTTATTTTTTTCATTTGATTGAGTGCATCTGATAGTGTGTGTGCGCATACATTTGGGGGGGTGCTTATAAAGCGTGTTGACTGAATGTACTTGACTGTGGTCTGTGTGTGTGTGTGTGTGTGTGTGTGTGAGTGTGTGTGCTTAATTATCCTGTTGCCCCATCCAAGTTATGGAAATCCCATCAGATAAGACAACAAATGGAATATATGAGCTGGAAACTCTGAACTAAGAGATGGGGGAGTGAAAAGCAGAAGAGAAGGAAGGAGGTAGCTCATATGCAATGTTTATTGCTCTGAAACCGATGCATATTTACTCTGCTCTGCTCCAGCACAGATTTTTTCTCTGCCATGGACTATGGAAGCATTGAAGGGTGTGTTTCTTTATCTCAACATAATTTCCATCAGTTTTTGTCCATGACTACAAGGGACATGTCTTCTTTTCGGGCCATACATGTAAAACCTTGGTAAAAACGGGAAAAATACAAAAAAACAAAAACAAAATGTTTATTTCTGCTATCCTTCTTTTGACAGTTTTGTAGCATTTTAGCACTAAGGTAACAATATTTCACATTAACATTTCTGGGACACAAAAATGTCCTCATTTGTATCAGTTTTACAGTGACTCCTTCAGCACATAGAGCTCAGTGAATTGATTTAAATACACTGATCAAGCTGTATCTCGACCTTCCAGAAGGCCTGGAGTGTTTCCTCTCTTGGAATTGGTTCCACCCATTGGAAGTCAGTATGGGTTCACTCCACTGTCACTTCTTAAAAACATTCTCAAGAATGAAAAAAGAGTACTTTCAGAGTCAATGCCAAGCATGCCGATTATGTTAAAGTCAATGTCAAAATTGCATACATATTTCTATATTTCAAATGAAGCATTAGGTCTTCTGTCTGCCACATCTGGAGCACATTTTTCATTATCGCAGACAATAATTTTGACACACTTTCTTATTTTCCTCAGAAAGAACTGAAACCTGACATCTTTGAGTCAAACACTATGTTTTCATTCGACTCAAAACACCAAACCCTTGTTAACATGTGTATCCAAAGGGCTGGTAACATGTTTACGACCGCCAGGCCCTGCTTCGGTTAAGATACAAGCGAGTAACTCACCTCGAGGATGGACCACTGCTGAAGCTCCGTGACCTCGGCTTGCTATGGGGACCAGGCCCTCAGGTGTGGCCCAGTGCCCCTGACGGGAGATGGGGGCATTTCACTGTGTTTCATTTCACTGTGTACTGTGTGTATATGGTTGAAATGACAATGAAACCTACCTGACTTGACTTGACTTGAAATACAAATGGCCTCTGTTCTGATTGGCTGCTTCCCTCCTTATAACGTCAGTGTAAGCGCATGTAGCCAAATTTCTGCAGGCTGAATAGACAAATACATCTTGTACTGTGTTGTGTGACATTGCAAATGCAATGTGTTTCAAATGGACCGTTTTTGCCACTGCATGGTCTGTTTTAATGGAGTGAAAGGTTGTTGACATCATCTACGCACTGTATTTAATGAGATTTTTTTAAAAGGTGAGGAAAATTTGATTTCTCGTGATATAGGTGTTTAATTATTTAGCAAACAAGCGTGTTTTCAAAGCTGCCTTGCCTCTGTGTTATCTGTTATTAAATCACGGCTTTCTTTCCTACCATGCCGAAACGTTCAGCTTCATTGTGAAGGACTATAGAATCGGCCTGATCTCCTGGCCCATCACCCCCTGTATTAAATAGCAACACAAAAGTGATGAATATGCAGGCTTGTATTAGATTGAATGTAAACATGTCATTGGCCCACACACACATACACACACACACACACACACGCAAACGCACATAGCTTTTATAAACAAACCGAGACATGCCCTTCCGTGACTGACATGTTGTTTGTTTTTGATTTGCTGCGCTGAGTTAATTTCACCCCCTAATCCGACGTGCTATCGGTTTACATCTCCCCATGCTGTCACACACAAACACATGGATGCTGCAATGTGTTGGTATTGGGGACGCCGGCGCCGAATGAATGATGCTCCTGGGTACCACAGCTGAAAATCCCGAACTTAAAAATAGTCCGCATATGTATTTGGAAGACATTTGTCTCACACTGGCCCACTTGGAGCTTGGACAGTGTTCTTATCATCCTTAAAGTGATGTGACATGAAATATGAATAAGCTTTAAAACAAATGCGGGACGATACTAACACAAATCAGGACGATTTTTCAAATAAACCCGTTCCCAAACACTTTTTAGGTTCACATGTCATGTTTGTGAAGCTTGTTAATATTTCACGGAAAATAATATACTCCACCATGACATTAATAACTCCTGACTGTATTTAGAATGGTTTTCTAATCATGAAATGAGGAAATTATTGGAATAATAGTGGAAATACCAAAACTATGAAATAACACACATACGTTCCAGAAATGTCTCTGGGACAACGCCATAGAGGAACCATTTGTGGCTTCCAGAAGATGTTTTTCAGAGAACCGTTTTTGATGTGAGTGTGAAGAACATTTTTAAAGCTCATAGTATAATGCTTTTTATAAAACATTTACAATATTTAAATATGCATGGAGAATTTATACATATATTTAATGCATGTTCGTATATTGTAATGTCTTTTTACAATGTGTGAGTGTGAGGAACTTGTTTGGAAACAACCATACAACCAAACATATAAGCTCTTCATACTCACCTATCTAATATACAATAAACAAAATCAACATTTTGCTCATATAGCATGGGATAGGATTAACATTTGATCGAAAATGGACATTTTGCTATTTGAAGAAGTAGAGAGATGGCAGAGGCAGTGGGATGCTCAGAGTGGTGTTCTGCTGGGAAACCTTGGGCGCTGGCATTCATGTGAATGTTACATTGATAAATACCACCTACCTAAATGTAGCTGCAGACATGATACATCCCTAACAGCATTCCCTAATGACTGTGGCCTCTTTCGACAAAATTATTTGCCCTGCCACACTACAAACACTGTTCAGGACTTGGTTGAGGAACATGATAAAGAGTTTTCCATAGAGGCCCCACTTCATAACTTACAGAACCCGAAGGATCTGCTGCTAAAATCTTGAGGTCTTGTGGATTTCATGTTTCAACAGGTCAGAGCTGTTTAGGCAGCACAAAAGGGATTTACACAATATTAGGGAGACTATTTTAATGATTTGACCGATGTGCGTGTGTGAGTGTGTGTGAGTATGTGTCTTAAGAATGTTACATATTTGGGAAATAGTCCAGGAAAATCCCATTAATCCACTTTTTCCATTACCCCAAATGTAGCCAAAAACATGGCAGAAGTACAAACGTGGGCGTGACATTGATAAAATCATAGGAGCCTCAGAAGAAACCAGAGGTAATCTTAAAGCCCTGATTTTGATTATGTTTACAGGTAACAGAGTGTCACAAGCCAGTGTATCTGAGATTACTTAACAACTCCTGATTGATGTGCTACTGTTGTTAGGTGCATTAGCCTCGTAGCTCCAGCTGAAAATTAATGAAGCACATTTCAGATGCTAAACAAGTCTGGACTGATTGATATCCTTATGCAAAATGGAAATGGGAATTTGAAATCTTTAGTTTAAGGCTGTACATAAGGTAATGGAAAAACATGCATAAAGTCGTGTGTGTCACAATGTTTTTTTTTGACTTGTACTGTGTTTGGTTTGCATTCTTCAGGAAGAAAAAAAAACAAGATTCCCTGTTCCAGACCTGCCTCTGTTCTTTCTCCTCCATTGGGAATGTGGAGAGAGAGAGAGAGAGAGAGAGAGAGAGAGGGAGAGAGAGCGAGAGAGAGAGAGAGAGAAAGAAACATAATTCTGGCTCATTTCCAACCCAAGTTAATCACTCTCTCTTTTCCTTCCTTCTCTCTCTCTCTCTCCCTCCCCAAACTTTTTTCTTTGCACAGTTCGTCCCAACTACTGACACCATTCACACAAAACCCGCTCTCTTTTTTTTTCTTTTTCTTCGAAGTGTTTCTCTATAACCAGTCATTTCGTAGCAGCTAGCGTCGTCCCGTTAGAAGTGGTTCAGCCGCTCCAACCTCAGTGACATTTGTGCCACAGTCCCCACCAATAATAACTACCACAGATGAACAAATCACAAAGTCTGCAGGCACTGGCGGGGGGCCAACCTGTGCCGCCAGGGCTCCACATCTACAATAATAACAGCCTGTAGATTATTTTCTGTGAAAATAGACTCTCCACAAGCCTGCACATATGGAGCCTGTCTGGCAGGCTACCTTCAAATGGCATGATCTTGTACTTTACAAAAAAAATATGTAGCTCTAACATGGCTCCTGGACATAAATCTACTGTCCGTTTGTGTCTCCGTTCATTCATTTCGGTCCCAGGTTCTCTCCTAGAGCTCAATGTTCCGTTCGGAGCTTGGAGAGTGACTAGGCGTTTGAGTGTTGCTATTTTCAAACATCTGCAGTGCCCTCATACTTCAGCTTTAGTGATGTTTTGCCGAGTCGGGATCTGCACAGATGCTTGAGGACAACCTATGTGAACAGGTTTTGAATGCATCAGAACAAAAGTGTATTTACATTTGCAGAGGTATTGCAAGAAAGAGGTTCATAAGAAAAGTAATATTTCAAATGTATTCATTGCAATATACTGACAATATGTGACAATATAGGTCTGATTTTCAAACTGGAAATACACAGAGACACAAAAACCCTGGAGCTGGTCTCTCTCTCTCTCTCTCTGCCTCTTGTGTTGGAGCTTTTTGTGGGGGGTTATATGAGGTTATTATTCTCTCTCTCTCTCTCTGGCTGTCTATGTATCTCTTTCTCTCTCTATTTTGTCTCTTCTCTTCTTGCTCTCTCTCTCTCGCTCGCTCTCTCAGTTGTGTTTGGGGTTATGTGGAGTGATAAGGATGCAGTGAGGAGGGCTCGTGGACACATGTTTCTCTGTCGTTTGACATAATTGCCACTCTGTCTCCCGTTTGGTATCTGAGCAACATCAATCTAGTGGAGTCAGAGCTGCCACAATGGTCTGATTGCAGTGGAGAGAGAGAGAGAGAGAGAGAGAGAGAGAGAGTACTATATAATATAGAGCTAGAAAAAATATACACTTCACTGCTGAATGATGTGTCGGAAAGAAGCCGTGACTGAAGGCATGTATGTTTATAAACTGACTGGATTATCTTTGTAAAAATGATTCCAGGAGACAGAATGAGAAAGTCTAAATCAAGATATCGTCTAATTCAAGGCTTTGTCATCAAAGGAGCTTTTATGTTTCCCCTTGAAACTCGCAAGAAATATGCATGTATCAAGTGTAAGATGCTAATTCAGATGTCACCTTTAGAACAGAACCTCATGTCAAATCCCAGAGCGTGAGTTTCCCGTAAGAGCTTTTACCATTTACATGACAGAATGACCAGTAAAAATGCTCCAAATGACATATCAAATTAACTTACATGGAAAATGAATTGGTTTTTCCCTATGAATAGATAGATAGATAGATAGATAGATAGATAGATAGATAGATAGATAGATAGATAGCTCGGTTGAAAACAGGGGCATCTGAAAATCCGAAACACACTCACAGGGAGCGAGAAAAAGAGAGAGAGAGAGAGAGAGATGAATAGAGTGAATGAATGTCTTTAGATAAGAAAAAAGATTGTTTGGAGGGAGAGGCAATATTTCAGGGAGTGAAAAGAGAGCAGGCAATCTGCCTGTAGAAGGGAAGGCTGCAGTGCTTTATAATGGAAGAAATTCAATGTGACATGTTGAGAATGAATTGCTCAGTCAACCAGAAATATCCCTTGTTCTAATGGCTTGGGACATTCAATGGTGTGTTCTCCTTCTCCTTCTCTCTCTCTCTCTCTCTCTCTCTCTCTCTCTCCCCTTCTCTCTCTCTCTCTCTCTCTCTCCTTCTCTCTCTCTCTCTCTCTCTCCCGCTCTCTCTCTCTCTCTCTCTGTCTTTCTCTCTCTCTCTCTCTCTCTCTCTCTACCCCTTTTATACACACCTTTTTTTCTCCCTCATGCCCTTGGTAATCTAAACACTGGTGTTAGCTGAAATATACAGTAACACTCCATAATTGTGTACCTAGTTTTATTTTATGCTCTTCATAAACAGTTGACAGCTTTGCTGTACTCAATACAAACTGAAATGTGCACTTAACTGCTCTGCACACTTTACCAGGAAGACGTACCGAAGGACAGATGTACTGGCTGATTTCAGAGTTGGTTAAAGCATGGTAAACACAGCTTAATCGCTTAATTACTTACACGTGGAGGGTTTGGAGAGAGAGAGAGAGAGAGAGAGAGAGAGAGAGAGAGAGAGAGAGGGAGAGAGAGGGAGCCCAGAGCTGTCTTACATTGATGCTCCATTAAACCTCCATTTAATCTGCTTTTCTGAAAGGTTAAATTGGCAATAAATTCTGCGATCAGAGCCGAGCAGATGTGAACAGACCGTTATGAATGAGATATTAATGCAGTCGACCCCTGCAGGGAGAGAGAATGTCATTATTCTGTATTCCAACATCGTTTTGGGGTTTCACTTGGCGCTTACGCAGTCTCCGTACGTTTGTAATGTTCTTTGGCTTTGGAGACAAAAGGGTTGTTGTTTTTCTTCTCATGTTTGATGCTGGAGCCGGTATTTACTGTAGCTTTCTGTCATAAAGGGAAGTCTTTAATGGAAGCAGTGTCTGGGACGATTAGAGTTCATCGCAAAGAATGAAGAGAAAAATAATGGATGCTTTGAATATGCATTAGGTCATGTCCATTACTGAAATAACATACACACAAACACACATACACACATACACACACACATACACACTGCATTTTAGGCCTGTGCCCAGTGACGGTTAACCGAGTTACCACGGTAACAGCCCCAGTATTGCCATGGGTTGGAAAAAAACATCATTCATTTATTGATTTTCATGCAAACCACAAGACACAAGATTCTCACAGGTGAACATACCATGGCAAATGCAGAGTGATGATATTCCTTAAATTTTTCATCGATTTTCATCCGTTTTTATGCACCATAAGCAGTCATCATTTCTGTTTACATAATCATTATACAACCTCTCTTTATCCCTTGGAATTAAACAGATTGTTTTGTTACTGTGCTTCTAAGCCTGACTCATGATAATAGCCTCTATTCTGACTGGAAGTCCAGGCTGAAACATTCCTTATTACTTCAGTTTAAATAGGTGGGGCTAAACTGCCCTAGGCTGGTTATGCAGATATATGTAAAAACACTGGGTTTCATCACATCAGCAAAACTCCAAACTAACGGTTTTTGCTGCATAGTTTCCAAGCATGAACCATAGGTGAGTGAATGACCTGTTTTGAAACAATGTTTGTGCTAGACATTAAACTATTTACATATGGAAATTTCATATGGGCCCTTCAATAGCACACTTATTGAATCTTTAAAAGAGACGCAGCTGTTGAGCTGGGCTGGTTGGACGCACTCGAGGGGAGGCTTGGGGGGCTGTAGGTGCTGTAGTGGCAGGCAGATATCATGACATCCATGGTGTCAGGCTTCAGATATCAGATGAAACAGCTTCAGATCTCGGGAAAAAAACACTGTCACATCTCAGCTTTGTACAAGTGGACATCAATGGACACATCCTTGGACCAGAAGACAGCATCAAAACACAGGCTCAGATGCCAAAAATATACAATTTCTTTACCTACAACTCGATTAATTATACATTCATGGCCAAATTAAAAAGGACAGTATTCTATTAACCATAAACTTCACTGAACTGCATATTTATTATATTCTTTTAGTTAACAGAGATTAACACTTCAGTATCAGCTTCAGTGTTAGGGATCATCGCAAAATTACCAGATAAGGTAGTCTCTGTATTCTTATTGTTATTGTTCTGTGTGCTTTGTGTGTAAAACCAGTAAAGCAAAGAAATACCTCATTAATAAAACACAAGATAACATACACACACTCTAGTGTGTACGCATACATCAGCATAACTAGCAGTTATATAGTCTTATATTATGGCGGCACTGTATATATTTCATCATGCAGTTGTGTGTTCAGATATTCCGAAATTAATCTATAATAAGCATAGTGTATAATATACAATAAAGATATATAATAAATAAAACCTAGAGGTTTACAATATTGATGCTGTAACCAAACCTCTAAAATTCCACAAGACCGAACAAAATCTGCAAGTGCTGCAAAACATCTACACAATATTAATGCTAACACTGTTACATTAATGCGCTCCAGTGTGATTCAGGCTCACACAATGGCCATTTGATCCAAGGAAAAAGGCAGCAAGATTTAACATTCACTCACACACATACACACATACTCTGTCTCTCTCTCTCTCTCACACACACACACACACACACACACACACACACACACATTCTGCTCTTCACAATATTTAGACACAGCACACCATTAGTCACATCTCGCCTTTTTTGGCTGAGAGTGAAAAAAAAAATCACATGCATAAATTCAACACATTTGTTACCATGGCAACCATTCACCATGTCATTCACATGTCAAAGCGAATCAGAGGAGATGAGAGCTGTCTGCACCCCCCTGTCCCTCCTCCTCCCTCCTCCTCTCTCTCTCTCTCTCTCTCTCTCTCTCTCACTCTCTCTCTCCCCCACCCCTCTCTCTATCACAGTCCTTAGAGATCTTTTTTTCCTTCTTTTTTCAGGAAGATTTTTGCTTTATGTTAATGCAGGAAAGTCAACTGTGCACCACATCTTTATATGTAAGCAGATCTTTTTGCTTTTCATAGTTCGCTGAGCGATAAGACATTCAATATGCAGTGCAGATAGACGCACTGAAGGAAAAACAAAACAAAAAAAAACCACATGGCAACAATACTAATGTTATCCAGAAGCACTATTATACTGAAACCAACAGTGAAATCAGTTCTTTAAGTGCAGCCCAGCACTCATACTCCTTTCTCAGATAAGCCTCACCCCACTTCTAGCAAGGACTGAAAGCCCGAACAGAGACAAATGGCCCACCCTACAGACAGAAACAGAAACACAGTGAGACTTGCTTTCTCATCTTTTGGCATTGTGTGTGTGTATGTGTGTTGGAAATGTGCACAAAGTGTGCATTTTGCACTCTGTTCAGGCAGATATATGTTAAATTAAACCTGACAGATGAATGGAAACTGAAAATAAATCAATACATCAATAGATCAATAGATCAATAAATCAATAAATCACAATCTTCTTCCAAATGATGGCTCAAGTATGAGCTAAGCTCTCAAAAACAGCATAAAAAGCCAAAAGTATTCAGACATCAGAATAAAAAAGGCCCAAAATCACCTCTTTCTTTGCTATAATTTCTAAATCGGTCTCAAATATAAATCCAATAAAATGCTGAAAGCGATGAGCCAAAGGAGCGAAAAAACGTTTTTAAACACTTAAACGGATAGTTCTGCTCGTGCGAACATCACAAATATGAATCAAATAAAAGGCTAAAGTTTCTAAAAATTACTTAAAAGCAGCCAAAATTCTGATCCAGCAGTATCAGATTAAAACATGTAGCTCACGTAAATAAAAAAGTGAATTTTGGCTTTAAGTTTCCCTGTACCTAAAAATTATCTTCAAGAAAATGTACAGAGTGAAAAAAAATCATCTCATTAATTGAGTTTTAGACCCAAAAGTAAAATTTCAGCTTTAAATGTCTTCCTTAAACTTACTTCCTTTACTCAACATAGCGGCCAAGTCTACACAGTCACATTCTAATTTGTTACAGAATACTCAATACACACACAACACACACACACACACCACACACACACAGAGACGCACACAGACACATAATAAATCATTATAAATCATGAATCATATGTAACTGAACAAAGCATAAATCTAAGACTTTGTCAATTCCTGTGGCTCTATTTGATTTAGCCTCTGCCAGGGCTTAATTTAATGCACATGTACAGAATGCAGGCCGGGAGTGATGGTCATTAGATACAGGCCGAGGAAAATGCTGGGTGGACACACACTTTAGACTGGTATGCACTAAAAGCAATTCTTTTGAAATGCTGGCAGTGGAATTTGCTTTCTTGTCTTTTGGTTGTTTGTGTGTGAGTGTGTATGTGTGTGTGTGTGTGTGTGTGTGTGTGTGTGTGTAGAAAATGCAAGAAAATATCTTCAATACATGAACATATTATCATATTAATATTATCATATTATAACTATGACCATGTAACCTACTTTGGCTTTGCTCCATTTGCCTCAGTAAAATCTGCCCCAGAGTGTTTGGAACACATGCATGTTAAGAGCATGTGTAATTGGAGCTTTCTCTTTCAGTTTTGCTGAGTTTATTGTTGGATGCACTGCGATGATGCTCACAATAGACTGTAGCTCAAACCAGATCAGGGCTTATTCTAGTTTGGTTTAATCACTGAAAATATAGTGCTTAGAAGTGACACATGGAAGGGGTCTTGAAGGGGTCGTTTTTAGGTTAAGGGAAAGTTAGCATCAAAATGTGTCCATCAGATTCACCAGAAGGAAAAATATTATGTGAATACAACTGCTCCCTAAAGAGAGTAAATGAAAGTCAGTAACTGTGTTAATATATTTCATTCATGTGGAATCGGTATAAATTCAACACAATATATTTTTGAGAGGACCAATAAAAGATGGATGAAGTATTACTGAAACAGGAGAGTAGATTTAACAGAGCTAAATTCTCTCTCCCTGCGGTTTATGGCCGGTCGCTTTTCCAAAACCACGTCCATGGAGTCGAACCGGCGGCAAGTTTTTCTCTCAGAGCCGCTTTTGTTATTGTGCTCTTTTATTATTCAAAGTCTTGTTTGAGTTTTTAAATGTTTTCTCCGCGTTCTTTATCCGTGTAATGAGAACCTAGGCCAGCTAACTTGTTAGCAATGTCCTGGTCCACCTTCATGTTTCTCACAGAGTTAAAGATCCGTTTGTGTCAGAAATGTATCTTCAGAAATGTATCTTCAACCCAAACAGACAGTCATGCTTGTACTTCGTCAACATCCCAGTTGTTAGTTTCCGTCTCCAATGTTGTTTTTTTGCACAGGCAATAAAAAAATAATGGCATCTTTCCATGTTGTGATGATACTACAACCAATCAGAAAGCAGGGATGCAGTCAGCCTGGCTGCGGCCCACTCTGCAGCAGGGATACAGCTCAGGTACAGGTCACTTTATTTATAACGGAAAAACATTTGTGCCAGAGGAAAAGCGCCATAACTGACTTGCCTGGCGAAGGTGGCACCCTGTGACAGTGTTGCAATTAAAATCAGTGAACTTGTTAGTACGATCCATTCCACCGCCAGTGTTTATCTATGGAGGTCAATACATTTATAATGAATCTAATTATCTCTGATTTTACACACATGCATCAAGCTATTATGTTTTCACCATTTGAGCTAAAGCTCTCAAATGAGTAAAAATGAAAGGAGGGGAAGAAATGGAGAGAAAAAAATCAAGCCAGAATAATGAAAGGAAGGAAAGAGAGTGAGGGAGGAAGGGACTGAGAGAGGGAGATAAAAGGAGAGAAAATGAGAGAATGAAAGAACAGCTTCTGTTTCACCGCGGTGACTCTAAGAGTCGAGGCAGCGGAGTGGTAAACTCAACAGGGCCTCTGCTCCGCGGAATAAATGACACCTTTATTTTATTATATTAAAACTAAACCAAGGTGTCACACTTACATAATCACCCGCAAGCTGCGTCCCGTGGAAACCAAATTTAACAGATAGGCACAATAAAATGCTACATGGCCTCTGTAAAGCTCTGTGGGAGACATAAAAGGGGAAAAAATCCGATCAGGGATTCTCTTTCATATACAGCATCTGTTATAAAAACGTGTAGTCATTGATTCCCAGCATGCTATTTGTTGTTTAACAAGACGGCGTGAATGATGCCTCCCTTGGACTGGATATAAAACTCAGAAGTTTATTATGCTTTCTTGTAGCCTTCTTATTCATCACTATTTGCAGGCATGTTACGAATGATGTATAATAAATGTAGTGGGCAATAAGTATCCCGAATAAAACAAAACTCAAGGTTATATATTAAGCACTGAGAGTAGAATTGCTATACACTGATCCAGGTAAATATGACAGCAATCGATTTTTCAGGTTTTTGAAGTTATTTAGTGGAACTAGATGTGACTGTCCATTATATACAAATACTGATTTAAAATGTTTTACATTTACATTTACGGCATTTAGCAGACGCTCTTATCCAGAGCGATGTACATCAGTGTTTAAGTCGTCCACAGCTGTTCTTCATACCTGTAAAGCTAGACTTAAATCAACATCTGCTTTCAACCAAGTTACTGACAGCTAAGTTACACACCTTAAAGAACCTGGTGCTGGTGGGGCAAGACTGATTATAATTATTTTTACCCCATTCATTAATGGTCAGGACCCCCACAGAACCACCTGTGAGCAGGTATTATTTGGATGGTGCATCATTTTCAGCCCAGTTGTGAAACTTACAGCAGTTAGGATGAAGATTGTCCCTGACTGACCAAGTACATCCCAGAATTCCACCTTACCTTATACCTTAAACACCTCTCATATCACACTCTGGACTTTCAATAACACCCACACTTCACCTTCCGTTTACTGTTTACTGCCACTACAGGCAAACTTATGCCCTGTTATTTGATTTGATAGCTACAGTTTACACATACTCAATGTGGTTCAGTGCTGCTGACTGCCGTATCGTGCAGTTTTAATATTGTATTCATTCTGGAAGGTTTACATCCCTTTCACACTTTACTCTTGCGCAATATTATATGTATGGCGCAATGTTATTTATTCTGGAAGGTTTACATCCCTTTCACACATTACTCGTGTGCAATACAATATGTATGGAGCAATATTGATTCTGGAAGGTTTACGTCCCTTCTCCACTTTACTGTTACACTGCTATATTGCCTGTTTATTGTGCTGTTTCAGATTTACATCACATTTACACTACTGTTACGGTGCTATATTGTCCATTCATTGTACTGTTTTTGTCATTCCTTGCATTTTGTTCAACACTGCTAAGTGCCTCCTCCTGTACAATAATCACACTTATGGTTCAATACTATCCATTCTGAAAGGTTTACTTATTGTCCATACCATATTGTTACGTTACATTACTGCTACATTGTTATGGTGTCTATGTATTGCGTTGTCGGTGTTGTCTCTGTCATAACTTGCACTGTGTTGCAATATGTTGCACCATGGTCTTTTGAGAGATATCTCCTCACACTATGTACATGTACACAGCTGCTGCTCATAATAAAGTAACCTTCAAGCTTGAAACCTTGAGATTTTGTGAGCTTTTTGAATGAGGGGCGGTGGCCTAGTGGGTAGGCTACTTGCCTCTGGACCAAGAGGTCATGCGTTCGAATCTGGGTTCTTGAGCAAGACCATTAAACCCAAGTTGCTCCAGGGAGACTGCCCCCTGTAGTTAAGGAATGGAAGTCACTTTGGATAAAAGCATCTGCTAAATGCTGTAAATGAATGGGCATGACAATAACTGGGACTAGGAGTTTCAATAGCAAATTCTGTTGACTTAACAATCTACTTTAAGGGGTTCTTAAAGTAAAACAAGACTCCTGAAGGAATGTTAAGGTGTACTGCATGATACAGTTAAGCAATTAGCATCCCATCATGCTCTGAGGCATGTGTAAAACGCTGAGCAGACCCAGCTGACCTCAATTTTCGATCAAGATGGAAAGAGGAAAGATCCGATTGATTCTGAGAGAGGTTTTATTATTGGGACATGAATGCTAGGAGCTTCACAAAGACTACTCAACTGGCCTGTGTTCCCATAGGAACAGTGACTAAAGCAGCCTCTGTATTTAGATCTAGGCGAAGACATCAGTAAACAGGGTTAGCAATTGTGCTTGGAAGTGTGCATTCAGCGAGCAGGATGTTTGAGCATTAGTGAGATGTGGAAGGGAAAACAGAAGAGAGGCCACTGAGAATGTCAGTGCAGAATATTCTGAACAATCCGTCAACAACCACATAGAGAGGGATGTTATAGAAGGGCTGCAGTGCATAAACCCCTCATTACAAAGAAGATTGACCATCTGAGAGACAGTGGTGTAAAAACCTGACACTGATCTGCAGAGATAGGGAAAAATACAGGCAGTTATCTTTCACCATATTCTCAAGAGCAGCAAAACAAGAGAATTGGAATTTAGTGCAGTCGACAATAGCACGGTAGCTGTCGATGGTACAAACATGCTGTTTTGTGTTTTTCTTGCACTGTCTTTCATCCTATCCGCACAGTCTTTTGGTGTTCTTATTTTGGTTCTTGTGCTGCACCATGATCCCGGAGGAACATTATTTCATCTCATTCTGTACTCTGTGTATGGTTGAAATGACAATAAACCTACTTGACTTGACTGACTTGACTTGGGTGAGTGCATGCATGGCATAGAGATTACAGTACAAGCATAGTTTCCGGCCATAGTTTGGGTCGTCTTGTCCCTTTGCGTAAAGGGTGACTGCAAGATAATGCACAATGATTCTA
Organism: Hydrocynus forskahlii; assembly: GCA_037974365.1. Lineage (NCBI taxonomy): Eukaryota > Metazoa > Chordata > Actinopteri > Characiformes > Alestidae > Hydrocynus > Hydrocynus forskahlii. The sequence goes on from JBBPCX010000040.1 coordinate 17,863,954, forward strand.
ACTGATCACCCTTTTCTTATAATGGAACACAGCAGTTCTGATGAAGCTGTTAGACAGTGCTGTCCGCCACCATCAACAAAACACCAGGTGATGGAGTATCTTTTGGAAAAACGATGTCTCTTCCCTTCAGCGCAGTTCCAGAGACTTGTAGAATCTATGCCAAAGCACTATAAAGCTTTTCTTGACATGCAACACCTTATTAAGACACTTTGATATTGATATTACCCATCAAATCAAGATCTGCACCAACTATAGACAGATGTAGAAAGCTGCTAAAAACCGCACGATTCTTTTAAATATTTGCACTTCTACGGCACCTTCAGTTTTCTTTTATGCATTCTTTTATGTCTTCCATTATCTTATTCCATTTTATATCTTATTCTATTTTATTCTCTATTTCTGTAAAGCACACTGAAAAACCTTTTGTGTATGATAATGTGCCATATAAGTAAACTTGAAACTTTGTGTGGGTTGATCCTTAAATTTGTCACTCACTTGTGTATATTGTCAGGTACATTATATATTGTTGCTGTTGGAGCAAAATTTTCAAAAGGCTATAGTAGAGCAGAATGAATAAACAGCCTGAACATCCAGTGCATATCAAATGTTGCCAGATGTTTTTAGACCATTTCTAATGGTCCGCTCATCATTTAAGGTTGACAAGTGTTAAATGCAGCTGAAACAGTACAGTGACCATGTATTGTCAGCCGAACCAAAGATTTCTGCTCAACAAACAGTTCTTTATTCGTACCACATTTGGTAAAGAAACCAAAAGCAGGCTTAATTGACGTGGGGCTTTAAATCCTCTCTGTTTTGGCAGCTCTCTTTTTCTACATTATGACATTCTGCAGGCGTGCATCTGGCTGCTGATAATGTTCTTTGAAAGTTATGTAGCAAATTACGGATGACTCACCCAAACATCCCCTCTTCTGTTTGTCGAATCAAATTTGAACAGAGCCATTAGCGTTTCGCTGTCTGCCTTTCTGCGCTTGAGGAGGTTTAAGAAAGACTTCTTGTCATTTGTGCAAATTCCTCAGCCACTGGCTTTACATCAGTGCTTAACTTGATGGTTTGTACTAACAAAAACAAGATTATTCTCTTTGTCCTGAGCATAAGTTTCCTGTGTGAGGATCTACAGCTGGTTTTCTAGCATCTCCCAAGGTTATGTGGTGAGGCAATGGCATTTTACAACAGAAGGAAATGAAAGGCCTTCTAAGAGACTTCAAACGAATGTCACATTTTAGCTGACTACTGACACCTCTGTACTGGCAGCAATCACGAATTGCTATATAACGGTGTTATTTGGAAAGGAGCCCACAGATAACAATGGTTTGTGAAGCGTTCTTTGTCTTAGATGTGAAAGCAAACTATTCTCTTCCATGCATTTCTGTTCATACATTGAGAATGAGAACTGACCAGGAACAGAAAAGCAATCAATATATTAAATAAGACGAAGATACATTTATACAATGTTTGTGATTTTTTTGTTGATGCAAGTTGATGGGTTACTGATACAAATGAATACATTTTTATGGATCTAGCTTCAAGAATGACATTATTATAAAATGAATTAAAGCATCTCAAAACCTCAAAGCAGACAAAATATTTAAAATAGATGAAGATGGTGTATCATGTGTCACTTATCAATGTATTTTTCAAAGAAATTTGAATGAGAAAAATAAAACAGAGAACTCTTTAGCATCTCTGTAGTTTTGCCTGGACAAAAAGATCAGAGTCTCGTGTTGCTCAGATGTTTCTCCTGAGAAAAAGGCCCTCGCACTCTCACATGTCTTGAGTTTCAGTAAAGTCACATATCGTGCTCCAATTTGCCAAGATTATAATACTCATGCTTATAATATCACTATTAAAGTTGAACTGAAATAAAAAATTATTATTCTGATGATACCATAGAATATTTCACTCCTTCCCAATTTTAAGCTTTATGCGCAATCATTTGTCTTACGCTCTCTTTCTGCCTGGCTCAATCCAAATGCCAAAGTT
>JBBPCX010000040.1:17886773-17897370 GCA_037974365.1 Hydrocynus forskahlii
CTGTTAAATTCCTACACAAGCACCTCATTCTGCTTTATGAGGCACTGATTAGTGATCACCTGAATCACATCTTATTTAATGAGGAAAAGTATAAAAACACTGCTGTAATCAACACTCTCCTCTCACAATGAGACCAGATGGATGGGAAAACACTGCTAGAAGTTCGTCAAAGGTAATTATTGCCATTTAGTTAAGAGTGAACAAGAGATTTGGTTTTTTTTTTATTATTCAAGTTCTGTAAACACTGCATCATTTCTCTTGATGTTTTGTCGTTTCCTTTAAAATGATGCTTTAAAAACTATGGCCAAGCTGTTCAGTTCAATACTTGCACCTATAAAAGATAAACTGAGAAACTGAACATTTTTGCAGTGGTCTCTTTTTTTTGTTACCAGAGCTGTATTTCTTTTGTGTGTAAAGTCATCGCCTACAGTAATACAATTCATGACAAAAATCATGAACAAAACCCTTCTCGTATTAAATTTCACTTCTTCAAAACAAAATGCTGACTGAAATCTCCTACCTGGATCTCCGGTAAGACTAATGCTTTATAACTCCTCTAAATAAAGTAGGCACTGCTCACATCAGTCAACATTTATTTAAACTCCAAGTGCATTAAGGATGATCCTCATTTACATCGTAGTGGAGCAATGTTGCTGTCTGACGGGAGAATAAATGAGGCAGATTTTTTTGGATAATATGCAAATGCAAATGGGTCCCAGCAGGTGTAGCATTGAGAACAGCAACATGTGCAATGTTTGAAGTGTTGGTTAAGTACCTCAAAACACTGAATCCCTAAATATTACAAGCAGCTGTTTATGTCAAACACTATGAAAGAGAGAAAAAGAACATTAGTGTGAGAAGTTATAAATGACAAGAAGGAGGAGAATGAAAGTGTCTTGATGTAGGAAAGTCAAGGTCAGCGTCCACTTTACGGTCATGTCCATTGTGAATGTTTGTAGAACAGGAATGAACCTGTTTCCTCAACTTCCTCAGCTTTTATATGCAATAGTTAACCCTTAACTGTCCCAGTGATCATCAGAGATAACAGTAGTAGGTTGTAATGTAATAGTTTGTCACTTTCACAGAAATAAGCAGAAATATGTTGTTGAAAGTGACGATTAATGGGTGCTGCATATGCGTTTGTAAGTTGAGGAGGAGATCTGTCACATTCTTTTACATTTTATGAAAAGTTATGGTTGTGCAAATGATCTAATTTACATTTCCCCACGTTTTTGTAAACAAAGCTGTCAAAACAGATGGTATTATATGGTTTTACAAATGCATTATACATTTTCCCTGAGGTTAAGTCGTTTTATGTACCAAACACAGCCATTGTTCACTTTTACATGACCATTTCCACCCTTTATTTAATCCATAATTTAACATGGTGTAAATGTTGCAGTGCCTGATCTATGGGTCACACTTTATTTTGAGTGGCAACTATAGATTATCCACAGATACTGGTGAAACTAGGTTTATTATCAACAGCTTTAAGATTGTGGTTAGATTTAGTAGATTTAATGGATATTTAGTTGAATGTTAGAAAAATGCAAGAGGATCTAAAGACATCTGAAGGATCGGAATAAAGTGTTACCAGTATATATTAAGTGACCGTGCTGTATTGTGCCTTGTTGTAAATATGTCTGGGCTGAAACACTGCTTATAACTTCAGTGTGAGGAGGCGGGGCTAGACTTTTGCAGGCCAAATAATATATGTTTTCAAAAACTTTGACAAAACTGTCAGTACTTCATTAACTTGTTCATTAAAAAAAGCAAGAACAGTCTGATGCTCCATAATATGGTAAATGTAGAGCAGAGTGGCTCAAACAGTCATACGTGAACACACCACAGAACAGCGCACAGTGTGAAATTCTTTTTCTGTATTCAACCCATTCACCAAGCGAAGCAGTGGGCAGCCAGGAACACAGCGCCCAGGGAGCAGTGTGTGGGGACAGTACCTTACTCAAGGGTACCTCAGTGGTGCCAGTGGCAGATCTGGGATTTGAACCCATGGCCTTCCGATTACAGAGACAACTCCCTAATCACCAGGACACCTGCCGCTAATATGGACCTTTTCAGTAATTAAAATGAAATATTATAACAAAAATTAGAAATCTATCTGTAAAACAGTAACAAATAATACAGACAGATTCTAACTGGTCAATACTGAAGGTGATGCTGAGATCAACAGATACCAGGAAAACTGCAAACAGTGGGACCAACCTTGAGACGTTGACAGCACAAATTACTACTGGACAGAAGATGCATTGGAAAAGCTTTGAAATTGAGAATGTGAAGACAAAAAGCAGAAAAACAGCTAGAAGTTTTGTTGGAATATGTTTGACTTTATCAGTTTGGAGGAGCCATCTCTAGACGCCCATTAAGTAAGCTGTGTTGTTGTTTTAATTATTGACAGTAAGGCAATCTGTTCATAATTACAAACATTTGCTTGTAGTCATCACTGCCAGCGGCAACTAGCAGTTCAATTTGCTCTGCTGTAATCTGCTCTGTAATTAGAATACACACACACACACACACACACAAACACACACACACACACACGATCCCGCACAATCCCCTGAAACACACACACACAAACACACACACACACACACACACACACACACACACACAAACACACAAACACACACACACATGCCACAGTCACATTACATGAGACTCGAAATTGTTTACCAGAGGTTTACCTACAGTAGCCATGGCAACACTGAACCTATTGTCCCCGTGCTGTGACAAGTTAGTTTGTTGTACAGCATGTTCCAGTTCATGTGTGGAGACCACATCTCAAAGGAGGACGGAGGCAGAGGAACGCTGCCTTGAAGATAAATCTTTTAAGATAGATCCGTCAAAACACAACCTCTTCTGACCCGTCATGTTTTTCTGTTTCCTTGACACCTACCTAAAGAGAAAACCCCATAAAGATCCAGTCAAATCACACAGAATCCCACTTTCCGTTGCATTTATTTCTAATAATAATTGACTTCAGAGCTGATCTTTTTTATGTGGTGGCGGCAGAACAGCTAGGTAATTATGGTTTATGAAGGAAAGACTTGTGATTGATGCAGGCTAGGCCTAATCTGGACACAATCTGATTAATACGATTATACATATTTAAGATGATTCTTCACACTCCATGTTTTAGCCCATTATTATATATTTTCATTTTAATTTACAGTGATTTCTGAGACACTGTTGCATTTTATCCCTGTGAATAGCATTGCAGTTGGAATAGCATAACCACTTGGAGGTTAGATGCCTGAGATGAATTTATACATAAATGTACGTGCAAATACATGGAAAGGTCAAAGTACTCATACAATCAATACTCATACAATATAATACACACATACACACACACATAGCACACAGCTCAACAGGAATAATCATTTATTGAAAAATATACTTGTGTAAATGTATTTTTTGCATGTGACAGATATAGTAATCTTAACCTAATGCATTTTACTTCTCAAAAATCATTCTTTAAGTCAATTACTATCATTAAAGCAATACTAATTTAGCTTTAGCCTCTGCTTGAGAATGCCAAGCTGAGGTGTGCTTTTACTTGTCCATACTTACTGTGACCCATTTGCTTTGACTCGGTGTTTGTTATGGTCTACGATGTATTAGATGGTAAGCGAAAAGTTGGTTCTCATCGTCTATGTGTTGGTCCAAGAAAATGGAAGGGCTACTTATAACAAAAGTCACTGTTTTTATGCTGATTATATTAGTAATCTGTTATAACACACAGTTCATCATACTCTACTGAATTTGGGAAGTCACAGACTGGTCAGAGTGCCCATGCTAACTTCTAACCACCATCAAAAGTGCCTACAGCAGACATGCAAGCATCAGAATTCAACCTTGGAGCAATGCAAGAAGACCATTGGGATGATTCCCATTTTCTTTAACATCATAAGGATGTTGTGCACAGTCATACCTTGCAATTTACAGGACTTGCTGGATCAGCTGTGGAATCAGACTCACTATAATTTTTTTTTTTTTAATTCCAGAAGAAATTGCTCATTGTATGACTGCACAGACGCACAGAGACACAAGGCAAGAATTCTTGATGTCTTAGTGCCACATACCTGCGGACACTCTCAACGATCTTATAAGGTCCACACCTCGGTCCCACTGAAGGGTCAAAATTGGACCTGTTTGGGCAGCATGAAGGACTCACAAAATATTAGGCAGGTGATCATAATGTTTTGCTTACTGCTGTGTGTATCTACAGTCCAACCCTCCAACATTTGAGCCAAAAAAAATGCATCGGTGGGTGAAGCATGGACAGGACAAATTTGGACATATTCTCACAAGTCAGCTCCCAAGAGTTAAGACTATGAATAAGAGCAGGTTCAGTCATAACTAATGCCATAGCTTCAGCTTCCAACACTATTTCTCTGTCTCATCATGTTTACCAAGAATTCTTTATTAGATCATGTCAGAGTGGCAGCAGTATATGAGAGATCTTGATGAAACAGAGAGTGATGAATGTGGAAATCCTGTCTGTGGTTTTATATTAGCTACCAGAAGAAGATGTATGTTGTGCACTGTGAGGTAAATCTCTGATAGATTCTTGACTAACAAAGAGCTAAATGTGAGCTTGCTGGAAGTTGGAGATTCAGGTCTGTCAAACATAGCAAAATTTTGCATATGTACTTACATCAATTCAGTTTCTTTAGCCATTCTTCAAATATAATATAAATTAATCATATCCTGGATTATCACATTCTAAGGCTTATTATTCAGCAACTGCTTAGGCCACCGTGCAAACTGGTTGAGTGATTAAGATATAGCTGTCTAGAGGAGGAAAGAAAAGGTACTGATATGGGAACAAAAATGAGTCTACTGCCTAAAGAAGAATGCAGTAAACGCAGGAATCACCACGCATTAAACTGTACACAGATTAGAAAGGATAGAGCAAATACATTTACTATGTAGGAGTGAATTGATCAGCTTCACCTATATCATCTAGTGTCTAAACCTTTGATACAGAGAAAGGGAGAGATTTTTAAGAGATAATTTGAGGGAGACTTTAATGAAAGAAAGAGAGGATAAAGAGGAATTGGGGAGCCAGAAAGGCAATGTAGTGACAGGGTGAGATGCAAGTGCCTATCATGTAACTCAGAGCCGCTCACATGCCGACAGAGCAATCAACCATCACTCAGCGAGGTCAACTTACATACACTGAATGTATGTGTGTGCTCAGACAACAGCTTCACACACACACACACACACACACACACACACACACCACATGCTTGTTGTGGAGTCATATATACTGCACGTCCCCATGTCTCATGCACCGTTACTATACATCTATACATAACATTTAAACCTCCTGTCTGATAATGTGTAGGTCTCTCTCATGCCACGAAAACAAATCTGACATATTGAAGCACGGACTCCACAATATCTGGTACAAAGCATTAGTAGCAGGTCCTGTAAGTTGGGTCAGCTTGAGATCTTTGCAATGTGACTGCCAAGTCAACACATTGAACTCTTTGTCATGTCCCTTAAACCATTACTGAACAATATCCAGTGTTGCTGGGCAAGCTATCCTGTTGAAAGAGACTACTGCAGTCAGGGAATACTGTTGGATAGAAGGGTTGTACTTGGTTTGCAACAATGTTTAGGTAGGTGATACATGTCAAAGTTACATCCACATGAATGTCAGGTCCCCAGCAGAACATTGCCCAGAGCATCACGCTGCCTCTGTTTTACCACAGTGCATCCTGCTGCCATCTCTTCCACAAGTAAGCTACACACCCAGTCACACCACATGATGTAAAGAAAAACATGATTTTTCAGACCCGTCTGCATTCTTCCACTGCTCAATGGAATGTTTCCGGAACGCTCTTAAAGTATCATTTAACATCTAGCTTTTAGTCTACACACTTTGTAAGTTATTACCAAATACAAAAAAACAGCAGTTATTCATTTAATGAGCAATGTCAAAAAATTGAAATGCCAGTGTACATTATATACACCAATCAGCCATAACATTTAAACCACTGACAGGGGTCAGCATGGGTACTCTGACAGGTCCGATGCTCTGACACCTTTCTATCATAAACAGCATTAACTATTTTTTATTCATTTGCTACGGTAGCTTTTCAGTGGGATTGAACACCCCCCCACACACATCAATAAGCTGTGTGCACCCATGACCCTGTTCTGGCTGATCGGTGTATATTGCACAATTCATAGATATGTTAAAGGGGACATTTTATGCAAAACTCACTTTGGTTATAATGGGTCTATGGGCTACAAAACATGTTCATGAAGTTCTCTGCACAAAATCACTCTCACATAAAGAGTTCTCACCAGCTCTAATCTTGACAGTTTCAGTCCCTTTCAAAACGAGCCGTTTAAGGGCTCTGTCACTATAAGCTGTTGCTGGCCACACCCCACCCATCCCATGGTAGTTGCGCATTTAAAATACATGTCAAAAAGTCAGAAAACGGAGGCGCTATCCAGCCCTATATGTTCGACCCCGAGTCATACCCAGACCAAGATGAATACAACACTTCATGAGTGACTTGCCTTTGCCTGTAGCCATAGTGCTCAGCGTCTTATTCGTGCTCGTAAAACCAGCAGACAAAAATGGCAGATCTTCAACTAATCTAGTGGGTGGGGCTCGACAGTTGAGGGTTGGTTCTATTCAAATTTCCTTATTCTGACGTCAGGATAAGGGAGCCATCCAAACGGCTCATAGACGCACATGATTCCTGACACCAAAATCTTTCAATTGACTCACAGAAAACGGACGGATGGGTTTTTTTTTCGCACTTGGAGTGTTTATAGGAGCAGTAGAGACACAGAAGGATGCAAAAAGTGAGTTTTGCATAAGATGTCCCCTTTAATATTAAAATATCATGCATGTGGTAACCTGTTATATCATTACATATACACACAGAACATTTTTTGGTTATAATAAAGCACCTCAATTTAACACAGCAGTTTCCAGGTTCATGCCTCAAGTAGCTCTATCCTCCAAACCTATGTTTTAAAGAATTTTGTCCTTTGAAAATGCCGGCTGTCTTTTACATTGTGAACATCTGAAAGGAACATCGGAGGTGCATTGAAAGTACAATTTGCCGCATTACATCACATTACACGTACATTACAACTGAAGGTAGGATCAATATTATCATCAGACCGTTCTTAATGTAATGCATTATTTCCCTGCTCCTCTAAGGCCACCATTTCAGAGATAAAGGTTATGTTATTGCAGCTACAATATGTTTTTGCGCATTATACCTCAAAAGATAAGATTCAAGATATGTTAGCAGATATGTGTCCAAATACACACACACACACACACACACACCCACACGCCATAGCAATGGTAATAAATCGAGATACTTCATCCACTAAAACATGGCTTTCAGTTGTCCTGGTCTCTCTTTCTCTCTCTCTCTCTCTCTCTCTCTCTCTCTCTCTCTCTCTCTCTCTCTCTCTCTCTGATGATAGCTATTAAGTCTTTTCAGAGGCAGCTTGATGGAAAGCTAACAGCATTTTATATTGTTGATACACTCAGCAGTGTGACCACATGCTCTCAATTACTGATGGGAGATAGTTGGTAACCTGGTTACAAATGGACCCCGCTATACTGATGATGTCAAGCACCTTTATCAGCTCGAGCTGAAACAGGTGCAGGCAGAGTGAACAACACTTCAGGCAACATAAGCTCTTTTTGGCTCTTTCTGGATCTCTCACTCACTCACTGACTCACTCAGTCTCACACATGACAGGAACACACAAACGCAAACAAACTAACAGACACTGACATGCTTGCAATGTTCTCAGTACCCATCTACACTTTATCTACCCTTTATCTCATCGTCCATTTTATCAGCTCCACTTACCATATAGGTGCACTGTGTACATAGTGTACACATCTGTTTCTCTGCATCATTTGTTTGCCCTCTTTATACACCCTTTGCGACAAATCCAGTGCTCCACCTCGCTCAAATACTGACGCCTAAATCTCATTTACCTGCTTATCGCCTGCCCTTTAAGAACTCTCTCGTTCCTCAGTTCCTTTGAACGTCCCTCGGACATGTTGTCATTGTCCTTTACGGTTTTCGTGCACTTTACTTTGCATCGATAGGTCACCTTTTTACTTTACAATCTATTGGTGTTTCGCCTTATTCACTCCCTAGCTTTATTTCAAGGTTATGTCCTTGTTGCTTTTCTTGTGTTGTCTATCATCTCTTTGGTCTTTCTCATTTTCCTTGCATTTTATGGTAATAAACCACTAAAGCACTCATATTGTCAGTTTGTCTCCTCAGTGTTATAGACTGTTTGGCTGTTTGTTTGTCTATTCAAATGGAAATACTTCATTTTTCATGGTTTTGAAGCTTAACTTCCCTTAAAATGAGGATTTGTTAAATGTGTGTATAGTTTTGAGAATGCCTATAAGCATTTCCCTTAAGGTTTTATTGAAGAAATCACTGAAAACTTGAAAACAGTCTATTTTAACGTCTAATGTATAAATTAGAATAACATAAAGGCAGAATAAACTAGAATAACAAAGTAATTTTAACAAAGTGATTTTAAACAAGTGTGTTTTCTGCTTAGACAAGTGTGTTTTCTGCTTTCTGCTTAGATTTAAATAGAATAACATGGATTATCTCATTACAATTACACCTGACAAGGGGAAGGATATACTAGGGAGCAAGTGAACAGATATAGATAGCAGATATAGGACATACTCAGAATTTCAGTTTGACTTTCCTACTAAATAGGTTCTCCTTAGAAATATGTCTGTAAAATTTTATAGAGGGTTGAAAAATGAATTCCAGTTTATAAATCACATTTACAAATCAACCCTGTTAACAACTAGAAGCTGTGGCCAAGGTCTCCATTTGTGCTGCTGCACACCTGCGGATTAAGTGGACTGTCATTTGAAAGTTTATCCAATCAAAACATAAAAATACAGTCTCTGGGCGCTGCTTAAGGATTTGAGCAATTGAGTAGTCATCATGTGGCAAAAACTGCTTTAAAAGTAATTGGGCCCTTTTTCACTTATTGAACATTGCAGATGCCAAGTTTAGCGAACATACGCTGGTAACAACCTGTTTAAACATTTGAACCACTAACTTCATTTGAGAGAGCTTATGTTGAAACTGAAATGTTTAAACAGGCCAAAGACCAGTTTTAGTGAGGATCCCATAGGGATTTTATAATTGCATGCTATTGTATTTTCATTTTGGCAGTCCAGTAAGTTTATTAGTGCTGTATGTATTTCTGGTTGTTATGATATTTCAGCTCTGGGGCTAATTGTATGTATATACTGGCGTTTTTGCTAGATTTCCATTCTCTTATTTTTAGAGATTTTATGAACTGAGTGTCAGTTATTAAATGCTGCACTAATTGTGTTTTTTGAACAGGCTGGTTATGATAGCTCAGCTGGTCTTTGACTGTTTTTTCTTGGGGTTCCTGTGCCTGATGTTATTGATATGTGCCGTCCAGCTGTTTCATCATATGTTTTGTTGTGTGGACCTCATTGACCTGGCTTGTAATGGACTCGGTAAGATTAGCAGACTAAAAGCTCTGCACTAGGGAGAGCTATTAGCACTAATGTAGCTTTATTGTACATCATTAGAACTGAGGAACCTAATAAGGAATGGCTAAGGAAACAATTACAGTTATAATATGAGGAACATTCGTTTCATTACGAATGAAAACATGGAAACAAGCAGCAGGGTAGTGATGAAAGAACGAGACTTATGAGTGTAACAGAGACACTGTATGAATAGGAGACGATGGCAGAGTCTGGTTTGAGGCTGGCCCACTGTTTTAGAGTGATAAATACCAGCACACCCTTCCAGTTGGGTAAAACCACATTACTGTGCCATATTACAGTTCCAGGAGCTTCCCATCACACTGGTCTGAGATGTAGTCAAAGTCAAAGTGAACTTCATTGTCATCTCAGCTATACACATACTCATGTGAGATGAGGCGTGTGATTTTGCAAGGACACAGAGTAAACATCTATAAATAAACCATAAATTAACCATTATTACTGAGAGGCACACTCTTATACTTTTCTCTCTTTTTCTCTCAATCACATGTGAGCTCTCTCTTATGCTCTCTCTTTTCTCTCCTTCTCGGAGTGTCGGCTACAGTACGGGTTTTAAGTGACGTGAAAGTGACTATTCTGTCATACGTGAACACACCACAGCACACCGTGTGAACAAGGTGAAATTAGTTCTCTGTATTTAATCCATTCACCAAGTGAAGCACTGGGGAGCGGTGTGTGTGGACGGTACCTTACTCAAGGGTACCTCAGTGGTGCTTAGCAGTCTTGGGATTCAACCCCACAACCAGCTGATCACAGGGGCAGATCCCTAACCACCAGACCATCGGCTGCCTAGTGGACCAATTGCTTCAAAAAAAAAAATCTTTTTATTTTTTTTTGAAGCTATTGAACAATAATGTGCCATTGAGAGGATGACAGCTTGACCAGTTTGACATATTTCAGAGCTATGATGGCAATTAAGAGTGTAAAAATTCTCTCTCTCTCTCTCTCTCTCTCTCTGTCTCTCTCTCTCACTGTCTCTCTCTCGCT
>JBBPCX010000040.1:17897470-17914970 GCA_037974365.1 Hydrocynus forskahlii
CCCCCCCCTCTCTCTCTCACTCTCTCTCTCTCTCTCCCTCTCTCAGAAAGCAGAGCTCCAGGAGGTCTGCTAAAGCACTTTGAACACAAACACACATTACGAAGCCTCATTCGACTGCCATTACAGCCCAGATTGGATTTCAAATTGAAATTCCTTTCAACAGAAGAGTAAGGTCACCAACCCACATCCCTGCTAAAGGATCTGTTTCATTATCAAAGCAAATATGTGAAGAGACTGAGGAACAAAAGGAGACTTCAATATTTAATACGGGAACGTGTCGATGATTTCCTCCGCCTGGTTTCTTTGTGTAACAGACATGAAGGGGAAAACAGTTGTAGAAGTTCTTAAGAAAGAAGGAGGCAGAAAATGGAAACAGAGAGGGAGAGAGAAAGAGAGAGAGAAAGGGAGAGAAAGGGAGGGATGAAGAAGTAAGACTAAACGGCCGTATTGAGAAGTGGATCTTGCTCTGTGCATTTCTCTACTCGGGGTCCATGACCTGAATACAGATGGACCTTGTTACATAATGAATGAGAGCTTTACTCAGGGAAAAAGATTAGCAACTGACCCTTTTTACATCAGCTACTTATTTCAGGAACATGACGCTCTTGGGCAGAACTTTCTTTCTCTTTCTCGGCAGTCCACAGAAAGCCAGAGGGAATGGCTAATTGGGAAATGTGCATGTGTAGAAGAACTGGGTTAAAGGTAGCTGATTGGTCCCTTGGAATTAAACTGGAGGCTGCTGGAAAACAATGAGCAAGTCTGATTGACTGAGGTGACTCTAAGGCTGTACGATTTTAACAATACTAGTATTGTGATTATCTTGATGCATATTGCAATTATTATTATTATTATTATAGCTACATGAATATTGTTTCATCAGGATATTTGGTCTGCTGTTTGGGACTCTGAGTATGCAATATCTTAAAGATGAATTAATAATGTTAAAAATCTGCCTGCATAATTTTGACCTAAATGGTTTGCATTCGTAAACGTCATTCAAAATGCCCACAGAAAGAAAAACGTGACCTGTCCCTAGTTTTTTGCACAAACCCAAACAAATGGCATAAGAATGCAATCTATGAGTCCTTTATTAGCCACAAAGAGTAGGAAAGAGCATCTGCGCGTGCATCTGAGAGTCCATGGCAATTCCAACAGTTCAATTGAAAAATTAATTTGGAACTGTGACTGCCCAATATGCTATTTGTATGGATATAAATCATACTGTAAAGCTAGAACCCCCTTTGCATATTCATTTCTACACTATCGTTATGAACAAAATCCCTCCATTTAACTAGTTCTGTGAATGTGCAGTGTATAGTAGATCTTAGTACACACTCTTTCGTCCCTGAGGTTTTGGCGGTCAGAAAATGAAAGTCTTTAAAGAGAGAAAGATGGTATTTCTACTAAAAGATGCAAATTGATACTATTATCAAGATCAATACTCTTTGACCCCACCCACCCCTTTCTCTCACCACATTTCTATTGATATACAATGTGTCTGTCTCTTGTTCTCCTCCTCCTTTCATTCGCCCTCTATCTCTCCCTCCCTCTTTCTCCTCACTCCTGGCGTCGGTCCAGGAGGCTCTTTTGTCCGTTGGTGGTGAGGGTTTCGAGCTGCCCATTTTCCACTGCTGAATTAAACATTAAACATTAAACGCTGTCTGACAGCAATAAATAACATATCAGAATGGCGATCTGATAATGACCTGGCTCTCAGTCGTACCCCATTGCATGACTCCCTCAGCTGACAACTGCTGAAATGTGATTAGCTGGCAGCTGCTTGAGTCCACTGGGCGTAGACGATTGTGGTCCCAAGCCGTCACTTTGATCTCCCCCAACGCATGAAATTACACCAGAGTTCTGTTTGGATTAGACACTGTTTCTCTCCACCAACCAATTATCATCATAATCAATGGAATTATTGCCCTGTTAGCATTGCCATGGACTCTCAGATGCACCCACAGATGCTCTCTCCTTCTTTCCTTTGCTGTTAAAGTACTCGTAGCTTACATTTGTCTTGTATTTTATTTAGATCATGTGTTTGGGCTTCTGCATAAAACTTGGGACAGGCCATGAGTGATATCAAACAGACATTAAGTTATAAAAATTCATAGTTTATGTGACCATTATGTAACTGTTTTGTTTTTATCAGCATTGCTACCACCAGTAATCTGTCATTACTGCCAGAAGGTAAATAAAGCACCTGAAAGCTGTTTGTCAACCGCCATTATACAACAGGGCTCTACTACCAGGGATTGCCAGTAAAACGTGTGTGGTACTTGATTACAAACAGATGAAACATGCAAGGCCAAAGACTTTACTATGGCTATGAAACAGTTGGATGTGGAAAAATAAATAAATGAAAAGGAGGTTCAGTGCAAACTCTGTCAGGTAAAGATGAAACGCTTGAAGGGTTTCTCTTTCCTTGTGTGTGTGGGTGCTGAGGCAGACTGCCAATCTGAGTGTTCTGGAAAAGTCCGGAATGGCCGTCCGGTCCACGGCTGTCGGTCTGCCTTTCACTGCCCCCCCACCCCAACTCCCCCCTGGACGACGTCCGAGACTTAGACCTGAATGGGAGTATATACAGTATATTTGTATATACATAAGCAGATAGTTTCCGTTTTCTGTTTGGTATTGTGGATGTGACGTTAGTACATAAATATGTTAGCTGGACACTTCTTTGCAACCTTACTGTTAAATAATATCGCTAATATTTTGTAGTCCCATGATTTGTCACTGATCGTTTTCATGTACGCACGACTCCAGGGAGGGAGGGAGGCGCAGGTGTGGATTTCCATAACTTGAATTTTATTACAAAACACAAAGAAGGCACGAGGCCCAAAAACAAACCAAATCACGAGAGACTAGACAGGTGTAAACTCAGGACAGAAGACGGTGGACCGACCCTGGGTAACAACCCAGAGGAAACCTAAACACAGACAAGACTAACTCAGTTAGTCTAACAGTCACCAGTTAGCGCTGATACTGGTGGTGTTACACACGGCGCATTAAAATACACAGGGTAGTGAAGCGTTGTCCTAGCACAAAAAAAAGCCCTAAAGTGGGATCGCAGCACATATTTTGATTACATTGTATATCGTGATGGCTGCATGAAAAGTCATGAGCTCGGGTTGGGGCAGGGCACCCTCTAGCGACTGCTGACCAGGGGTGTTACAACTTTAAGTCTTTTAGTCATTAATCATGCAAAAAATGCTATTCCTACTAACCAGCCGGTATTACAAATCTCTGGATATGCTGCCAGAACAGACTTCACATCTGAGTACATCTGTGTGCATTGTGTCGAGAGAAACTCTTTGCATAGTAAAATCCCCAGTGTTAAATGTGTTCGTTTGGGTCCAGCTGGATCTAAATGAACTGTGTAGGTGTTAATTCAGTGCTGCAGGTGTTAATCCTACATGGAGATTTCAGTTTCGATGGAGCATATGGCCTATCCCATAAAATCCACAAATGGGCTTTTACTGTTACAACTAAAGCAGTTGATTAGTTTCTGTCTTTGTTTTTTTGTGGAAAGTATAAAACAGTTTATTGGACTCAACTCACTACTTTTCCTTTCCTGTTTCTCTTATTCACTGTTTTCTCTAAGGAGCATTGTTTCAGTAATACCTCAGTTTGTTAAAGTAACACTGTGCTCCTTCATATCTGATGTCAACTCAGACATAATAGGCATGGAAGAAACAAATTTATTTTCTGTTTTTTTATAATGGGAATTTTATCAGCTTCCACTGGTTGCATTTTGGGCATGGATTGACTATAATAACTAGGCTCTTTCAAAGAATACTTATGAAGCCATTTTCTTGACCACTGAATCTGGGCTTTCTTCAGAGATTTACTCTCCTGTTTTTTTTGTTCTTGATATACTTTCAGCTTTTTGCTCCAGAGCGGTGGTCACCAGTCCTGGTTCTAGAGAGCTACTTCCTTGAGAAGTCTAGTTCCAGGCCCAATCTGGAACACCTGCTCTGGCTAATTAACTTTTTCAGAAGTCCCTGACAGTCCCTGAAGTTATTGTGAGTTTAAAAAAACATGTAATAATAACGGCTTTATAAAAATGCATCACACCCAATTGTGACGGGTGCCAAGAGAAATAGCAGCAAATGGTGAGCGTATAGGAGAACAAACACCAGTTTTAGACTGTTTTACTGCGTTTATATTTCCTGAAGTCAGATTTTACTGATACACTCTGAGTTAACTATAACTAAGCTTTTTCGAAAAGTGACTTTGAAGCTACGTTCTTGACCTCTGAATCTGGTCTTTATTATTTAATCCTCCATTCTCTTGTTTTGTTTAATTCTTGATATTTTTTCAGTTTTATGCTCCAGAACAGTGGTCACCAACCCTGGTTCTTGAGATCTACTTCCTTGAGAAGTCTAGTTCCTGCAACACCTGCTCTAGCTAATGAAGTTCTTCAGATATCGCTGGTGGCGTGGGGTCAGTTGACGTAGCAGCATGTTAGATGCAGGTTGGAGCTAAACACAGCAGGAAAGCAGATATTCGGCAGAAGGGTTGGGGACCACTGCTCCAGAACAGGGATAATTAAAAATGTAAAGGCTTAACATGCTCTGTTTAACTTGTAGTGAATGATACTTCCATTCCTAACTGGATAAAAGATAAGATAAGATTCCATCTATAAGCAGCTGGCCATGCAAAAATTAAGAAGCAGAAGACCCAAAAATGGTTCTGCCACATACAACATATGGTTCATCAACAAGGACGAGTTGAAGATTCTCAAAGAGCCATGGCTGTTATGGTTTCCCGCAGAGTGTAGTCTCTCGGTCTAAACACTGTCACAGCACATATACATGTATTTTATAGAGTTACAAGAGTGTGTGTACACTAGAGCCCCTGTTTGGAGTATGCAGAGCTGAGAGAGTATGCATGCTGTATACATAAAAAGCAGTGTCCTTTTCTTTTTGGAGGAAATCAAAACATTCTTCTGTTCTTCTCTCTTCTTCGTCGCTCTGCTTTCTTTCTCTTCCTAGATTCTCCTGATTCCTGGTGGCTTTAGAGCGAAATGATCCATTTCCAGCAAGTAAATAAAAAAAGGGGAGTTACATAATCAATCTTTCATAAGACTTTGGGAAACGTAATATTGAGTCGAGATGTCAGCTGTGCCATTAGAGTGATTCATTCGTGCCGTTTCACATTTACAATCTCCCTACAAGAGCAACATTGATTCTCTCCCTGTGCCTCTGCTGCGATTTCCTCCCCATTTTCATCCATAATTTGAATGTGCAAAAAAAAAAAAAGGGGGGGGGGGTATTCATTTTGCAGGAGCAGCACAGAAAGCCTTGATGCAGACAGGGAAAATAAATCTCTCGCATTATTGCGCACAACACCGTGTCACAGCCATTGTTCATCTCACAACATCATAATTAATTATGCTGCAAAACTATTCCGTGCAGAATGAGGGGAAAAAGAAGAAACAGCAGGAAAATGAGAAAGAGAGCCCCAGACACAACATCTTTACTCTTGTTAATTATGTAAGCTTCAGCAATAAAAAGTCTATATCCATGTTCTTGTTTGGGGGAACAAGAAAGCAAATGGAAACGAAGGACAAAATGGTATCCATACTGATGACTTTTAGCCCGGTGGATTTGGTGGGTCTTTAGAAAACACTGGGCGAAAACACTGGCAGTAATGCAGTAATGGTGGGATCATATTGTGTTGGGGCTGTAGTTGATTAATAGTTGCTGTTATTGTTGTTTGTTTTACAAACAGAAATACTGTAAATTAGAATAAGACATAATGTATCATTGTGAGCATGCAAAGTTTTGTTCATTGGAGGAGCAATTTGAACAACTTTAACAGCCAACTTGGACTTTAACAGACTTAATACCAGAGCCTATTAGCAGCCTTGCTAGCATCTTCATCTACATTGGAAGTTTGTAGAGATACACAATACCTGAGCATTTTTATTTTTATTTTATTTTATTTTAAAAATGATCTCATAACATTTTCTTCTAATAACCTGGATAATTACCAAGGAAATGCTGTTGTACCAGCATAGTATTACTCACTTGAGGTGTCCCACAAACATCCACACACCAAAGCACACAGTGTGAACAGAGTGAAATTCTTCTCTGCATTTAACCCTTTCACCAAGAGAAGCAGCAGGCAGCCAGGAAACGCAGCGCCCAAGGAGCAGTGTGTGAGGACGGTACCTTACTCAAGGGAACCTCAGTGATGACACTAGCAGTCCTGGAATTCAAACCCACGACCTTCTGATTGCAGGCGAAATTCCCAAACGACTAGGCCACCAGCTTTAGCCTTAATACTGTCAATATAAACTCCAGTTTGTTTTCTGGTGGATTAATGTAGCATTGTGATATACCTGACATTTTCTAAAACCCCAGAATATAAAGTTCTTAGCAGGTTAAATCTATGCGAGCCGTTCACAGTCACAGCATTTAGGAATCAATTTAGAAGAAAGGTAGGTACATTATAAGACACTATAAATGCTGTTTACTCATATTCCTTTCTTTTTTAGCCTCCTTCTAACATTCTTCTCAGGTTCCTCCCAAAGGACGCAAGGCAAAATGTTTGCCTGGGATCTCCTGTTCGAAAACAAGAACACCCGTTACGTAATATGATCAAATTTGCCTTCATGGCGGCTAGGCTAATCGACGGTGTTTGGCCATGGATGTGGTGTGAGGATGCAGAAATAGGCCAGGGAGTAAACAGGGAAAGGCCTGTGTGTCGGCTAGCTCGCTGCCTCTGTTTGCTTTGGCTGTGCTTAGCAACAAGAGCGAGTGAACGGGCTTCATACACACGGCACTGACGCCGAGCCAGCACCGAGCGTGGATGAAAAGGAGGGGGAAAAAACTCTTTTATAGCTTCTCTCCGCAGAGCAGCAATTACACATTATGTGTAACGAAATGAGCACCTTGGACTGCTTCTCTCGCTTTGACATGTTAGCTCATGTTGAGCCTGTTCTTTGCTGCCGCAGCTGTGCGGACACTAAGTAGCTAGTTAGCCTGTGTTTACGTTCCGCTGACGAGGAAATCGCTTCTGCTGTGTGTTAGCTTCCTGCGCTCAAGGGCCTGGTGGGGTCGGAAATATGGAGACTGGTTATGAGATCAG
Source organism: Hydrocynus forskahlii (assembly GCA_037974365.1). Lineage (NCBI taxonomy): Eukaryota > Metazoa > Chordata > Actinopteri > Characiformes > Alestidae > Hydrocynus > Hydrocynus forskahlii. The sequence continues at coordinate 17,904,569 of JBBPCX010000040.1, forward strand.
GGTTAGGGAGATATTTTTGTTTTATTTTATTTGTAATGGAAAATCCCTCTCTGTTGGTGTTGCTGGTGTTTGGTTTGGGCCAGAATGAAAGGAGGGAAACTGATCTGTCCTCCATAGACAAGCAGGTTTCAGACAGGGCTGAGGCCGAGTACCAACTGTAGGTATAGGTAGAGAGTGTGTGTGTGTGTGTGTGTGTGTGTGTGTGAGTGTGTGAGTGTGTGAGTGTGGGTGTGAGCGTGGCTGTGTGTATGGGACAGGGAGAGAAAGAGAGAGAGAGAGAGAGAGAAGGAGGGAGCGAGAGAGAGATGGAAAGGGAGGGGGGAAGAGATTGTGAGAATAAAAAAGAGAGCAAGAAAGAGAGAATAAGGAGGGGATGAGAGAGAGGGGGAGAGATGCAGAGAGAAAAGAGAGAGAGAGTGAAGGAGGGAATGAGAGAGAAGAAGATGGAAAGGGAGAGAGAGAGGAATAGATTGAGAGAAAAACAGACAGAAAGAAGGAAAGAGGGATTTAAGGAGGGAGTGAGAGAAAGATGGAGAGATGGAGGGAGAGAGAGCGATAGAGAGAGACAGAGAGAGGAGAGAGAGAGAGAGGGAAAAAATAGTTGATTTGATGAAGTACTTGTTTTCTCTGTCACGACTGATTACATCTGAAGTGAAATAAGTTGTGATGATTTTGTGTTGCACTAAAATGGCAGTAATCAGTTCACATAAATTCACTTGTTTTTTTCCTCTCCTGAATGAGTTAATCAAAAATGAAATGTGTAAAAGTGTAATGCTCCAGATTTCTTGGATTTTCTGTTTGTTTGGGGGTTTTTGTGTTTGACTAAATGGTGGCAGGTTAAGGATTAAAATACTCAATCAAGATTTGAGAACTAATCAATCGGCATACTAATATAGTTCAATTTCCATGATTTACAAAAAGATGTTTTTTAACAACACATCTCTGCAGTTAACTTCCAACACTCCACAGTCACTGAATGAGCAGTTTTTATTTAAAGCACCGCCCAAACACCACAACCCCATAGGACAAAACTCACAGCTAACAACATAACATCTAGCTTTTCTCGCATTTCAAGATCAATTTGTTACAGACTTGCTTCAGATGAATTACCTTACTCCTTCCAACATCAGATCCTGCATTTGTTTTAAATATTTGCCCAGCACAATAGCCATCAAAAACCAAGAAGGCATCACTAGTTTATTCTGAACACACTCCAGCAGGAACTTTTTTCATCTCAGGAGTCTCTGACAGTCTCATCCTGCATGACTTGATTGAGATTCTAGACGCAAACACCTTCCACTTTGTGACTTTGTAACTAAAAAAACTCGTCCATTTATGTTTAATATGACAACTCACTGTCAGTACTTTGGTTTTAGTGGCTTGCTGGTTATCCTTAAACCAATGCTTGCAGTACTTACTGGAATATTTTGAAACTTCAAGGCCAATGTTTTGTGGGCTTGTGATCAGACTTTTTATTCTTAGAATTATTATTCTTAGAACAGATTTTATCTTTTCAATTAGGGATCCACAGTAGATCAAGGCTACTTTATTATTTGATGAATTATTATCAGCTTACTGCTGAAATTGTGGCTGATCATTACAATTGACAAATTGTCAAATTGGTGTCCAGTTTGTAGCTGGTGAATGCACTGAAACATCTGCAGTCAATAGTGTTGGGTTATTTCCCTATTTCTAGACCTCACAGCAGCCCCTGATGAATAACTTCATAGCTCATAAATACTTTCTGGGGAAAACATCATGATGTCCGTTAATGGTGCAAGTTATAGATGTGTGATGGTAGACCATATTTACACCATCAGTCACAACACAAAACTCTTAATATCTTGTTGCAGTGGTACTTGTCAAAGGGTGTGATGTTTTAGGCAGCAAGCGAATGGCCAGTTCTTGAAACTGATGTGTTGAAAGTAATAGAAATGGGTAAACACAACCGAACGGAGTGACTTTGACAGGGGCAAAATTGTGATGGCTAGACGACTAAATCATCTCCAAAACGGCAGATCTTCTAGGTGCCCGAGGCTAACTAATACATGTAGGGCATGTAAGGCCAGCCTATGTGGTCAAATCCCACAGAAGAGCCACTGTAACACAAACAACTAAAAAGGTTCATTCTGGTTATGATCTAATGGAACATACAGTGCATCACAGCTTGCTGTATTTGGGCTGCATAGAAGCAGAGCATTCAAAGGGCCCATGCTGACCCCTGTCCACTACCAAAATCATTTTCAATGGGTACATGAACATTGTACTGATCGATGGAAGAAGATGGCCTGGTCTGATGAATTACATGTTCTTTCACAATATTTGCACAACCAGGTCCATGTGCACTACTTGGAAGATAGCATCAGGAGGCACTGTGGGAAGAGCTGGCAGAGATAATGTGAAGCTCTGGACAATGATCTGCTGGGAAACACCGAGTCCTGGCATTCATGTAAATGTTACTTTGACATTTACCACCTACCTAAACATTGTTGCAGACCAAGTTCTCCCCTTCATGGCAACAATATTCCCTAATGGCAGTGGCCTCTTTCAGCAGGATAATGTGTCTTGCTATACTGCGAAAACTGTTCAGGAATATATATTGAGGAACTTGACAAAGAGTTCAAAGTGTTGACTAGGTCTCCAAATTCCCCAGATCTCAGTCGAAACAAGCATCTGTAGAATGTGCTGGACAACTAGTCTAATCTATGAAGAACCCATTTTACACCTTACAGGACTTAAAGAATCTGCTGCTAACATACAACAGCACACTTTGAGAAGTCATGTGGAGTTCATGCTTTAACAGGTCAGAGCTGTTCTGGGGACCTACACAACATTAGACTGGTGATTTTAATGTCATTACTGATCAGTGGATGTCCTATGCACCCATGAGCAAAAATGTGGAGTCAGTTCAGCGGAAGACTTGATGCATCAACTCAAATGAACTCGCGAAATATAGGACATTCTCAGAATTCAGTTTATCCCATTGAAAAATATAACTACCTACTAAACCTACTTAAGGTGAATTGGTCTGGGAAACTATATGCATCATATGTATGCATATGTATCTATCTAATCTGAGCTCTCCTTTCCATATGAAACACTGAAATTAATACCACTTTCTAAATTAGCTGCTTTGACAGCTACGATTTCTTGCTAGGTTGAATGAGTTTTTTTTTCACCGTAAGTTGGATAATTAGTTGCTTTAATTAGTGGGCTGTATAAATATTTATCTCAGATGCAGATTGATTAGAACACAAAGTTCAGGAATGCACTAAAAGGGCACAACACTAACTAACCATGGCAAAACCATGCACTAAGAGTGATGAGAGGGTTAAATCCTGTATCTCATGGTAGACCAAGGAAGGAATGTCGAGATTATCTCTAGCCAGAAGGCAACCTTACATATACCGCAGCCATAAATTCACAACGTCTCTATCTAATATTAGCAGTTAAGGCTGGTCAAGGCCAGCATTATAGAGAGAAAAGGAGGGAGGGTGAGACAAAGCGAAAGATCTATTTCGCTTTTATGTGTTGGGTATTGTGTGAATCATATTGCCTCGGTGGGCTGGCAAATATCATAACAACTTAAATGCTCCTGCATTGCCTAAAGCCATGGCAGCTGCATTTAAAGCAGGGTTAAAAGGATCTGTGTTGAAAGCCATCAGTCTACCCAACACAGACACGGTCACATTGTGCATTGCTGTTTTCAACAATCAGATTGCTAATTACTACATATTCATTAGTATTTCAATTCAAATTGCTATTGTATCTGATCTGCCCTTTCGGGTGACTCTTAATTAAGCATATGTAGCCGGGCCGTCCCATTTCCCTGCACCCCTTTTCGCTCTGTGAAATGGAAAGGGTGATGAAAACAAAACAAAAAAAAGGGAAAAAAAAAGAAAGGCACTTCTTCTTCCATTTGTCAGTCCATAAAAATGCAGCATGTGCTTAGAATGGAAATGGCTCATGAAAGGAGAGAAGGATGGAGTGGGGGGATGGGGGCTGAACAAGGGAGAAGGAGGGGCTGAGAGGGAGGGGGAGGAGGAGGAGGAGGACAACGACGACAAGAGGAAAGGTTGTTTTCTGAACCGGGAGAAATGAACCTGGCAACCCCATCATTCAGTGTTTGAATAGAGCAGGCACTTCATTGCTTCTCAAATCAACACACACACCACCCCGAGCTACCAGTTCATTATACTGACCAAACATAACAACACATTTCGTCTCTCACTTCTCCTCAGCCCCTTTCGGCCTGCCCGTGTAAATGAAAAACAAGCATTTGGATTAATCAAGCTCGCTCCATCTGCAGTTTATTCACACATTCATAGCGGTAAGAGGCTAGAGCAGGAAAGATTTCATTACAGCACACAATAACTATCACGCCGTACATCTTTATATAAGCCAGCAATAGTAGACACGTTTGAATTTCACACTTGGAACACAACTACACTTAGAGAAAGTGGGGAAAAAACAAACAACAAGGAGAAACACTGGAGAGCGTAACACTGATCCCAAACAGGGGATCCATGTAAATATGCTGCTAACTATTCTAGTGCATGAGCATCAATCACAAGAAATTTGACAGCCTCTTTTGTTCCCCCACACACAAAACAAACACAGCTGCTCACAGACAGGAGAGGTTCTCCGGCCTATCTCAGTCTTCCACCTGTCCTTAGTCTTAAGTCTGTCCCGAGCCATATCTTGCTGTTTTCACCTGCCCTGCACACTCCTTATACACAGCACGGAACGCTTATTATCCTAATTACACCCTGCTAGCCCAAGCTCTCACCACACACACACACACACACACACTCAACGACCAATTAAAAATAGTGCTAAATGAGCTTGAGCCAAAGGATGGCAGTGGAGAGGCAATTACACTGCTAAAGTATTTGATATATAGGGGCTTAAGTGTGCTTTTATTTCTGCACCACTAATGCCATGTTTCTAAAATGGTACTGCACATCTGTGCTGTTCTGCAGCAAATATTTATAGCTTTCAGTGTTTGGAGAGATTTAATGTTCATATAAAATAATATAATGCACTGGTTTCCTGGCCTTGAGAGACCCTATATATAGACCTAAAGAAACAAAAACACTCTCTGCTACACAGAATTTCACAAGCAAAGTGAATCCAGACATGAACTTCTCAACATGAAATAAACATGTTGTGTAAATGGCTGTATGAATTCCCACAGCCTTCATTTTCACTCTGCACTGATTATTTAGGGCAACCAGACCTACACTCAAAAGGTTTCTCAGTGGTTCTTGGATTGGCCATGTGATTCTAGGACAAAATTGGTGCAGAACCTTTTAAGGCATATAAGCCCTTAGCAAAAAGTAGTATGTGGTTCATTTTATTAAGGATACTTGAGTGTAAGTATAAGTATAGCAAGTATATGGACCATGTTCTTGTAGTGTACTTGAAAGTATAATATTTTAATACTTCTTCGGACTAAATTGGAACATTTTTAAGTTTAAAAAGAGTATATTTTAAGTACACTTTATATGGTCATTTTAAGTTTACAAAAGTATACTTTATAGACTTTCTTTATACTTATCAGTATAAGTCAAGTATACTTCACTATACCATTCTTAAGTATATAAAATATAGTATATAAAAAGTAAACTTCAAGCATACTGCCTCAGTTTTAGTATAAAATAAGTATACCTGTAGTGCACTTGAATAAACTACTTTTTGCTAAGGGAAGGTTCATTTACAGAAATAGATCTTTAAAGAACCATTAATTTCGAGGTTCAAGGTTACTTTATTGTCAGCTGCAGCTGTGTACATGTTCATAGTGTGATGAGATGTTTCTCTAAGGACCATGGTGCAACATATAGCAACATTCAAGAGAGTTACAACAGAAATATTACAAACAATCCAATAAATAGGCACCACAACATGTACAGTAATCTGACCGTATAATGTGGACCCTGTGTAGACCTTCCAGAGGGACTGGTATTGCACCATAGGTATGGTTATTGCACAGGAGGCATTTAGCAGCACTGAACAAGGAATGAGAGAAAAAATACAATAAATAAACAATACAGCAGTGTAACAGTATTACGAGAACGGGATGAAAATCTGAAACAATGCAATCAAATGTAGCCTAGTGGTTAGGGTGTTCCCCTGCAGTCAGGAGGTCGTGGGTTCGATTCCCAAAACTGCTGAGCACCTCTGAGGTACCCTTGAGCAAGGTACCGTCCCCACACACTGCTCCCCGGGTGCTGTGTTCCTGGCTGCCAGCTGCTTCACTTGGTGAAAGGATTAAATACATAGAAGAATTTCATGCTGTTTACACTGTGTGCTGTGGTGTGTTCATGTATGACAGAATGGTCACTTTCACTTCACTTTCAATAAAAAATACTGCAATGTAACAGTAGGAAACCAAATTTGTTGCTTCAAAAACCCTTTTGGGTTTCATTTGGCACATTTATACATACGAATGTGTTATATCACAATGGTTTGACTTGGCATGGTAGGCATGGTAGGCATATGTCCATCAAACTTGTCTCCGCTTACATCCTGCATGGACTGATGGAGTTCTTCCAGTAATGAGGACTATGGCCATACACTTTCTATAGACAAGGTTAGAGTAAGACTAAGACAGTGAGAATGTAGTACAAGATGGAGGAAAGAGAACCTGTTTGAATGGAGGGAGGGGAAAAGATGGTTGTGCAGCTACACTTGCTCCAAAGCAAACTGGCATTGTGACTATAGGCTAGATTATCTTCTGCTTTCTGATCCCTTCTCGTAATCCTCAAAACAGTGATATGTAAGAACAAAGTTATCCTTCCTAGATCCCCAAAACAATCCCTTTTCAGGCAATGTGACAATAAGGATGAAATATTTGTAAAGTTAGTGATAAGAAGAGATACGACTGTTTTGTCCTTAACAACAAACAGATTATTTGTCTGTAGACCTTTTTGCCATAAATGTCATATTCTTTTTCAGTTCTCCTCTACGGTCGCTTATCTCCTTCCAGGACCACAACCTTCCCCAGTCTCCCTTGGAATAACTTCCTCCGTTGTGTTTTGATCTTCATAAGACAATTAGGTTCCTGGCAAAACGGGAAATGGGGCATCACATTTTCCTTGGTTGTTCTTCCGTAAGTCATAAAAGAATCCCACAAGATTATGTTTGACTGGCAACTCACCACCTTTGAAGACCCCGAACAAGCACTGTTGAACTCTGGTCTTCTGCTTCCTCCATCCAATTATGCCTTGTTCTAGTTTTGCTAATTTGCATAGTGCTGAGGCTCCTCTGTTGATATAGAAAAATAATTGCTTCTGGCACCCACAACGTTTTCATGACAGTGTGGAATATGTTCTGCTCAGAATATGGTGTCTGTGTAAAAAAAAAAATTGGAATCTATTTGGTTGCCCCTAGTGAGGGCCAGGTTTACAAAGTCTATTTGGCTTTCCACTTCTCTGGACCTACAAGTGCACACAAGGATTGGATTAGAGTTCATGCTTCCTGCACACTGGAAAGGAGATGAGTTTCTTAATGCAAATTCTTAGACTTAATATCTGGTTTACAAAGTACATTATACAACCCATTTATCCTCATTTGGGGGTACTCGACTTCCTCTTGAAGTTCACTGTGTTTCTCCTTATTCTTTTGGTGTAACTTTCCAACAGTCTTCCGTATTACTGTATCTGTGCTCGGCCAAATTTACAGCTGATTCTAGATCCTGCAGTTTGGTCCAAGCTTTGTCTTTGCATGTCCTGAGCTCAGCATGCAACTTCTTCCCTCTGCCATTCCTTTTCAACCAGCCGGCTCCCCATCGACAACCTAGTGTCTCACCTACTATGTGAGTCCATATTAATTTACACCAGAGTTGGGGACTCAAGTTAATGATTTTCGCACCTGAAAATCCAAACCATGATTTGGCTCATTTTTACTTTTTCTTCAACTTTCTGTAATTGATTCAGATGGATTAATTATTGCACTAGCAAGCTGAGTTATCAGCTGCTCCAAGTAGGGCTTCAGACTGAAGGTTTTTCTCATGAAAGACTTGTCAAGTTTGACATGTTGGAACATATTTTTGTACAACATGATTTCTGCAGCTGATAATTAATCTAAACTAAAATTCTCAGAACTAAAGACTGAAGACTTGACTCGCCAATGCAGATACTCAACATTCGACTTGGAATTGCATCCCAGACACTCAAGACTGTACTCGCACTCACATGGACTTGTGAACATCACTTGAAAACAGTTTGACTTTTTGAAGTACTTGCTGAGTGTCTTCCTCAGAGCTTTGAACCAGCAGTTTTCCATCATGAGGCAGTTTTGATGTGCTTTGCATTCACTCCGCTGCAACCGCTCTTAGCGCTGCGCTAAATCAATCTATTTTCATATGTAGCCACCAGATGGCTACACTATGTCTAATCTAATGAATACTATTCTCCACAGTAATTAAAGCACTTCTAGTCTACATTTACACAGAAATTTCTTGGAACACAGATATTGATATCATAGGAACTACAATAGGTAAGTTACACAGTAGGTAACAAGGTAATCTACAAGCAAAGCACAACACACAACACACAATATTGGCGCAAATGTTTATCCATTACAAGTTAAGCGACCCATACCCGTGCTGTCATTGCTTTTTGATTTGTCAAAATGTCATCATGGAAGGCGACAATTTTGACTCTCTGTGCAAAAAAACAACAATGGAGATACAAACTAAAAACTGGGAAGTCTACAAAGTACAAGCACTACTCTTTGTTTGGGCTGAAGATACATTTCAGTGGGGGTTTTCTATGACACTGACAAATTTAGATTTAACGCTGTGAGAAATGTGAAGGTGTACCATCGCTAACAAGTTCGCTGGGTTAGGTTTTCATCGCATGACTAAAAAATGCACAGAAAAAATGGAAAAAACTCAAATAAGACTATAAATCATTAAAAAAACCACAATATCAAAAGAAGCTCTGACTGGTTCGACTCCATGGACGTGGTTTTGAGATGATGACGGGCCATAAACTGTGCGGAGAGAACTGCACTGCTGACACATCAGAAACACCGTTACCTGATTGAGATACACTGAAAGATCAATGCGTGCTGCAAGTTCTGTACCATCACAGTACAGTTTAGGTGAAGCACGGTTCCTGTATACCTGAGAAAAAGTGTCTGTAGAATACTAAGTGTATATGTTTTTGTCCTTGGCAAGGCTGTCACTGTGTTAATAGAACTGACACAATATCTTGATCATAGCCTTTGTCATTTTGGCCATCATCCTACCAACTGTACCAACAGTAAATATGATTTATTCTAACGTAACAGACGTAACAAAACTACTTCTGTATTGTTCAGCCTGGTTTCAGAGCCACATTGCGATGCCTTTACTATGGAGAAATATATCTGTATCTGTCTTTTGTTGTTTCAGGCAGTGTTTGTGAGTCTTTTTGCACCTCCAGAGAAACAGTTCTGAACAGGTCTGTTCTTACACCCACCTTCTTCTTTCATTCTCACCCCCGTGACCTGCTTTCATTGTGACCTGCATTACTTCACCTGGCATCAGAGCAGAAGAGCTTAAAAAAGTCCCCAGTCTTTTATTCTACTTCGACTTACTGCAGTTATAATCGCACCCACTCTAAAAAACACACATACACACACTTACTCAGCTTTTCTGAATTCATTTGCATGAGTTATCAAAAGATTGACGACGGCAGCTTTTAGAAGGGAACTGCTGATCGTCTTAAAAAATCTCTTTAAAGTAGGGGAAGCCCAAGTTTATGCTTACAGTTCTGCTGTTTCTTTCTTTCTCTGTTTTCCTATTAATTTCGGAATGCACTTATCCAGTGTGACTTACAATCATTAGTTACAGGGACAGTCATCCTGGAGACACTGAGGGTTGAGTGTCTTGCTCAAGGACACAATGGTAGAAAGAGGGGTTTCGAACCAACGATTTTTTGGGCATCGTGTTCAACCGGTCGTTTAATTTGCCATTAGTGGCTTTAGTAAATCAACCCTCTTTTCTTTTTTAGAACCTAAATATAATTGTCTTGTTGGGCATATCATTTTATGGTTTTATTACACCATCATATTATTGTTATGTTATTAACACAAAGTTTCAATCCATAAGACAAAAACATTATGCAAATCTTTGTTGTTAATTTTTTTAACTTTATTTTATTGTTTTTTTGACTGATTTTCACATTTACACTTTCTACAGAAAAAATAAAATAAGAAATAGAAACCACATGAGATGAATGATCAAATCAAACAACCACTTTAATTAAGTTATAAAAGTCACTGGAAATATTGGTTCTCTGTATGTGCAAGTCTGGGACCACTTGTCCGAACACTGTCCGTAAGCATTTTCTGTTTATGCTACTATTGATGATCTATTAGCTATGCAGCTCTACAGAGCCACAGTACACTCCAG
>JBBPCX010000040.1:17945321-17956949 GCA_037974365.1 Hydrocynus forskahlii
TGCTGATGTTTGTAGGGGTAGTTTGCGGCAGATCCTAGGGATGTTTTAAGTGCTACACACTTTAGCACCCAACCCCGTGACCTTGGTTGAAGATAAGCAGCTCAGATAATGAATGTTTGAATGAATGAATGAATGAATTATTGAGGGTGCAACCAGATCAATAAAAACATGGGAAAACATAACATTAGATATGTTTTTTGTACCTTATACATTGTGCTGTGAGAAAAAATGGCTCCTTTTTAAATGCTCTTCACCATATTTCCAGTACTATACATTTTTTTTTGGTGATTTCACATATAAGAAAATACCAAAAGTACTTGGATTCATCCCACCAAAATTATACCAGAGGGGAAAAAAAATTAGAACTTTTACTTTGAAAGTTTAACACCAAGGGTATCATGTTTTAGGAGTAACCCAGACATCCTTCCTGTTTTGTACTAAAACATGTTAAGAAAATGAATAGAAGGGAGTTAAATGTATACTTCAGTGTCATGGTCCGTACATTTCTAATCCCCGACTTGGTTCGTATATTTCCTCATGTGCAAAAAATAAAGAAATAAATTCTCCTGTCACCAGCTACACCTCGTAAAGGTGGGTTGCCGTCCAGCCACTTTGATCTCAGTAATGTCTTTTGGATGTAAATATAGGCCACGTTCCAAATTTTATACTACCACACTAAATGCATGTAAAAATATTACACCACCGAAATGCATCCAGTAATGTCCTATGTAAAGTTTAGAAGTGTGTGGTTTGATTCAAAGTTCAAAATCCCTTCCTAATGCAACACTCACTCCTACTCCCTTGTATCAGTATTTCTTTGTACAACAGACTAAAGGCTAATCCAAAGACAGGCCAAACTAGAAATAAAGCCGCAAAAACAGGCAAACAATTTTTGATGGCAAAACCGGTAGAAAACATCAAAGTGGTAATTTTAAAAAAAATGACCGAAACCAAAGGACAAGGCTTTGTGAAGCAGCAGTATAAACACACACAATACCTAACAAAGATTAAGCCAACCAAAGGGATATTTATACACAACCCTCACAGGTACAGGTGTAGGTGATCAGTACTTTGGAGCAAGGAAACAACAATGATTGGTTGTAGAGGTACATGTGAGGGAGGGTGTGGCTTCTGCAGAGGGATCCTGGGAAGTGTAGTCTTCCACTAAAATAACAGAGGAAAGCTGCAGACGAAACAAATACATTTACACATCATCTTGAATTGTCATCATAATGTTGAATCAACTAATTATATGTAAATATAATAACTAATGATAGTAATGACTTGGAAATGTGTCTATTTCATTTATTTTGCACATACTGATGCCATAAATCAAGACCTTTTGAAATGTCAAAAATACATCAAGACCATTTGAAATGTCATTTTAAAATGAAAATTGTTTCACTGCATTTTATTTAATAACCTATATTGTTGCATACAGGGCATGTCTCCTGCAGACAACTGTACTGACCAGTAGAAGACATTATGCCTTATATTAAGGATATTATTACTTAAAGGCATAGTATTCATTAACAGAATGAGTTATAATGTTTGCCATGATCAATTACTATTCATATTATTAACAGCTATTCAAATATGACTTCATTCTTTATGAATTTATGCACATTATCTCACGATACATAAGTTGAGCATTAAATAGGCTTATTTGTAGATCAGTAAAATATTACTGATAATAATACGATGCGATAAGGTTCCATAGCATACAGGCCTCCACTACCAGAATGGGAAACAATTTCTTCCCTCGGGCTATAAGACTCCTCAATCAGAACTGAAACATAAACTGTGCCCACACACACACACACACACACACACACACACACTCACACCTGAACTGAACTTTTTCCTTCACCTAACTCAGTTCATATACACACAATGTTTCTGCCCTAAAAAAAATAATTTACACCCAACTGCCTCTGTAAATACTTATTTATTATATACTGCACATTCTCTGTCCTGCTGCTGTATTTGTGCATTTATTTACCTCTATTCTGCATTTTTGCACACCTAATAACTCCACTGCCAAAATGCATTATCTGTCATGATACTGTATCCATTCAACTGCACTAAATGTTGTTTTGTCCTGTTTTTTAGATCCTCATGTGATTGTCTCGCTCTCTTTTCACTCAGAATGATCCTTTTTTCACTGTGTACTGTGTGTATGGCTGAAATGACAATAAACCTACTTGACTTGATGCAACTTATAAGCTGAAATGGATTGTTTTCTCTCCCACTATAGGCTAGAATCATTTCAAGTCACGTATTATTAGTTCAAGTATTATCAAGTCTAACCATTGTTCAGACATGAACTTACAGATAAATCATGTTACAGATTACGGAACATGTGACATTAGGAGTCTTGCCCAGGTTTCTAACCCCAGTCTGCTGTCCACTATGCTGTCCACTATGCTAGAACCACAAATGTAAAAAAGTTTCAAAGTTCAAAGATTTTAACTTTTCCAATATTTATTATTTTCTGTAGTAGTATGTTGTGATTATTTTAATTAATCATAGAATGAAAAGATGATTGAGAGACAATTCTGACATACTCTATTCAGTCATTTCAGTTCTATACAAGGTACAAAAGCCACATCACCATCAAAATGCAGTGCAGTTAATGAAAAAAAAATGATGATATGATGAGAAATACCACAGCTGTGCAATAACACAGCTGTAGAGTCATCACACTTTACTGGCACTCAACCATGTACATATTTATTCTTTACTCGGCATGTTTACTCTCATGTAGTAACAGAAATGTGTTGTAGCAATACTGTTAAAAACTTGGGCGGCATTTTATAATACATCAAACATTTTACAAACACACAGAACTCCTTAAATTACAAATATGCATTAAAACGCTATATAGTGTTGCTGTATTATTGTAAACTGAACGTATAACAAATACTGTTGTCAGGCCTCTTTTTGCCATTACTAAAAATAAATGAATAGGTTAAGTACATGCCTGTGGAATATTAACTCAAACTGAATAATTAACAACAAAAGGCTAATAAGCATGGTGAGCACCCTTTAATTGTTAATTTAAAAAGTCCACACCCCTGAAATGTTTCTAAACGTCCATGAAATATTAATAAACATCAAGCATTGTCAAAATGAACACTCAGTCAGCAGATCTAAATGTTAATAAACAATGTTAATGCTCCTAAAAATGTAATACGAAAGAAGAAGTCAACACCCTTGAAATACTGATTAACAGTGGTCAATGTATCAATAATCATTAAATGCTAGTGAACATGAAGTCAGCTTCACTTTGTTCTTTTCATGGAAGGTTCTCCAAGCTCTTCAGCAGCAGATGTTTCTCCAGCCACTACAGTTAAAAGAAATAAAAATATTTACAGCATGTCACTGTGATTAGTGACTGGGTCAGTTAATAAATATGCAGAACACTTTCATTCTGACATCTGTTGTTGATGTCTAACTAAACCCAGTTTCATTGTTGTTTCTGTCGTTGATGTCTAACTAAACCCAGTTTCAACCCAGCTCAAAGTTTCCGAATACAGTACCGCAATAGTCCTGCACCGCAGGTGAGAACGGCTGAATGCATAGCAGCATTCACGAAAAGATCATTTTTAATTAAACAAACACAACAAACAGTCACAGCTCTTTTTTATATTGCTATAGTGCCTGGAAATCCATTTTATTAGTGTGCTGTGTGTTTTGCTGTGTGTTTGTTTCCTCGAGTTTGTTTTTTCGCCTTTTTGTCTTCTTTCGCCAAGGATCAAACCCCGGTTGTCTGGTTCAGACTCCAGTGCTCTTCCATGTGTGCTCTAGGGAGGTGAAAATTTGCTGGCTCTTACCAAGCCATTTATGAGTGAGAACGGCTGAACGCATAGCAGAATTCATGGGCCGATTACTCTTAATTAAACCACAAACAGTTACTTTTTTTTACTGACCTGAACTGTAGTGTCTGGAAGTTTGTTTATGAGTCCGCCAGTTTTTACTTCGCTTTTTGGGTTTTTAAGCTTTTTATCCCTTCCCGACACCCTTACCTGTGATGTTGAAGACTCTCTATCCATACAGATTTACACTGGGCGCTCACCCAACTGCTACTGCTCCCATTCATTGTGATTTTTTTAAAAACCATCAGCACTGGGTTGATTGTTTAAACATGGGTGGAATTAAAATAATAACTCAATCACACTAATAATTGATAAGTGGAGTATCCCTGCTTGTCCTCCTTTTTCTGTGAATCATCTGTTTTATACTCTCCTGTAGTTCAATGACTTGCATCCCTTACTGTTGTTATTAGTAGTAGTAGTAGTAATAAAATACAGCTCGGTAAAGAAAACTGATGCAAAAACCTAACCATTAATCTGGTGACCCATTTTCCTCAACAGTAACTTTAGACCTGCACTGTGCAATCTTGCTGAAAATCAGTGCAAACAACAGCACAAGAGATGTATCATCTCCAGAGAACATGAATTGGCCCATACACTTACGTTCAGGTGGATCAGTCTTGCTCTACTTCCTTTTCCTTTGAATCATCCTTTGAATCTTCTCCAGTAGTTCAATGACTTGCATTTCATTTGTCCTGACCTTATTGTTGAGAACATGATATCTGTCCTTACACTGTTCCACCAGCAACTTGAGTTCTTCTTTGGCTCCCTGTAAATGTTGTTCAATAGTCATCTCCCCCAACCAATCTCCTCTGGAAAACAAGACCATGGTGTGGTCCCAAACATCTGCACCCAGAAGCTCTAAGTGTTCTTGCACAGCAATCTTGTGCCTTTTTACAAATGGGGCACCTAAAAGAATACACCAGTAGAAATGCATGAGGTCCTTCACCAAGCATCTCAACACTACTTTAATTTCCTGATTAAGTTCCTCAGATGTGTCCTCTGCAGAGACCCAGTTCCAGCTCGGTGTGTCGACCACAGTGACTTGCATGTCTGCAACTTTGTCAGTTTCCATCCAACATCGTTCTGTTTGGGCCCCAATGCCAAAAACCTCTTTATTCAGAATAGTGTTTCCAGATGAGCTCTTTCCTGCCCATCATCCTCCCAGCAATACCATCTTCATATTAGGAGTAAAGCAGGGAAAAGCTGTAGTTAGGACATTTTTGCATTAAAATACAAATTCACTTGGACATTTATATTGTAAATCCAAGTATCATAATGTTGATTATCGCCCAGTACCCTTCTGATCAGATCTTTGCATTTTTGTATGTTATATAGAAATTTAGGTAAGAGGGACTAGGCTAGCAACTGGTACTACAGAAAAATTACTTAATTTTTAGTGTGAGCATAATTCGACATTCTTGGCCTTCTTGGAGTAGAAGTGCTGATCTAGGATTAGATTCTTCACTTGTTTGTGATGAACTTACTGAGAGAAATAGATCCCAAATCAACACTTCTACTCATGAAGAGGCTTTATGAAAAAAGGTCCTTGACTAAAAGTTTGTTTTATTGTGTATTATATATTGAAATACGACCCAATTCGACCAAATAATCGGATGCATTTACTCTTATCAGCAGCTTTGAAATTCAGCAGTAAAATCACTTTGTGATAATGGTATACAGTTGTTGTTTTGCAACTGTAGCTATTTTCAGTTCCAGTTTTTCAGGGCTTTTTGCCTTTTGTCTTGTTTTTCCAGGTGAAATGCGTACTCAGTGGAAATCAGGTCACTGACTTAGCCATAATAAATAAAAATACAGTACAGATAATATCAGGAAATACAAATTACAGATAAAAAAGATTATACACATTATACAGAAATTATACGTATATGTATACACTGATTAGTGGCAACAATAAAACCACCTGCCTAACATTGTGTAGGCCTCCCTTGTGGTACCAAAACAGCTGTGGTCTATGGCACCTACAGGTTAACAGGTCTTTTGACCTGTTATCACTCAGGCAGCCATCTTGGATTATGCATTACCATTTATAAAGCTCCACAATTCCGTCATACAAAGCTATTTCAAAGAATTTCAAAGCTAAGAGAAGTAACATATGCCAAGTTATTTGAAAAAGAGCAAAACAGGACAAAATCCAGAAGTATGTAATGCTTGTGTGTGAGCACTCTTTGAAATCAGCAATCCTTATTGTCCAGCTCCAAGGATTTTTTTAAACAATGGAAATCAATAGCCACATGTCTTCGAGCTCAAAAGAATAAAAAATGCGTGTACAATAACTCTTTTAGTGATAGGGACCAGTCAAGCCGCCATCTTGTTTTCAGAAATCCATATTTTATAATAAAATTATAACTAAATAACCGCTAGAACAGGCCTCTCTGCCATTCACTGTGTTCAAAGAGCCACTTCGAGCCGGCACGTGCTGTCCGAGTGAGTCGAATCCGCCCACCGCTTCACCCGTGAGGATTGAATCGTAAACTTCCACAAAGCAGGACAAAACTCACGCAAAACACAATAAAACAACTCGAAAACACTTTTATCATATCCAACCAGCTTATAGACACTTATAAAGCGAAGTGTCATAATTCACAGTCGCTTACTTTTGAAGAAATTCAGCTCGGACTCGCGCGTCTCTGCTATTTCCTATGAAAAATCATATTTATTGGACAATTATCCCCATCAAATGTCCTCAAAATATTCGGAAATATCCTCAGAATGGTATTCTGAGTGTTTTTTCCTTGGTTTGAGCTGAAAAAAATCGACTTATAAATCCAAACGCTCACCCCAGACTCACAGGCGCCTCTGATCTCAGATCAGTGCGCGTCGTATTTATACAGCCCAGAGAGAAGCCAAACCCACAAATGACATATGGTTGAAAAGGTCTTTGGATTGGCTACACGACTGTACATGCACATTTCCGCTAGAGGATAACTGTACCAAGCTACTGTCAGTCAAAGCCGGAGCGCCTGATTGGGTCCCTAAAGATTGGACCCCTGTAACTTCCCGTAGGAGGGTGGGAGAAAGTCGAGGGCGGGCTCGTTTGAATCCTAACAACCTACGCTATTGCTTTCTGCCATAAAATCGACATTTTAAAACACTAATCACACCAAAATAAATGACTTAATTTTTTCATTCTGCACTAGCGGTAGAAGGATGAGTGTTAAGAGGTTAAGTCCTATAAGGTGCGGGGTGGGTCCCCCATGGACTAGTCTGCCTAGCACATACCACATTCCCATTTAAGCATGCAAATGTATAAGGAACTCTTTGGAACTCTCAAGATTTTTGGGGCAAGCTGGAATTCATTGGTCCCTCATTGAATATAAGTTGTCCAGTGCAACATTCAAACTTTAACATGTCCTCACCAGCTTAGAAGTGCATTGCACTGACATACAAGTGCCCATTTTCATTTCAGAAAGCACTTGCCTTTGGGTAGGGTAATTACAGTGAGCTAATTAGCTTGCAATGCAAACTTTGTGGAACATCATGCACATCAATGTTTGTGAATAATTGTCTTTTCTGACTGCCTACAACCTTGCCCTTTTTATTTTATCTGCTGGATGTGTAGCCTTTAACTTGCCCAGTAGCGATCTGTCAGAGTAAAGTCATGAAGTTATGTAAGCAGTCATATATAACAGATGGAGTAGCCAGCTGCCATAAACCCAGCATGAACATAACAAATGGAAGGTTACAGCTTCTAAGTATTAAGTATCTGAAGTCATTTTATTGCCCTGATGTATTAACATAATTGCCTGATAATTGTGAGAGGTGGAAGAGGAACTGCATCAGGGGGCTGTGATTTCTCGGCAAGTTCTACTGAACTCCATATTTGTGTCCACTCAACCCCTCCGAGGGCTCATCTAGCACACTTCACTTGAGCAAACAGATTAATGGAATGGCCTTTAAGATGATGTCAGGATTCCTGAAACAGGTCCTGAGACACTGAAGTAGCCTTACACCATCATTCTTTACACTGGTATGGTGAGTTATGTGTTTATAGTTTTATCTATAGTCTTGTTTGAGATTTTTTTGCATTCTTAAGCCGTGCAACAAAAACCTAGCACAGCTAACTTGTTAGCGATGGCCTAGTAAAAGATAAATTAGTTAGTGTCATAGACAGATAGTAGTGCTTGTACTTTGTAAGCTTCCCAGTTGTTAGTTTGTTTGTCCACTGTTGATTTATTTGTGCACAGTCATTAAAAAAACACTGGCCTCTTTCTATGTTTTGATGACATTTCAGCCAATCAGGAAGCAGTGATGCAGTCAGCTAGGCTGCAGCCCACTTTCAGCCCTGCCATCGAGCAGAGCTGTAACATCATCGGTACGGGTCGCTTTATTTTTAATGGAAAATCATTTGTTCACGTTAAGGCACAGTTTTTTGTGCCAGTGGAAAAGTGCCATAAGTGTTCAACCAGGCATCGCTGAAACATACAGCAAGATTTTCCTTAGAGTGCAGCGATTTTCTTGTTATGTCCATAATCTTCTTCTTCATCATCATCTTCAAATCTTCGAATCTTCATCTTCTTCAAAAGTTTGTAGATGCCTGTTCATCCAAGATTTCTCCTGAAATAAAGGGTATTTCTTGGGCTCCCTACCCCAATACTTCCCACTTTACTCTTCTGAAAAGGCTTTTCACTAATTGTTGACACAATGATATGAGGGTTTGATGGCAATGATCCTCAAAACCATTAGTCAGGTACTTATATTGAAAGATTCCTTTTGGATGACAAATGCCACTACAACTATCCCATCAAGGCTATGGTGACCTTAGACTTACGTGACTGCTCCTGAGCATCATATTCTATTGACCGTGCTTTTCTATGAAGATTGTACAATGGTATGCACGTTTGTCACCAGTGGTTGCACCTAAAAAAGCTACATTCACTAATTAGATACTTTGTTTGGATACGTTTGGATTTGTAGTGTATATTCATACTAGTTCAAGTGGAAGAACCTTAGCAGTCACCCCAGGGTTCTTGGTCACTTGTTTGAGGATTTTTTGTCCTTGCCCTGATCCTTGTAAAATGTCCATTCTCATGGAAAGTAGCAGTCATACTGTGTTTCTTCTATTTTAAAGCTGTCTGCTAGACATCAAGCTAATGGAGCTCCTAGTCTGTACAAATTCTTTTGCAACCCTCTGAAGTATCGTGAGCTTTCACCTTTCTTCAGCCCGAGGCTCTCTGAAATATCATTTTTGAACTTAATGCACTTGAACAGAAATCTGTTGGGAAGATCAGGCAACTAAAATTGAGTAGTTTGTTTGCTAGGGTAGGTCAAGCACACACCCGAATTAATTGGAACACCTGCCTCCAATTATCCTATTTTCAAAAGGTCATTATCCAAGGGGTTCAAAAGCTTTTTTTCATCAATAAGCTGTTTACATCAGCTCAGTAAAGATGTGTCAATGTGAAAATGCTCTGTGTTTCCTGTGCCTTTCTGATAAAGGACTGTATTTTCTGTGGACACGCCATCATTGTAGTGACCTGAGATAATGATCATACAGATAGGAAAACCATAGTAACTATTCTCTTTCTACTTTTGATGCCGACCTTCAGAACTCAGGCTTATATAATGATGAGTTAGTCATAAACTTACCTCCCTGCATGAAAAATTCTACCTCTTTCAACAGTGAACTGTTTTTCTTTCCCACTGAAGAACTACAGTTGTTGGATTTGCCACACTCAAGCAAAACCATGAATTTTTCATCGTAGCAACAGTGTAAACTCAAGAGTAAATATGAAAGGTAACTAAAAGTAACATCCTCACCTGTGGCAGTTGCCATGTCCACTCCCCAAAGTTCTTCACAGAGACCAGAATGCTAGAAAGTAATTAGACATCTGTACATCCCAAAAGATGTAGACTAGGGTTTTACATGTAAAGTCTTTCTGTTTCAGTTACACTGATTTGTTTTTTTACTATTCCTATTTTACTTCTTACTCAGACTTGAATTAAAAAAAGAAACTGCTGTCTTGAACCCTTGACATTTCATACACTGGGTGTGGAATTAAAAAGGGAAACAAAAGTAAGAAGTTCATATGAATCAGGGATTTTTGCAACACTTCTTGTCAGTAACGTAAAGTACTGGTTTTGTTTGGGGAATCTGTCAGTAGAGAATGCCTCAGTCACAAAATGTTTAATGCATCTCACATCTTGTATATTGATGGACAGAAGATGGAAGGCAGTTGGTATTTATTTAGACTAATTGCGATTTCCATATTATTAAAGCACAGCAGTAAAATGTACACTACAAGGACAAAAGTATTGGGACACCTGACCTGACAAATGGCATTGCATTCAAATACGTAGCCCTTAATATGGCGTTGGACCCCAATTTGCTTCTTCTTGGAAGGCTTTGCACAAGATGTTTTTGTGAGAATTTGTGCCCATTCACTGGAAGTAAGGGGCCACCTGAATTCAAGAAAGACATGTGTCCCAATACTTTTTTTCCATATAGTGTATCTAGTCATGTTTATCAACTTTCATATTCAAGTTAGTAGATATAGTTAATTTTCTTGGTGGATTTCTATTTAACATGGAACTATAAAGGCTCTAGTGGGGCTTTCATCATAACAAAATAATGTTTAACCTTCCTAAAACATACTTTCTCCAAATAATAATACTTTTCCAGTTTTGCAGTGCACTCATTAACTGGAACCGCATTCCAAATAAATCTGAAGTTCCAAATATAGCGTCATCTTCGCCCATCTGATCTGTTCTTGTTAATGACATGGAAAGAATCTCACACATGTGTACACAACTTGCAAAATCACCATTCATATCAGCTGTTATTATAACATGCAGGAGTTCATCAACCCTGAGAAGCAGCACAAAAGAGGTGGTGGCTTGTTTGGTAGTGAAGAAATACCCTTGCAATCCACTGGATTCTGTGAAGTTGCTCAAAGACAAAAATGCCATGTGCTTTGTGTAAAAAAAAAAACAGTCCAGCCCATACATTTATAGAATAAACACAGGACCTGTCCTGAGGCCAACTAGCTAAATCAATCTAACAGTAAAACCTCTCTTCCTTCTGCAAACAAGAATATGATTATCATGTAACAGATTTAAGGCTGCTTGAAAAAGGAATACGTTAAACTGACAGCAGAGTAACACTAGAGAATTTTAATGGGATTCATGAAAATTGATGAATGACACCTGGTGGGATGAAAATGTAAAGGAAAATGAGAGGAAGTGCCAGGAGGAAGTACAGATAAAAAAACATATCTAATACATAAACCTACAACCTCAAATCAGAAGAAAATGGGAGGGTATGGGAAATACAAATAATAAAAAAACACAGCTTTTTTTTTTTACTTTTATTTAATTGCAGACATGATGAACCCAATATATTTAATGTTTTGTTGGTCCACTTAATTTCATTTGTTAATATACATTCATTCCTACATTTCAAGCTTGCAGCACATTTAAAAAAACTTGGGATGATGAAGCATTTACCACTTTGTAATGCTGCCATTCCTTCTCACGACATTTTAAAGACATTTTGCCACTGAGGTAGTAAAGTAAAGCATTTCAGGTGTTATTTTGTCTCATTCTGCTAACATGTCTTTTCTTTTTTCCACACATTCTCAGCACTGCAGGCAGTATGTGTTCCTTCTTCTTCCACAGTCAATCTTTTGTAACGTGTGCAAAGTGTGGTTTTGCAGTGTATTGTTGAAAAATAAATGGACGTCCCAGGAAAAGTTAAGAATAACTGTCCAATTAAAGCATAAGCATATATATA
>JBBPCX010000040.1:17957049-17977443 GCA_037974365.1 Hydrocynus forskahlii
TATATATATATATACATATATATATATATATATATATAATCTTTTTGCTACCATGTTTGTTAAATGGGACGGTCACATTCAGATTCTGGTGCTCGAGCACGGTTAGCGATCATACTACATGTGTACTGTGTCTAACCGAATTGTGTCCAAGCCTACCTTCTCAAAAGTTCAGCATACCATGCTCAGGCACGGAACGGGGCGATCACACTAGCCAATCAAACTGGACTTAGGAGATCCAGTGGGCTCAGGGATGGTAGGGTTTGTCTAGCGCGAGTCCACCCTTTGCACAATGCTAACTCCATCACTTGTGAGCTACATTAGTCTCAAACCTACAGTGCAAAACTAACAGTGCAGAACCAACCATTCAAACACCAACTGCATTATTAATTGAATATAAATAACCCTTTCCCCATGTTTTTTCTAAACTACTGAATAATTATTTTGTGTTAATTGTGAGAAAAGTGTTATGAAGGTGTTGGAATGCTTGTGAGTAATTTGTCCACAGCTGGACTGAAATACTTGACTGTTTGATAATCTTTCAGTTCACGTAACCAATAATTCCCGTTAAAGCTATGAAGGTCAGAGACATCTAATTAAATTCAAAAGACCAAAGCCTTTCTTACCTATTACAGTATTGTAGCTTTAGATGATGTTTGATATTTTTTGCAGAAGGTCATACACCGCTCCCTTCTTTTTACATATTAGAAAGAATCTTTCTAGTTAGAGAAATTGCTCTAGGTTCTCCTCACTAATAGTAGGGGTCACTGTAAGAACATCACCTTGTACTTTGTGTGAATAATGATACGGCTCTGTGAGCTAATTGTTTGGGTAAAAATGGGCTCAATTTTCAGGGTCTGATACACACACAGGGAGGGAAAAACATGCACACAAGTTGCATAATGTATTGTGATACATATAAATGTGGTGTTCATGGTTTGTCGTGGATTGTACTTAACCAAAAATGGTCCAAAGTAGGACAACTGATGAACTGATGACATGGTAAATGGGTGCTCAGTGCTTGCTGATTTACAGTATATGAAAAGTGAAGGCTAGCCTGTCTGGTCTGATCCCACAGAAGAGCTGCTGTAAAACAATTTGCAGACAAAGTTAAAGCTAGCAATGTGACTTCCATTCCCTAACTACAGGGGACAGTCTCCCTTGGGGTTAAGGGTCTTTTTCAGGAACTCAGTGGTGGTATACCGAAGGTAAGATTTGAACCCATGACCTCTTGGTCCAGAGGTAGGTATCCTACCTATTCAAGTGAGTATTTGTGGGATGTGCAGGGTGCACTTGTCCAAGAAGGCCTTTTCTTGCTACTTATAGGACTTAGGATCTGGTGCTAACGTCTTGATGCCATGTTCCACAGCACATCTTCAGAGGTCTTATGGAGTCCATGCCTAAACTGGTACGGGTTGTTTTGGAGGTATGAGGGGGGACCTACACAATATTAGGCAAGTGGTTTTAATGTTAGGGCTGATCGGTAGTTATGTAAATGTGGTGGTTGTTGTGACATCATGAAAACAATTAATTCAATGAATGTTTTGAAACTACACATCAGGTCACATTCTAATTGTTTTTAATAAGTGAAAAGTTAAGTTTCTATTGTACATCCAACTAAAGTTAAATGACAACTATGTAGAAGAGTAAAATAGGAGCTGCCAGATGCCTCAGTATTAAAGGGTTAAAAGTCACTTCTGATGCAACACGTGCGAGCACCACGGGGCCGGTGGAAACTAAACAGCAGTAAATCAGTTGTTCATTTGTGGAATCTGAAAGCGAGTGGTGTCCTGTGTCGGAGAACATGAATGCAGGGTCCTTTGTGCAGCACACCCATACACCCCCCCCCCACACACACACACACACACACACACAAACACAAACACACATGCAGGTGCTGTTTCAAAAACACCTGGCCAGCAGGTGCAAACTCACAATTGGAGGACGACCTAGGACCATAAACACACACACACACACACACACACACATATTAATGTATATTTTATGTACACACACATACACACACTGTCTCAACCTGTGTTCCACCAAAGCCGTCTCTCAGGAGACACACATCGAAGAACCTCAGAAGTTTATTCCTTTCACTTCATCCTATTTTAAACACCAATAAATCAATTCCAGTCTCACATGCCCTGAATATGTGTATGTGTGTGTGTGCGTGTGTGTGTGTGTGTGTGTGTGTGTGTGTGTGTGTGTGTGTGCGTGTGCGTGTGTGTGTCTGCGTAGGAAGGGGGGTGGAGGGTTTCAATGACAACCTTGTAGTTCATAAAGAGCAATTAGCCTCATGTGACTTTGTTAATTAAGGGAGAAGATTGATGGAGAGGAGTGAAAAGAGTATAATTTGAACATTAAACAGGAGAGCTGATAAAGACCTTGACTGCATCAATGTTATCTTTCTATTAAAATAAAAAACCTCATTATTTAGAACCTGCTCACACAGTGGCAGAAAATAATAATGTCTTATCGCTATAATTGCACAATAAATAGTAATAAACAGATTTCAACAAGAAGTCTCTTAAATGTGTGTTGCCTTGGACATAGAGTATAGAACCTTTACATTACGTGGAGGTTCTTTAAAGAGTCCGCACCATGGAACAGAATCCCAAACCAATCACTGTGACATATATTCTTCCGTTCGTCCTTACATCATTTTGGACCAGGCCAGTTACACAGACATTATATATTTCAAACCCAATAGAGAGCAGTAGCATAAACAGCCGGTTTAATTCTAAGGTTTAAAAATAGAAACAGGAAAATGACTGCTTTTAGTACATACACCCATACAAATGTTGGGTGGAATATACAGAAGGTATATACAGGCCTTCAAAACATAAAAATTGTACACCTCATTTGCAGAAATGCTCTTTAGAACCATGTATAAT
Organism: Hydrocynus forskahlii; assembly: GCA_037974365.1. Classification (NCBI taxonomy): domain Eukaryota; kingdom Metazoa; phylum Chordata; class Actinopteri; order Characiformes; family Alestidae; genus Hydrocynus; species Hydrocynus forskahlii. Next base: position 17,959,947 of record JBBPCX010000040.1, read on the forward strand.
TAGGTTTTTTAAGCACCCACATGGGATTTTCTATAGCATCGTCTCCGGTAGCATTACCCTTTTAAGGGATCTTCATTTTTGAGTATAATAACAGTAAATTTTTTTTAAATGGAGGGAATCAAATATTTCGATCAAGTGTAAGACTTGAGTGTTCACCAAAGCATCTCAGAATAGAGATAAGAGGCTCTTAGAATTTGTCCCAATTTCTCCGTTTTACAAAAGCCCCAAATCATAAACTTTTCCAAATATGCCAGATGATGTGAAGCCTTACAGCGTGCAACAAGAACTGCATTTCCACAAGAAAATGTGAAATGTGATTGTGCAGCTCAAGCAGTTCCCAAGTATTTGCTATGGTGGTGGCTAGGTTGTCACTAGGTGTTTGCCATGGTTCTGCAGGGGGGTGCTGGGGTGTTGCTAGCCACTTGCTATAGTATCTTTGTTGATTGTTATAGCGTTGCTAGGTGGCTACCAGGGTTCCTCAGGTTTCTTGCTAGATAACTACCAGAGATAACTACAGTATCTCTGGTAGCAATTATGGTGTTACTAGGAGGTTGCCATGGTTTTTCAGGTGGGTGATAAGGTGCGCAAAGAAGGAGGGCTGCAAAATCCTTAAAAAGAAAAAGGAGATGCAAAAACACTGGTTAAAAATAGAGGTGCAAAAAAGGGGAGGGCTGCAAAATCTTTGGCTGAGAATAGATAGCACAAATTTCGTTGTTTAAAATGTTGGGAAGTATACATAGGCAACAGCTCCAACCACTGCACTGTTCCCTTATTTATTTCCAATGGTAAAAGACTGACACTGAGTGACTGCTGCTTGAACACTGTCTACCTGATTGCAAAGATTTATACAACACAATACACAGGATGAGGACTGATGTGTCAGAGAACGGTGCCAATATCTCAAAACCTGTAGTTGGAGGACAATATTGAAAAACAATAAAACCAATCAATGGATTTCATACTGCCTTTGCATGTACTTTAAAACATTTGTAACATATTATAATCATTCATTCATTCAGTCATTTTCTGTAATCGCTTAATCCATCCTAGGGTCGTGGGTACCCAAAGCCCATTGTGGGGCCAAAGGGCGAGAGGCAGGGACTCACACTGGGTGGGGCGCCGGCCCACCGCAGTGATATAAATGTTACAAATGTAACTGATATTTCAAAACCTCATTAACTCCCTTTTCCAACCTTCAATGTATCATCTAAAAAAACAGAATTTGATGATGAGTAGAAATGATCACAAAGTATTTGAAAAAATGTATTCACATACCTTAAAGTTTTAAAGTTCTCTTTTGTTTTTGTTGCTTAATATACTTCAAATGCATACATTTCTTTGACCCCAAACGAGAAACTGGGACAATTTCTAAGAGCCTCTTGGCCCATTTCTATTCTGAGGAGCTCGTGTGAACACTCCTAAGACTCTTTAATCTTAACCACTAATCTGAACCCCAGCTGAGATCAATAGGCCATGTAGCCTCGAAGGTGTAAGGGGTATCTTATATTTAACACATTATTCTAAAGGATCCTACATTTTAAAAATGAAAGCATAAGCACTTCAAAACTTCAGAAAGACTTACTCTGCTACAGAGAGAGAGAGAGAGAGAGAGAGAGAGAGAGAGAGAGAGAGAGAGAGAGAGAGAGGGAGGAACGGTCGTTTCTGATTTGCGCTTCACACGTTGTTGCAGAATAATAAGAATTGGTACAAAAAGACAAGAGCAAGACAGGAAAAACAATAAACAATTTGGCATCTCTAGGGTGCAAACAGCATCTCTTCTCTCAAGTCTTTGGCTTCCATGACTGCTTTCATTATGATCTGACTCAAAGCCTTGCTCTGCTTTCGGTGGGGAGGGGTGAGAGAGGGGAAGCTCAGAGATCCCGGGGCTAGATGTTGATTTGAACAGAGCAAAGAAAGAGTAATAGCCTTTGATGTGAAGGAATAAAAGCTGCAGCTTCTCAGCTTTGAAGACTGAATGTTAGGAAACTGCAGACTAATTGGTGGTGTAATCTCGGTGGATGGCGGGGCAATGGACCGAGCGACTTCCTACCACCCCTTTTCGCTAGATTCCAGAGTGCATACAGCTCGGAGCGCAATGCATCAGTTTGAGTCCATTTATTTACTTTATTTCTCCCTTTTACTTTTAGCTAGTAATCCATACCCAATCTGTTAGGTCATGGTCTTGGCTGAAAGAAAGGAAAAGCCCTGAATTTACTCGATTCAAATGTGCAAAATGTTTTTACATGAATGACATACATCAACGTGTTTAAGCACTTACGTTTGGTAGACTTGTCCTTTCTCCACACATCAGTGCATTCTTTCATAGTTACTGTCGCTTGGTTGGACACGCTTTACAGAACACTGGAAACAATCCCATTTAACCTAACGAGAATTTAATGAGAAATGGCACTGTAATCTGACCCTTTGTCAAATTAATAATATTTACAGTGAAGTATTAATTTTTAATTATGTTCATTTTGTATTTGGATGTCTTAGAGCTAATCTAAACACCAGTTTAAATTTTGGGGGAGGGGGTCGTTCAAACAATGATTGCTGGAGAAAAAAAAAAACCTTTCCAGATATCTTGTCTTATTTTATGACTAGAGCGAAGTTTGGTATCCGTTAATATAAAATAAAGCATGACTGAAATTCCACAGTCATTAGACATTTAGCTTTAATAAGAAATACATTATTGCACTTGAAAGCATGCAAATTTATTGCAGTGTATGCTTTTGAAGGCATGCTAATTGATGTAACTTAAATCAAACCAGTCTCATTAGCTCTACTGTCATCACTTAACATCAGGGTCAGATGCATAACCTTTCAGATCTTTTCGGCAATTATGTGGTTTCTAGTCAAATTTACACCTATATAATGTTATGCTAAGTGGCTGCCCTTCCTTCATCCTCAGGAACACTAGAAGGTTATTCACTACTACCACAGGCATTTCAAAGACAGCTCACTCTTTGAAAAATTAATAAGATTGCTCATATTGGTCAACATGGTGGCTGGTTTGCCCTTCCGTAAAAACAGCCAATCAGCTTACTGGTAAAGCCACAAGCAAGGAAAATCATCCCTCATATGCACCTGCACAGCAGGTAAAACATCTACGTTTGTATTATTTGAGCCAAACACTACAAATGTGACTTTAAAATAAGATAAGATAGACCTTTATTAGTCAGAAAAGTGGGAAATTTGCATTGCTATGGCAGAAAGTGGATAGTACAAAAATAAGAGCAGCAAAAACAATAGAATAAAAACTATACAACAGTATCATTTAAAAAGTAGACTATACTGTCTTGTTTTACTTTCTGTCTTCATGTTGTATGTTGTGTGTGTTTTTGTGCTGTCTGTGCACCTGGGACTGTAAGAGATGTAATTTCATTCAGTCATATACTGTATATGTGAATGGATGACAATAAAAAGCCAACTTGACTTGACAATTTGTCTTGACACTGGTTATATATCCACAGGAACGTATTGGAGTTTCTTCAGTTGTATGTTACCAATGTTTTCCAATATGTATCAGAAATGTTAAGATGGAAATGACTGCCTGAGCATGTTCTTAAGATGGCCGCCAAATGGACAGCATTCCTATAAGACAGCGGTCACAGATCTCCCTTCCTGCAGACTTTGGCTGCAACCCTAATTGCCCCCCTTATCCATCTAATTATTGCCTTCTTTAGCTGAATGAAGTGTCCTTGATTAGCTTAATGAGATGTCAGATATGGATTGAAGGTGAACCCTGCGGGAAGGAAGCTCTTCAAGAGGAGGTTTGGTGACCACTGCTGTGAGAACTATGATAATACGCACATCATGCAATGCTAGATAATTTACTGGTGCTTCTTAACGTCTTAGTTCTTTAACCACACACAAACACACACACACACACACACAAAAAGTCTCCATTGCGATTATCAGCGACAAAATGTAGTGCATTACTCAAAACGTTAACACTCATTACTGTGGCACTGGCAATTTTCATTTTGTAATATATTTGCCATTAATTTTCTTACATTTAAATAAATAATAAAAACTGTAAACTCAATGTTCCATATTCTTATTTTTTATTAATACTTTTCATTGATTTTATACCATATTTCTAGCATGAATCAAAACACTCATTACGGCAGCATTAGCAAAACTGCTTGAAGAAATATTTCACTAAGTTAGCTTTGCTATTCATATCCTGGAGATGCAGTCCGTAATGTCATTGTCTATACTTTTACCTTTAATTTCATTACATTACATTACATTACATTAAGCCTGTTAATTTTTTTACGGGTGCATGTCTTGCATTTCTGTGATTTGTTTGATATGAAAAACTGCTGATACATCAAGACAACTTGGTTTATAAACGTCAAATACGATGAAATGAAAATATTGATATCAGACATCTTGGTTATCACATTAATTCAAATGGAATGGAAAGGGGGATGGTCATTTTTCTAAGGGGGTGACTGCTGTCATTTTTTAATGGGGGATGGGATCTCCTTACATTTCACCTCAAATCAAGCCCTGGTAACACACTGGTAAATACATTTGTCATTTACAACTTGCCATTTACAAAGATTAGTCTTTTCCACATTTCTACCAACATCAAGATTCACAACAAGAGATACAAACAAGAGATACAAAGACCTAAGTCTGGAAAGGGCAATTTATTCATGTGGTAATTATGTACATATTTTTATTAAGTCAAATCAGCGCAGAAGTTGTTTTTCAGTGTAGACCTTCAGCATGTTTTATGGGTTTCATTGACCTCTGAATCATGTTGTCGTTCCGTGATCAGCATCCTACCCATATTAGGAACTCCAGGTGTGAACTGGTTTTCCTTGTGAGAAAAACGAAGGAGAAATCTCTGCTTTCACACACTATGGCAATTAAGATACATATGCAAAAGTTTTTCCCTTCAAATGAACCTGAATGCTCAGAGTTTTGACTTTGTTAGGGAGCCAAAAAAAGGATCTATCTACCCACCCATCCATCCATCCATCCATCCACCTACCTACCTATCAGTCTGTCTGTATATCTCTATCTATCTATCAATCATATACATCTATATGTAGTGTTCATATATATCTCTCTTACTGAACGCAGCATTTTGTGTTTATAGCATTGTGTTTAGTACTAAGCATTTTCTGAGTATTTTTGGAGTTTTATTTTGACCTTTAATACTATTTTTTATTGTTCTTGTCTTTGTGTCTCTGTGTGTCTGTGCAGTCCTAGCATAAGCAATTTCCTCCAAGATCTTTTCTGGTTTTGATGCTAATTCTGTATTAGTATGTGTGTATATACACACACTAGTATATATACAGACAGTAAATGTGGCCTTATTTGAATATCGACTTCTTAACAACTTTGGTGGGGAAAAAAGTACACAGGACTAAGCATATCAGGTTTGGAACATTCTGTTTACCTCAGGCCATGGCAACCATGAATTTTCATTCCTTTTTCTCATAGAGAAAGAGTTCCTAACAAGGCCTTAACATTAACTACAGAATGACAGCATGACACGACGTTGTATAAGACATACACATGTGTTAAGCTGAATTTGCATTGGCTTTATAAGTGCTGTCAGAAACACAGGCATAACCAACTGTATGGATTCCAAGAGCAACGAGAATATTTTCAGCTCAAACACCTTTCAAATATGGATATTTAACCTCAAAGCAGAAACTGATTTTCAGCTCAATGCCAGCGCTGCCACGAGTTTCTCCCCCCACCGGAGCGAAAATTATGTTTAAACAAACAGAATTTGACTTCTTCTCGATCATACACGCCGAACCTCATATTTACTTTAGCAGATCATACCTTTACGACAGAATGAATTATTAAGCATGCGGATCACATGAAGAAAATGCAACCCAGCAACTCTCTCTCTCTCTCTCTCTCTCTCTCTCTTTTTTTTGCTGCTGAAATATTGATTTGAGGTTTAACCAACAAATCCGACCTCCTGCTGCAGCAGCTCAGCTCAGCACTGCGTTCCAAAAACAGATATTTTTTGACTTTGTGTTGTTTTTGTTTTTTTTGTTTTTTACTGCAGTGCTGTTCATTTTCCCTAATGAAGACAGTTATGCTTTGGACAAAAAAAAAGAAAAAAAAAGGCAAAAGTGCTACAGTCATTAAAAACATGACACAGATGCAGTAAATTGATCTTGGAGAAAAGGAAAAAAAAAAAAAACAGGAGACAAAGAGGTTTTAAATGAGATTCTGTTGTGTTATTCCAGACCCCATTAAAGTTTCAGCACCCAGCACATTTCCATGAATGGCATTATTCAAATTATGCAAAGTCACATCAGTCTGCCTTCTCGGCAATGCATGGTCCTTAACACAACAATGACATTGGTGAAATTCATTCTGAGTGAGAGCACTGTGCAATATTAAGAATCTCCTTGCGTGCCTATGTGACATTCAGTAATAGTTGTGAGGTTATTCTATAGCTACACTCTCAAAATAGTACCAAAAAGAGTTCTTCTGGTTCCCTACAGAACAAACACTATATGGACAAAAGTACTGGGACGCCTGGCCATTACACCTACAGGGACTTTAATGCCTTTGCATTCAAATACACAGATTTTAATATGGAGTTGGTCCCCCTTTGCAGCTAGATGAGCTTACATTCTTCTTGGGAGACTTTCTCGAGTTTCTGTGTGAATTTGTGTCCATTCATTCTGTAGAGCATTTATGAAGTCAAGACACTGATGTTGGACAAGAAGGCCTGAATCACAATCTTCGTTCCAGTTCATCCCAAAGGTGTTGGATGGGGTTGAGTTCAGGGCAAGTTTTCCACACAAAACTCATCCAGCCATGTCTTTATGGAGCTCGCTTTGTGCACTGGGGCTCAGTCATACTGGAATAGAAAAGGTTCTCCCCCAAACTGGGTCCACAAAGTTGGAAGCTTGGCGTTGTTCAAAATGTCTTGGTCTGCTTCACTGGAAGTAAGGGGCCCTAACCCTGGAAAACAGAATGTCCTAATACTTTTGTCCATATAGTGTATTTCCTGTACAGGTTTTACTGGCTATTACAAACAGACTTTTCTCAGGAATAAGCCATTGGAGCTCATGAGTTAATGAGTAGTCTGTTTCGGTTCATCCTGGCCTTGTGTGTAGGCATTGGTGAATAACTGACAACCAAATGCAGTTCATCTTAGATATAGCTTTAATATTACAAAAAAAATAGCTCTTATTTTTCCTACAGCAATAACATTTTGCATTATGTATTAGTTAGGCAGAAGAATGTATTTCTGCACGAAATACATGTAAAACATATTCAAGAGTGTTTGTGTCTTTTGACTCAAGCTATTTTAATATTGACCCTTAGTGAGACACAAAATAAACTATACACCAGATGAAAATATACTAATCAGAATCAGAAACCTTTACTGATCACAGAGGCAATTGCTTATGTAACGAATGTGAAGACACACAGAGACACAGAACAATATAAAATATAAAGTCTAAATAAATCTAAAAAAAAACTGTAGAAAAAATATCAGTATGAAAATAACAAAGGATCTACAACCACTGAGCATAAATAAGGCAAAACCTAAAGAGCAATACAAGACCAGACATTGGAATACTAAGACAAAGGAGCTACTTATACACAACATGACTAGAAACATCTGGGAGAGGAGGGGTAAAAAACTGCACGTAGTTGAGAACGCTAATGAGAAGGCAAGAAGCCATCAAGTAGAAAAGCGTGGTGTAATTTACTACTAATTATTTCTATCTTCGGTGGAAACTGATGAGTCAACACTGAAACCACTGACAGGTGAAGTGAATAACATTGATTATCTTATTACAGAGGCACCTGTCAAAGGGTGGGATGTATTAGACGGCAAGTGAACAGTCAGTTCTGTGTTGGTAGTAGGAAAAATGGGAAAATGCAAGGATCTGAGCGATCCTGACTGCTCTGGTAAGACGACTGATTTGGAGCATCTCCAGAACAGCAGGGTTAGTGGCATATTCCCAGTGTTCAGTGGTTTGTATGTACTAAAAGTGATCCAAGGAAGCAAAGGCAATGAACTGGCAACAGGGTCAAGGACCCCCAAAGCTCACTGATGCACATAGGAAGCGAAGGCAAGCCGTCGAATCACACAGAAGAGCTACTGTAGCGCAAACTGCTGAAAACATTAATGTTGGCTGTGAAGGAAAGGTGTCAGAACACATAGTGCATCACAGCTCACTGCAGATGGGGCTGCGTAGCCGTAGACCAGTCCAAGTGCTCATGCTGAGCATCGGTGGGATGTGCTGTCCAATCCACCTCCAACTTACAGGACTTAAAGGATCTCTTGTTAACATCTTGATGCCAGATACCACAGCACACCTTCAAAGTCCTTGTGGAGGCCATACCTCGATGTGTCAGAGCTTTCAGAGGGGATGAGGGGGACCTACATGATATTAGGCAGGTGATTTTAATGAAGGGCTGATTGGTGTATATTAACTCCCAGCACTATTTCAGAAAAGATAACAGCTACTCTCCACAGAACAAAATATGGGCTATATTTCTAGGGAGCCAACAACATGATACATAACATGGAACATTTCTTCATTAGAAAGAGTTAACAAAATATTATACTCAATAGGACTTTGAGGCAGCACACAGTCACAAGTTATACTACATGGTCAAAAGTTTTGGGACACCTGGGCCAACAGGGACTTTAATGAAATTGCATTCAAATCCATAGACTTTAATATGGACTTGGTCCCCCTTTGCAGCTACAACAGCTTTCACTCTTCTTGGAAGGCTTTCCACAAGATTTTGGAGTTTCTGTGGGAATTTTTGCCCATTCATTCTGAAGAGCATTTATGAAGTCAGGCACTGATGTTGGAAGAGAACGCCTGGATCACAATCTACATTCCATTTCATCCCAAAGGTGTTGAATGGGGTTGAGGCTCTGTGTGAACCAGTCAAGTTCTTCCACACTGAACTCATCCAGCCATGTCTTTATGGATCTTGCTTTGTGCACTGGGACACAGTCATGCTGGAACAGAAAATGTTCTTCCCCAAACTGTGTCCACAGAGTTGGAAGCATGGCGTTGTCCACAGTGTCTTGGTCTGCTGAAGCATTAAGATTAAGCCCTTCCAGTGGAAGTAAGGGACCTAGCCCAAACCCTGAAAATGACGTGTGTCCGAATACCTTTGTCCATATAGTGTATTTTACCGGCGCATCTTGACACTTGTAGTCACCAGTGGTGGTCCTTCCTGTGCACTCGACCAAGCTTTTTACATTGAGATAACCAAGTGTGGTACTTGAGGTTGTGGATACATCAGGAACTTCAGACACGTCCACATTTACATTTCATTTCCTTTTCATCCCATTAACCAGAGATAACCAATGAGTGAGTATGATATTTCTAAAACCCATTACCTGACCCGCTTTTATAATTTGGTATTTTGCTCTTTATTATTATTTGCATGAAAGGCTGTCCTTGGAGAAGAAGGTGTTTCACTCCGGCCCTTTCTATGCAGTGAGGATGAACTATTGCCGATAGAATGAATTCGTTAGCTCAGGGTGCGAACTAGGGGGGAGCGTGGGGAGCTATAGCTCCCCTAGTGGTGACATGAGCTCCCCTGGAAACATGATTTGTGAAATTTTGGGTGAGCTCTAAAATATTAATATGATGACCAGATAAATGCCATTTTGGGCAAGGGTTTTCTCATAGGTGTGAAATAAGTCAAAAAGAATTATATTTAGAGCTTATTACTCATGAAAAAACGTGCCTGCTTGCATGCTCGTGGGGGCGCTGCCTGCAGCCCCACCCACTACTCACTCACTCAAACTCGTTTAGTTAGCAATACATGTTTACATGGCATCGTAGGCCTACTTATGAGAAGGGCTATGTGCTGTGTAGTGTAGTATGTGGCGTTGCGTCTCTCCAGGCAGTGAGAGGGTTGTGTTGTGCTATAGCTGTATTATTCATCAATAATAATGCCATATTGTTCATGGTTGGTGCCGCTGGCTGCTTTTATCGTGTGTGTACAGCCCTCTAGGCCATAGCCCAAGTGAAACAATGTAAGTTTGTGAGTTGAGAAGCCTAATTTTAAGCTGATTTAATTAAACAGTCAAACGTTACTTTGGTGGTCTGTGGATTATTTATTATCAGGAGGATCGAAGTTTGCGTAGCCCATATATGTGCATATGCTCAGGAAATCTGTTAAAAGGAAATGAACCAGATCCATCGGGGCATTTCATGTAAATATTGTACAGACCTATAAATGGCATCGCTCATGTGCAACGAACCAGCATTACAACTTTGCCTCCCCCCCTCCCCCACCCAGAGACCATGGTGTAGTTCGCACACTGCGTTAGCTTATCGTGGGCTGTTGTGTGTGGATGAAGTGAGTATCTCTTACTGACTGTTGTTAAGGCACATTAACTCAAGCATGCACTCAAGCTAGTTTCACTTTTACAGATCGTTTAGTTTGTGGTTGTAGTGAGTCATGTAGCCCTTAGCTGTTTGGTTGTGTGTTTGTAGAGCTGCTTCGTGTTAAATGCTGAGCAGATGATGAAACTGTGATGTGTGGGGTCTGTGGCACATGCTTCTGAATGGTTTGTTATTCATTGTTCTTTCTTTTCTTTACAGCCACAAACTCTCTCTTGCACTCACACTCGCCCTTATACTGACCTGCCTTGTCCTTGCATTGACCTGCCCTTGTGTAAAAAATTCTTCTATCTCATCCCTGCATTCTGGCCACCTCTCTAGGGTAAACCGCACCTAAAATACAGACCTTGCCAGCATCCCTTTGTTAGTTATTTATTTATTCAGTCTCATTCTGTACATGGTGTGTGTTACTGTATCATAAACATGTTTGATATATCTAAATATCTTATACATCATGCCACAGCGGGGTATGCGGCAGGACCAGAAATGTAGAAGACTGTAGAAGATTTAAGAACCACCACATTAGAAAATAGCTTTATGCCCAGATAACCCATTACATATGGAACTCGCAGAAAGATTGAGACACTGCCAATGAATAGCCTGCAACCAGACAGAAGCTGAAACAGTGCTTTGTTGGCGGGAGAGATTATTAGAGCCAGTCAAAGGTCTTGCACAATACCACCCTCTGAGTGAAATTACCGCCGAGATGGACCTGTATTGTGTCTATAAGAACTATTCTGTTGCCAGGTTACATTATTTGATCCCCTGCCACTATGATTCTAATGAGGGAGTGCTAGCAGACTGGATTTCATTTGAACTAACTCAAAAGGTACCTCATCAGTGAAACATCTACAACACCAGTCCTGAATGTCAAAACCACTGGTTTGGGTTTGCACATTACACAGCTGCACAGTCTCTTACATATGACGTATTTAAACATGGTTTCGTAAAACTCATTTGTGGACAAACTAAATACTAGGGCTGTTTTTCTGCCCCAGTATAAGACAAGACATGACCTAAAATGGAGGCATCAGGATGTACATTTCTGGTTCAGGTTCGTTTTCCTCTTGACTGAGACTTTTATGATAACCACTAGAGTCTTATTTGGCCAGTTAGTTTAGTCTTGTTTGCCAGTTAGTTTAACTTGGCGGCTGATTTAAACTGGTAAGCTGCACAGTCCTGAGAACACATACTCACAAAAATGTCTATATTCATGCAGATTCATGTGTAGTGCCAAACAAAGCTTGCCATATTTTCAAGGTATGAAAATATGAGTATACATGAGAATAGTGTTAGCATCCAAGGCAGCTTATGTCCCTTTAACGAACTAGTTTTACAGAGTAAAACTAATTTACAGAGTAATCATTAAAAAATAGCAACATGTTGGCCATCCCCTTCTGTACGGTTCGCTAAATTGTCCCAGGCCTCAGCTCAGTGTTACCTCATGTACCATTAGGTCCTGTTGCTACCAGTCTTGATGGGGTACCAAAACCCGTAAAACTGGACCCTTCGGTACTGAGCCAATGAATACAAAAAGCACATTTCCAGACCTTGAACGTCAAAGGTTCCGATACTTTGCGCTGTGGAAAAGCACCCTAAGACTCTAAACATTCAACTCAATCATGCATAAAGTATTACACTGGATTTTTTTTTAAATAGGCCCATAATATGCAGTAAGCAAAGCACCAAGCTATGTGAGTACACGATTTTTGCTCCTACCTAACATATGGTGGATTGTGCACACCTCACATGTTAATTTTCATGTACACGTTAAAGGAATATGATCCCTTGAGAAAAACATGTCATCAAATTGTGTCCACAGGTAAAACAAAATAGGCATTTTTGGGTGTTTACTTGTTTAAATGCATTTTTTAGACATTGCATAGTTGAGCTATGCTTTACAGAAAGTTTGGGCAGCCCCACAGTACAAACTTTATCCTTTTTCAGGTATTCTTTGGTTAAATAAAATAAACAGAGGCCATATCCTGATATAAAAATAGATATATGTTATATGTAGCTTCTACTGGATCATCAAGTCTTAGCATGTTAAACTGTAGACAAATTAAGCTAAATGAAAGAAAGCAACTGATAGTGAGAATTATCAACAAATATGATTGTTGTAGCTGTATTATGCTCTGAGATCCCCCTTAGTCCTAATTTTCAAACTTGTCTGACAACAGTCCTATCAAACCTCTCACTATCACCATCAAATTCCCTCACAGACACTATCGAAATCCCTCACAGATGCTGTCAAACTCTCTAACACTCACCCTAACACTCAACTGTAGAATCATTGCTCTCATCAGTAGCTCACATCAGATTAAAAACACAAACTGAAACTGAAATACTAATGGACCATCATGACCAAAGCATGACTTGTATACATGGCTTACTTGACATTATTGGGAGCCTTTTGATTATCCAGTTGTAACTCACTTGCATGTCTTACTGTTAGGACAATATGTTATTCATTACTGTTATTTACAAAAGGCTTCTTATTTGTAATAATTGTTGTGGTTGTTTTGCTCTTAGTGGTTGCTATGCTTAGAATTGTGTGAAAGGGGGTGATAGTGCGTGTGAAAGGTTTAATGGTATGTGCGAGAGATTATGATAATGAAAGTAAGAGAGTATGATGGTGTGTGTAAGTTGTTGGATAGTGTGTGTGAGACAGTGTGACAGTGACTGTATGAGAGTATGATGGTGTGTGTAAAGGTTTGGTAGCGTGTGTGAGAGAGTATTAGAGTGAATGTAAGAGTATGATAGTGTGTGTAAGAGATCATGATAGTGACTGTGTGAGAGTATGATGGTGTGTAAAAGGTTTGAAAACTCACACTATATGGCCAAAAGTATTGGGACTCTAATTACATTGCATTCAAATACATAGACTTTAATATGGAGTTGGTCCCCCTTTGCAGCTATAACAGCTTCCACTCTTTTTGGAAGGCTTTCCAGTTTCTGTGAGGTCAGGCACTGATGTTGGACGAGGGGCGCTGGGGCACAGTCATACTGGAATAGAAAAGGGCCTCACCCAGACCATGTCCACAAAGTTGGCAGCATGGCATTGTGCAAAATGTCTTAGCATTAAGACTGCCCTTCACTGGAAGTAAGGGGCCTAGCCCAAATCCTGAAAAACAAGTATGTCCCAATACTTTTGTCCATATAGTGTATGTGAGAAAGTATCATAGTGTATGCAAGAGATTATAGCTTTGAATAGTGTGTAAGAGGTCTGATAATGTGTGCGAGAGAGTTTAATAGTGTGAGTGAGAGTTTGATAGTGTGTGTGTCAGTGTGTTTTTTTACTTCTTTTTGTAGAGCTCTGATGCAGTCTTGCAGAAAAAGGCTCTGGGTCTTGCAGTCAATTACACCAAACAAACTATAATTTAACATATAGTTTATCTTTTGGTAGACTCAAACTTTTTAAAAATGTGCTCTCTTCCTGAATATACTGCATCAAGGATGTTTTGTACACATGTTTTTTGTATGCATTTCATAAACACATGCTAATAATTTACATTGCATAAGAAACAGACATTTCTGTAATGTGTAATAAATGTAATATTAGACAGCCTTGTTGTTTTTGGTAGCGAGAGAAACCATTAGCTCCCTGCATTTATGCAGTAATGAGCTCTCATAGCTCACAGGGGAGCACATCTGACCAACTGAGAGATCCAAACACGCACACATGCACAAATGATCAATATGCGAATGATTATTGCTGTAACTAGCTCAGTTTAAACTACATGCTAATTTTGCTTCAATTGTGCATTGTTTTTGTTCCAAAAGTGTGTCGTTCCAAAAGATTCAATAATTTATCATTCAGTAACTGCTATGAAACCAATATATAAGTACAAAGAATTAAATATGAATATAAAGGAAAGTAAAGTGGCCCTTTATAGTCACGCATGAACACAGCACAGCACATAATGTGAACGATGTGAAATTCTTTCTCTGCATTTAACACATTCACCAAGTGAAGCAGAGAGAACCCACCAACAGGGGCGCCCAGGGAGCAGTCCTGGGATTCAAACCCACTACCTTCTGATTGCAGGGGCAACGCCCTAATCACTAGCCCAAACAGCTGCCCACCATAGGAATGAATTCCAGCCATAAATAGGTTAATATTAGTATCTTACTATTAAAAGGATAGCTTAGGTTATTCCCAACTCTAGAAAAATACATAGAAAAATAAGAGCCCATCACTGTCAAAACAATGTTACAAAACACAGTCTTGGTCAAAACATCCCCTGTTGTTAACCTGATAATTGCTGAGTGCTGAACTGCAACGGGATTATTATCGTTATTGTAAGAAAAGAAAAAACAACATGCTACCACTCTGTTCTTTCCACTCACCAACACTGTGCAGTGTCTTCAAGAGAGAGAGAGAGATGGGGAGAAAGAGAGATGTGAAAGAGAAAGGCAGACAAGAACAAATGAGTCAGGCAGAGGAGGAGACAATAATGGGTGAGTCAGAGAGACAGGGAGAGAAAAAAGTAAGCAAAGAAAAAAAGAAGGAAAGAGACAGAAAGGTTAGTTCAGTGGAACAGTCAAAAGCACTGAGCTTTGTTGTGGTGGAAACTATAGCCACTTTGGAATATTTGTGCTATACGTCCATCTACATTAGGAGAAACAAACACGCACACACACACACACACACGCACACACACACACACACACACGCATACACACACACACACACATTCTGCTCCCCCGGCACCTCGCCAAACCAATCTCATAGCAGATGTGCACTCACTTAAACATTTGGAAACAGTTACCTTTACTTTCAGTTAACTTTACTAAGCTGGCCTCAAAAATATGACTTTTGTTTGAGAAGTCCAAACAAGAACTTTCCCAAGCCTGTCCTAGTGTCAGCATAGAGCCATCATTATGTCATCGCCCTGGTGATATTGGTACTGTTTGGGGGAAAGTAAGGGGCATTGCTGTTAGAAGGGTTTATTAGAAAGTGTGCTTGATGTATATCATCACTGCCATTAAATCTTTAAAAGAGTGGTTCGGAAAATAAATTTACGCAATTTTCCACTTATTCCAGACGCAGTCAATCCTCCGAACGTTTGAATGTCTGGAGTCCAAATTATATTTCTTTAGTTTAGCACAGCAGCTACAAGGTCTCTGTCAAACACTGGAAGTCAATACTTTCCATGAATACATTCCCAAACTACTGTGAGCTATAAAGCTGAATAAAACTTCACCGTGTAGCCAGATGCAGGCAGCCTTTTTAGACAAAGGGGTCTGTTTTCACAAACCACCCCAAGAACAGGAATGCTGATTTTGAATGAGATTTAGGGGCAATGACTGGTACAAATGTAGAGGAATCCGATTCAAGATCAGGCCTCTCTAGCCGTGGCGTTTTCCTCATTTCGGCATGAGCCACATCCACAACTCTGTGCCACCTTAAAGAAGAACTTGAGGCAGTTTTGAGAGAGTTGGGTGAATATCAATCTATTTACATCAATTAAGTTTTTATTTCTAGTGTTTCCTAGCAGGTTTAGCCTTGTAGTTCCATCACTAAAGAAACAAAAGGTTTCAAAATATGTTTTGACTGATCGACATTTGGGGTATGTCAAGTTACGGTAATTTGGAATTTTTGTCAAGCTAAGAATTAGTCCAAAATGAACTGAAATCCAGCGTTGAGAGAGAGAGAGAGAGAGAGAGAGAGAGAGAGAGAGGGATACTTGCAGTGAGGGTTAAGACTCACTTGCTCATCTGTGCTCATAGACCAATTGAACAGAGCAGTAATATTCTAATTGCATCCATCCCATTAAAAAATCTTGTTTTCTTTGATTATTTTGATGTTCGAATGGGAGCACTGGGGCCATTTCCATTTATTTATTTATTCTACCGCCTGACTCTCACTCTCTCACCCCCTCTTTCTCTCAGCACAGTATTTGAATTACTGCAACCATGTCCAAGATCCATTTATTAGTATGACACTTCAGTGCCCTCTACAGGACAGAGCTGGTACTACCTACCTTACCTATTCAAAGCATGTTTTCCAGCCTGGCTCCTGGATTTATGATTCCATTCCCTTTCTGTATGAAATTCCATTAAACTGTGTTGTTCGTTTCTGTGCTCTTGGCATCAGTCATGTCACCCCGAATACACTGCAGACATCTGTCTAACTATAGGCATGTAGCTGTAATAATACCAGTGTCGATTTTCAGAACAATGTCACTGGATGGTGTAGAAATGCAGTGGATGGAAAGCATCACCATTAAAAGCATTCTAAGCCTACCACTCCCACTGTCTTGCCTTTGTAAGACCATAAACTCAATGGCTGTATATTATATATATATATATATATATATATATATCATTGCAGACTTCTCGGTTCCTGATTTCTTGTTGAATTCCATCAGTAGAACCTGATTTAGTACAATAAAGGGGTTTTTGTTTTTGTATTGATTGTAATGATAGTCTTTTTAAGAAATAACTGCCTACTGTACAGTATATACACTGATGAGCCAAAACATTATAACCCCTGTCTAATATGCTGCTGGACCTCCATACACTGTCAAAACAGCTCTGACCCATTTAGGGCTGGACTCTAAAAAAGACCTGAGGGTGCCCTGGGGTATCTGGCACCAAGGCATTAGCAGCAGAGCCTTTAAGTACTGTCCTGCTGAAAGAGGCCATAGGGAATACCATAGCCAACAACACCAAGGGGTGTACCTGGTCTGCAATAATGTTTAGGTAGGTGGCATGTGTCAAACTGACGTCCTAATGAATGCTCAGACTCTGGCTTTTGCAGCAGAACATTGTCCATAGCGTCACACTCCCTCCGACGGCTTTCTACTTCCAACTGTGCATCCTGGTGACATGCACTACCAGTCAAAAGTTTGGACACCTTCTCATTCAATAATTTTTCTTTATGATTTTCTACTTTGTAGATTAATATTGAAAACAAACAAAATGATGAAGGAACACATGGAATTATGCAATAAATAAAAAAAGAGTTAAACAAACCAGAATATGTTTTGTAATAAGGTTTTTTTTTTTACTTAGTTCAGTGGTTCTTGCCATAATGTGGAGTAGAACCGTGGTGGAACAGGATCACTAACTGTGTACCAACCCGACCATCACAACTGATGATC
>JBBPCX010000040.1:18018251-18033709 GCA_037974365.1 Hydrocynus forskahlii
TCACTAATCAGTACCTCATAAAGCAGAATGAGGTGCTTGTGTAGGAATTTAACAGACACTGGCATGGAATGGTTGTCCCACTCATAGAGATGCTGATTTAAAAATAAATTGCGGCGGTCTCTTACTTTTTTCTGGAGCTCTATACATCATGAGTAAACAGGAGGGTGTTCCATTTTTGCCCTCTGACCACTGGAGAAGTGGCTCAGAGCTGTTGACTGTAGTTTCAAAATGGCAGAAAAGTGAGAAGTTTCTGTCCAAATTTTGCTTCTTATTTGGCTCGTGTGTAGAGTTTAGACACATCGAGTGCAAGTGAGTGACTGGACAAAAACTTTAAAGAAACATTTGTCAATCTCCATAAAGTGCTCTTTTGTAGAACATTTTTTTCAGGACTGCTGGACAAGCAACCCAGGTGGCTGCTTGAGAGAATGCCAAGAGTGAGAGATTTTCTTCATCCATATAGATGAAGAGGAAATGTAATATATATTAGAGCATCACAAAACGGCCAGTTTGCCTGGTGCTCCACTGAGTCTAACGCAAGTAATGAAAGCTTGTGAAAGGACATTATGCAGGATAAAGTGACCCCTTGTGGTCAAACCGAGTTACTGCACATCTAAGAAAACAGCATATGTCATTTAGAACATCTAGACGTATACACAATACGGACAAAAGTATTGGGACACACCTGTTTTTACTTCTAATGAAGGGCAATCTTAATGTTTCCACAGACCAAGACATTTTGGACGCCATGCTTCCAACTTTGTGAACCCAGTTTGGGGAAGAACCTTTTCTATCCCAGCATGACTGTGTCCCAGTGCATAAAGCGAGCTCCATAAAGACACGGCTGGAGGAGTTCAGGGTGGAAGAACTTGACTGGCCCACACAGAGCCCTGACCTCAACCCCATCCAGCACCTTTGGGATGAACTGAAACAGAGATTGTAATCCAGACCTTCTCATCCAACATCAGTGCCTGAACCTCATAAATGCTCTACAGAATGAATGGGCACAAATTCCCACCAAAACGCCAAAAATCTTGTGGAAAGTCTTCCAAGAAGAGTGGAAGCTGTTATAGCTGTAAAGGGTGTACCAACTCCATATTGAATACAGTGTTATTAAAGTCCCTGTTGGTGTAGTGGTCAGGCTTCCCAATACTTCTGTCCTTGTAGTGTATGCTTATCTACTGACACTTTTGGGACTTTCCAACCTGTTAAAAGGATGAGATAGTATTAATTATATCCTCTTATGACTCTGTCGTAATTATAAATATGACAAAGTAACTGACAGACATCATGGATATTCAGAATACGTTTAATAAAAATAATTAAACCTCAATTTCCTCTATAGAACTTCATAGAAAGTAATTCAATAAATTAGAAATGACTTCTTAAGACAGGTATTCTCCACTACATGAAGTATTTTTGACTACACAGACCACAACTTGCAAATATTGCAACTGTCCAAAAAACATAAGATTCTGCAAAACAAGGACCCCAAAGAATGATTCGTGGTTATCACCTATCAAGAGCATAAAACACTTCATAAAAATAAACAAAAGGCCATTTCTGTCTATTTCCGTCATTTCAATGTCTACTTCTCATAGATGAAAAAAAAAAAAAGATTTTTTTTTTTAAACAGTAGTGTATATACGTTTTATTCTGCTTGCATGTTGGATGTCGTGTCCCTGTGCCACAGGTATGAAATGATGGTTATGGTCAATAGTCCAGCGTTTGCAGTGTACATCAATGCAATACACATAAAAAACTAAGAACTACTGAATGAATAAACATGACTTACACAAAAAAGCAATATATCAAAAGGAAAAAAAAAAAGTCAAATCTTTAGTCACAAACATCATTGGAAAAGAAAAGAAAACCTCCTGCCTTTGTGAAAATAAGCAGGTGGCATAAATCACGTCAAATTTTCTTTACGTTTCTTTTCGGAGTGGCGGTTTAAAAGGTTTCGTTAAAGAGGTGCAGCTCGGTCTATGTCCTGGAAAGACCAGTCTGTGGGTTTAGTCAAAAAAGAGGAAGGCATTCAGATTATTATGAGGCCACACCACGATGGGCACCAAAAAGTACAACTGAAACTGAAAATGAGTGATTGAAGTGCTTCGGGTGACTTAGTGATGTGAAATGTTGCCAATAAATGTATGGAACATTGCACGCAAATGGTCCGTTTTCAAAAACGAATTGACATGCCGATTAAAGATGTCCAAAGATAAATAAGACAAATATTTCAGTACAAGTTAATAGGCGCCCAACAGTCTAAAGATATGCCCGATACCCCCGGAGGAAGGAAAGTCTGTAAGAAGAACTGTCATTGAATACGCTGTACAGGAAAAACAAAATGTGCCCTCATCACTCTTGGTTAAGTAGAAAGAACAAATGGATGCAATACAGAAATGCGTATATTTAAGTTAAAAAAGAAAACCCCAAAAGCAAAACATAGCTTAATGGGACAGTGTGAGTGTTTTTCTCCTCACGTACACGAAGAGCAGATTCAGAGGTACGGCATAAGAGCACTTCTAAAACAGCATTTAAAACTATCAGCACTTGTGGAGACACTGGTGGGACTCAAATTACGGTAACATTTGTTTGCCAGGGCGTACTGATCCTAAGTCCCGATCATAAGAAAAAAAAATTTCAATAACGCTTAGAACTCCTTGCATAAATCGAAAGCCAAAATCTTCTCTGGACGCTTTAACGTAAAGATAATCGAGAAATAACTTCCGTAAGCATTCGCGGAAATGGCAGTCCTGAAGTTCACTATGCTCTGTTACTGCAGTCCAATAGGACATTAGTACTCATAACAGCAAACAATACTCGACACCTGAATACTCTACACCTGTTGGCACTGATGATGCAACCCCAAAGTGGATCTTTTGTCAGTGAATGTCCCCCCCACTTCTCAAACATGATGATCTGAAGATGCATTCCCCCGATTTGAGGTTCAGGTGTGTTAGTGTATAGAAAATAAACAGCACAGTGCTGGATTTCTCCATTGGGCGGGGGGTGGGGGGGTATTTCAAAGGAGGCTTCAAGCCAAAGTCAACACTGTCCAACAGAAGAAGAGGTAGGGGTGCTCTAGTTGGGACGATCCTCACTTTGGACTTGTTATCCAGCTTCGTGAGAATCCGTTGTGTGAAGTACTCCACAGAGCAAGAAGCATATCATAGTAAATACAAGCTGAAGACAAGGAAAATACCATCTTGTCCCCTTTTTATACCTCTTCAAAAATATGCCATTGAGAAATGACGGCCTGTATCACTTTATGGGGCAGAATTCTCAGACCCAAATTCGAGGAGGCCTGGGGAACTGCGTAGTTGGGCGTTTTCCCTGCACTAACACACCTGGTTCAACTGAATTCTATTGGAATTTGTTGAAAACACGTGGCTCTCTAAGACCTGAGATTGAGAATATTGATGCAGAACTGTCTACACTCAGTAACAATGTGATGTTTAGCTTGAAAGAAGCTTTCAAATACTTTTTTTTGTTTGCTTTTTTTTTTTTTTTTTGCTACAACCATTATTCCAATACTCTTCTGCACAAGTTCACGTTAGAACTTGAAGATAATAATGACGCAGTGTAATCCCAAGCAACTGAAATGGGCAACAGAGGCCGGAGAAGACTTTTAGGATTAATGGATGCCTCGTACAAACATGCCCATGCACACGTGTGCACATACAGCAGAGGAAGCGCTCAGGAGGCGGCACCACCTCTTCGTTCCTCCAAAACACACAAATCTTAGGCCAGTGAAGCATCGTTAGCTCTAGTCCTAAAAGCACAGTTTAGACGTGAAGCAGCACATGCTTACATACTGAGTTTTTACGTAATGGCTCTGCATAACACTATTTCTCTACTGCTCTTTTGTCCAGTTTATTTATTAGGGAATAGTATTTAGCATGGAAACACACATTGCAAGTTTTCTCCATTTTTGTCCGGAATGCAGAATTTGGCATGCCCCCCCATACAGTCCTTTCATAACACCATTATATATGTCCACTACCTGTTACATATTAAACATTATACTATACAAATTGCTGTGACCCTTATGTGTAAGGGATCATTTCTTATGTGACTGACCAAGCAAAACCAAATATTCCATTCAACTACGTTGGAAGAGTTATCAGAAGGCGTTTCTAGTTGAGTGATGCAGATGCCAAAAAAGTTTGAAATCTGTGCTGGGATGCAGGGATAAACAGTTTATGGAAGGAAGAAAGCAAAGAAAGAACATGAGAATGAAAGTCTTAAGAGGAGAAAATGAGTGGCTGTAAAAAAGAAGAGAATAGTTGAGGAAGAATGCAGATTGAAGTGTGGTGACAGCAGTATCTACAGCTTCAGTGACATTCGTTAGCTGCCTGTGTTATTGCTGAAGTAAGTTCGGTATTGTCTGTGAAATCCAGATGTCTATGATCCTGCAAAATTATTTACAAAAGAAACCAAAATAGCCGAGTTCTGGTTCTCGCAACACAAAATATATTAATTATACAGCTCCGCATGAGCAATAATGTATGTCCTCATTTTTTAATAAAATTAAATCCCAACATAATTAATACAGTAATGCCAATTTTTTGATTTCACCTCTGTTGCAATTGTACATCATTGTGCAATACAAGTTCACAAAGTCCATAAATCTACTAAAGGTTTTTTTTTTTTTTTTTTGGACATGCAAAATGTCTTTTCAAAACAACATTGTACCTAAACAAACACTGAAATCTTATTTCAGCATCTGCAGCAGAATCTCACCTCTTTTTCCATTTTTTTAAATCTTTATTACACAACACTTTAGTTCTTATATTTACAGGAAAACAAAAAAAAATCCATGATGTAAGTAAGTGCTCTTATATGTGTTTGTATGTATACATTTCTAAGAGATGTATATAAATATATAATATGTATTTATATGTGTATAAAGGCTCAGTCTTCATCACTGGAATCGGATTCCTCCGATGATGACGAGGAGCTTTCGGACTCCGAGGAAGATGACTCCGCCTTCCCGGAGCCCTCTGGACCACTGTTGTCCTTCTGTTCCTCAGGCTCCTCCCCTTTGTCCCCTGCCTTCACCTCTGATTGCCCAGGATGTTGCTTTGCGGCCTCAGAGGGGACAGGTTGAGCCGAAGGGGCGGGCTGAGCGTTAGTAGCTTGCGGCTGATTGGCCACAGGCATGTTAAGGCCTGGATTGAGAAGCATCCCTGGGTAAAGCATGCTGGAAAGCAGTAGGGGGTTGAGGGCCATTGGGTGGCCTGAGGCAGAAGCATTTAACTGGGTAGAGTTGGTGATGGTTGAGCTGCTAGCTGGGGAGCTTTGGCTCTCTGTCCTCTCCACTTTGATGTCCACACTTGAGGCTTGAGCCGTCGATTCTCCACTCTTCTTCTTCGCTGCCTCCTCGCTCCCTGTTGCGACGACACCTGTATCCTGTTTTCCCAGCAGACCGCCCATACCGAGGAGGTTGGGCAGCCCAGCCATACCAGACAACATCATGGGTAACATTGCAGCCATGTTGGCGGCGTCGGGTTGCAGGCCAATGAGTCCAGCGGTGAGCTGGAGGGACTGGATGCTCTGGAGGGTTTGCAAGCTGTTCAGGTCCAGACCAGTGAGGAGGCCGTTGGCCAGAAGGGGGTTGAGCCCCAAAGCTGCAGCGTTAGTTCCAGTGTTAGCTGTAGCCGCTGCTTTGGCCAAAGCGTTCTTGGGCCGGCGTCCTCGTCTGCTTACCTCCTCTGGAACGATTGGACCAGTGAGGATACGATCAAACATGCTTTCCGGGAGGTAGCCCTGGTGAAATGCAAACAATACTGTTAAGATGCGGGAAAAGTAACAGCAAACAGTGTTTTGCTAAATGCTCAACTGTACCGGTACCATTTGAGAATTATGCAGGGAGATGCTTTCTATTTATTTAATTGCAATAGCAATCATTCATTCATTTATTTATTTTTTTACAGAGCACAGTTTTTTTCCTTCAGCAACTATATAAAACTTGACAAGTAAATAGCAAGCCTGAATTCAAATGTGCAAAACTGTGTTCTCTTTAAAGAAAATGAACAAAACATGAAATTGGTACAAGAGAGCAAAAACTTTTGCATATGATTATATTGGTGATTGACACAGAATAACTGTGTTCAAATATATTTAAAAGCTCTTTTTACTGAGCTACTAGTACATGATACTGAATCAATATTATCAACATCATAACATATTTCGTGATGAGTTTTTCCAGTTATTCACCCCCATGCTCAGTCGTCCAAATATACTTTTGTGGTTAGCAGCTTCAGAGACTCATTTAATTCTTTTTTGTCCCTTTACAACCAATACCACAATACTCTATTCAGATGCTTGCCACAGGTCCAAATTAGAACTTAAAGAAGACAATAATTAAACAACTTCCAAAGCAACTGAAAAGGGGCAACGCAGACCACAGTGAAAAAGAAGTTTCATGGATTCCTCATTTATCCAAAAGGATGGGCAAAATCCCAACCTAAATAAGCAGGTTAAGCATTCACACAAGAAATGAAAGACTTGCAAAGCCCAACATTATGATTCTTTCCCTCACTGTAGTGTCACTGAGGAGGCAAAAGAGACTTAAGTTATTCTCACCGACTGTTTGACAACATCAGCCCATTCTGGAGGAACCCCATACTCTTGGTTCTCCTGGAGGAAGCGACACAGATCCTTTAGGGGGGGTGCAAACGCGCCGCCAATCTGGGAGGAGGTGGGACAACAGAGTCAGACAGGTTGATGCAAAACATATACAAACAGAGTGAACAGTTCTACGACATGAAATGAGGAACCCACACAATGATGAGGCAAAGAGTTACACAACCACACTCTCCCACTAACCTTGCGAGCGTTTCTCCTGTTGATGATTTGAACTCTTTCCTCTCCTGTGAGGCTGTTCACATCAATCTTGTTAGGGTTTCTGCAGCGATGCCTTTTCTGTTTGGGCCGTCCGTCCTGAAACTGAACCTTATTCACACCCTGTTAACACAGACACACACACACAATTTGTGAAAATGTTCATTTAGTTACACAAGATCTTAAGAAACATCATATAAAACCTTTATGAAAGGAATTAAGAAAGCTTAATTTTAAGTGTCAGAATGTTAAAATGTTTAAATCAGTGGTTCCCAATGTTATTGTTGAGAACCCCAGGCTTTGCATATTTTTTTTTCCTCCTACCTCACACACCCCTCGCCCAGCACGTTAATTTCATGAGATGAATCAGAATTTTAAAAATGTGCATAGTGTGAGGTCCCCAAAAGTTCTGAAACTCACAGGAATGAATGCTCCAACGTCTGCCACGAAGCCTGGGTGCTCCTTCAGCCACTGATCTAGATCCTTCCGTTTTGGAGCATCATCTCCAGCGAGCCGTGTCCCATCTTTGAGGTTGATTACAGGAACTCTGCTCTCAGTGTCCACTGGCCCAGCGGCCTGAGGGAAGCCTGGGCCAGTGGACACCCCAGGGACAACCCCACTCCAACCTGGAGAACCCTATAGAAACAGAAGATGGCAGATTATATAAGAGAACATGTGCTGTTCTGAAAGACTGTATGAAAACAAATAAATGTTTTTCTGTTACAATCTACAATACAAATTTTTTCTGAACAAACTAGTAAATATAAAGTAGAGATGTACTAATCACTATTGCTGTGTCTTCATAGTAATAACACTCTATACCCGATCAGACATTCCAGGAAGTCTGTTTTTGTTCATGAAGAGAAGATCCATCCCTTCCACATTCTTCCTCCTTCCTCTTCTTCTCTTCACCACCGGCTGACCGTCAACGACTCCGTTCAGACGCATCTGACCGGCCATGCCAGCCATTCCAGTTACAGCGGACGCCCCTGTTACACCTATGGTGGGGATGAGGGTGTGTGATCGATTACAATATACTTCTAAGTAAATACAAGCTCTGACCAGTCTGAGGGTGTTTAGATCAATTTCAAATGATCTGACCATTGTATTTCATGCTTGTCATTATTAGTGTGATTGTGTCAATAGTCACACTACTATTCTTCTTAAGCTTCATTTTTATTATTTTTATTTTCTTTTATCCAAATTGGGGCCGCTGCTCCTCAGAGCTCGCGCTGAATTTCAGAACTGCTCCAGCCCCAAAATGTCAGTTAATATCCGCTGCAGTGCACTTGTATAAAACTTTGTGATCGGTTCTCATCCATAAATGGCCATTCTCACCCATAAATATCTTGGTAAGAGCTTGGTAAGGATTAACTAGTGTTTCAGATACACTGGAAAGAATTGTGATGTGTTATAAGTTTTTTTGATAGTATTATGTAGCCCCAAGTGTACCTGTGCAATGTGTGGTGTAACAAGCATATTTTCCAAACATACTGTGCATATTAGTGTATTACCTTGCGGATAGTTGTTCAGTGATTTGGTGTAGTCAGTCAGGCTGCTATCAGAGGCACTCTGTAGCTCTTGTAGCCTGGCCAGATACTGCTGCTGAGCAAGAGGTCCCTCCTCTCCATCCAGAGGGCGTTTTAATGGCAATCCCTGCTTCTGGAAGGTCAGCTTAAGACTGCCCTCCTGCTATAAGGGTCAAAAATCAAAAGCCAGGGGTGTTAAATTGTAAAGCTCAAATCTCCTTTTTTGTTTTTTTTTTTTGTGTTTTTTTAAACAGCAGCGCAAGCTAAAAACCCTACTTACAAAGCAAAATGAAAATTATAAGGGTTTGAAATTAAAAAGCAGAAATTAAATAAAATAAATTAATAAACACAACTGAGAGGGGCAAACTGAACTCAAATTACATTAAGCGCAGGAGCAAACAAAAGCAAATAAAACATGCCCAACACCACAATAACCATTGCGGGTTGGCATTTGTGGGGGAGAACTTAAAATAACATACGTCATTGATTTTGACTGAGAACTCCTTTTCTCTGTCTGCATCATGCTTCTTCACCTTTGACCCCTGAGGGGAGGCTGCGGGGTCTTCTGTGAGGTTGGCTGCACTGTCCAAGAGTTTAGTGGTGTAAAAAGAGGCTACTGCATTTCCATCGTATGCACGCCGAGAGCCAGGCCACTTGCCCTTCAACACGGCCTGACAAATACTGTCCAATCGGTTTATCATAACACGGTCCTGTAAAGTGAGGACAACAGCAGCAGGGTGACATTATTAAATAACACCATGAAAGGCAGGCCGATTAACCACAGAACAACAATGTTCACTTAAAAAAAAAAGCTCTTTGCAATAACCATTTACCTTCGGCCAATAGGAAGCAGCGAGCATGTAGCCTCCCTGGAAGGGGTGGGCGGGGTGAGTGATGCCGTTGGTCACATGAGTGTCCTGCATCTCGTCGTGGGTAGTGCTATGAGATGCTATACTGTCCTCATCAAAGCCTTTTACACCAGGCACTGCTGAGGCTACAGACAGACACACACACACACACACACACACACATTTTCATTTTATTAAAGTATGTAGACAACATGCCATGACACAGATAAAAAGGAATAATCTGAGCTATGCATAGTGTAAAAAAAAAAAAATCACTCACAAAATGAGCTGACCTTACTGAAATTAAATCAGCGCTGTGTAGAAGAGCACGTTTCTTTCAAATCAATAGCTCAGTGACCTTGATCTGCCAGTTAACTGTGCTTGGTGGTGCTAAATTAAGCCATGAAAATATCAGCACATTGTTTTTTCTCCAAAAAAAACCCCCAAAACAAAAAAAATAACCAAAAAAAACAACAAACAAAACAAAAAAAAAAACTCAACAAGCAAATCATTTCAAACTGAGAGCAACAGGAATGTCTGAGTTTGTGCCATAGCAAAATGAAAAGAGGACTTTTAATTTTGTATATAGTTTTCACAAAAAGTAATGTACTTCATTAAAAAAGTAAAAACAACTATGGCCTTCTAGCTCATTCTTGGAATCTGTTATGTGACCTAAACCATTAGGTTTCAAGAATCAGCAAGACTTTTTGGTCCCAGTGCTTCTCAACGATGGTCCCAGAGACTCGTTAACTTGAATGTTTTGATTTTTTAACTGTTCAACCTGAATCAGCCCATCAGGCAACCAATGAACCCTTCCAGGGAACTCTAGGACCAGACTTGAGAACCACAGCTACATAATACAATGCTTGCAATTGTAGCAGGCATCAACTCAACCACTCACTGTTTTTCTGAGCTTCTTCACTGTCGCTCTCCTCAGAAGATGATGATGATGACGACGAAGATGAGCCAGAAGAGCAAGAAGAAGAGGAGGATGAAGAACTTGATCCTGATCGTGACGAGGAAGATGATGAAGATGAGGATCTTGATGAAGAACTTGAAGAGGAGCTTGATGAAGATCCATCTGAATCAGTGTCTGAGCCAGATCTTCTCCTGGCCTCCTTGCGGCTCCTCTTGCTCAACTTCTTCTGCTTCCGTTCTGCAGAGTTCGGTGTGAGAGGTTTTGTTCTGGCAGCCACCATCCGTTTTTCACTTTCCACTCCTTTCTCCTCTACGTCTTCTTTTCCCACCACTGCTCCGGAGGGTGTAGGAGGCCTAACGGAAGGACTCCACCCTTCCATCCCTGCCTCCTTCTGCCTGCTCTCCTGCTCCACTTCTGAAAGTTGCTCCTCCTTGGGCAAGACCTCCTCTTCTCTGGGAGCAGAGTTAGCCAGTAGTGGTGATGCTGGGACCCCAGAAACCTGGTTCTGTAGTAAGGGGGTCGGTGTGCGGGACTGCCCTAGCAACAGTGCCTGGTTTTGGGGTTGAGTTTGAGACGAAACCCCCTTGTTCTGGCTGTAATTCCTCTGAGCGGTCATGAAGCTGAGCTCTGGATCGCGCAGTATGTGGTAATCAGTCCGGCTCACTCCGTGCTTGGCTGCACCAATCAGCAGATCCCGATCATGGTTGCCTGGCTCCCACCAAATGGGCAGGTCTGGTCCTGG
Source organism: Hydrocynus forskahlii (assembly GCA_037974365.1). NCBI lineage: Eukaryota > Metazoa > Chordata > Actinopteri > Characiformes > Alestidae > Hydrocynus > Hydrocynus forskahlii. Next base: position 18,029,136 of record JBBPCX010000040.1, read on the forward strand.
CTGGCACAGTGTCAAGCGCTCATAAAGTTGCGGGTGCCGCAGCACCTGTTCACGCACCTGTCGAAGCAGCTCTATGCGGTACAGCGTACGGGATGCACGCTCTTCTGTGATTGGCTGAATTGAGAGAGAGGGATCCACTACATCTGAGGGGAGAGAGAAGGCAGAGAGAAGTTGTACAAAATAAACACAAACCTTTAGAGATAACAGAATCTAATACATGTAAAAAAAGAAAAGGATCTGAATAAACATCTGCAGCACTTTGTACAAAACTAAGTTGTTATTTGTTTTGCTCTAGGTGATTATGTGAACAACATATCCTGCTGAAATCAAATATGATGAAATCATATCTGAGTTGCCAGTTTTAAGAGTTTCTGTGACCAAGGCGACACAAGGAATTTTTCAAACCAGTCTCAAGTCACATTTATATAAGTGGTTTCAAATCAATGTGAAGTCTGAACACAACTCCGTTTAAGTTGGATCAGATTTCATGAATTCAGAACCTGTGGCAAGAAAGTCTGTGTGGCATGCTATAACATGACAAGCTGAATTATTAAGCTGAATAATTAAGACATTTAGGAAACACTTTCACTAGGTTTGTCATAGATTTATGGCTAATTTCAGTGAAGATTTTAACTTAAAGCCCTTCTCTGCACACTACTGAGGGAACCTTTGGCCTGTTATCTGCTGACCATATCATGTTCTATTCTAGTTGCTAAAAAAGAGGAACACAGTTGTAAAACATTGCACAATCCTTCTTGTAGCTCGTTACAGTTGTTAAGGGAGGGTACACATAAAAACTAAGCTTTTTTACAGCCAATAATGAAGATATACAAACAAATATGACTAGGTTCCATATTTCTGGCCTGTAGTACTTTGGCATGTGGACAGCACTGTCATGTCTGCAGATGACTGTGAGCATGTGCTGGAGGGAACACTACTCACCGCCTTCCCTCACTGGTAGGCGGCAGACCCTCCTGCACATAGCAGTGAAAGCACAGAGGTATTTCTGCAGACTCTCATCGGTTTTCTTGTGCAAACGAGCCATGGCTCTGAACTTGGTCCAGTCGAAGCGACCTAGGTCTGGATCAAAAACTACCCCAAATGTAGACACCACTCGGTAGAAATCTGCCTCCTCTCTCCTAGTCCACCTACACAATAGAAGAAAGAAAAAAATTAAATCTTGTGCACTTGTGGTCTTGGTCTTGTTTCTGTTCTTGTGTTGCATCATGGTCCTGGAGGAATGTTGTTTCGTTTTACTTTGTGCTGTGTATATTTGGCTGAAATGACAATTAACCTACTTCACTTGACTTGTAGTAGCAGTATCAGTCAGAAGGGAATTTCTGAACAGCAAAACTACCATTTCAGATAACTCACTTCACTTTTGTAATAATACCAACTGTAATTTGTGTTGTGTAATGGCTATAACTCTTCATTAAAACAATGAGTTCATTTGGAAGCAGAAGCCATCCCTCACCTTTGTTGTCTCTCAATTTTGGCGACCATTTTGGGGTTGAGTGTGTCGGTCAGGGTGGGTGGCAGAGGGCAGAGGGCAGGGCCCATGGTCTGCTGGGTTTGATGAATCTGAAGGATCTGTCTGCTCTTGGTGAAGCGCTGTGAGGCTGTGATCAGGCGGCGCAGTCGAGCCGTTAATGCAGACGGAGACGGCCAGTACGCTCCTGTCCCGGCTCCGAGAGAACCACCTCCACCATCTAACACCAAGCCACCTTCTACACACACAAAAATAAGGCCTGTTACATTACATGACCACAACATTTACTGTACTGTTCTCACAAAAACTAAAAATATGACTAAAAATAAATGCATCACACAAACACATAAAACCTGGGTGTGTAGTGTTACTGTATGAAAAAAGATGTTCACACACCTCCTCCTGTATCCGTTATGACCAAATCACCTGGAGAGGAAGCATCATCCTACAGAAAGGAGAATATGGATTACATTAAGCATATTAAGAATATTCAGAATGGTTTCATTAATTTTGCATATTGAATAAGCCTGCATGTTCTACAGCTGTCTGACCTCCATATCGTCTTTTATTAAAGCTGGGGCAGGCTTGTATTCAGGGTCATCAACGTCCCTGCACACACAAACATCAATATCCAGTGTCAGGCAAGACTCAGAACAAGAATAAGCAAAAACTACATGAATGACAGGTAAGTTCTTGTGTGTTTCTGAGATGTGTAACTGTATGCTCATCTCACCCATCCATAAAGTCATTTCCTCTCTGTTCAGCAGCGATGGCCTTCTCGTCTGGACGGCCGACCCGTTCCAGAAAGCACAGAGCAGGATCTGCACGAATAGTGTTGTACTTCTCATAACCTGCGGACCACACCCACACAAACACAAACGACGCGGTAAGGCAAACAGATGGCAGGCTAGATTTAGTTCAAAATTACACAAAAACAAAAAAGACACGTCATCGCTGTCATAAGTAAACATTTTATCTCCTTAATTTGTGATTGCTTTTCAATATTTCTGCTACCAAAATGTAGCATAATTATGAATGACTCATTCTGTTAAATGGCCTGTTGGCTCTTACTTTCAAAGTAGTGCTTGTTTGATTCATTTTATTGAAATAAGAATCTTATTTGTCAATTATAAACTTAAAGTTTGGCCCATTAAAGAGAACAATGAAATGATTATTGCAAATATGGCTAAAGAAACGTGCTAGTGTGTTTGCATGCTCTTTTAGCCTGTAAAGTTTGAGCATCAGGTAAAAAGTCTATTTAAAAACTTCCCCTAACCCTAAACCCTAACAAAAAATGAAAAATTGGTCACTGGTGCATCTTTGCAAAAGCCAATCGGTATTAAAGAGGCAACTCAGTGTGTATGTGTGTGTATTAATTTACCATGCTTGTAGACTCCTATCAGCAGGCACTTGTCTGCCAAAGAGTCCCACCATAAAGCAGGCAGATCAGAATGATCCGGCTCGGGAACACAAATGTCCACCTCACTGAAAGGGATGACGCAGTGTTAGAATGTGGATTAAGTCTAAAACCCAAAGCATTATCAAGAGAGGCTCAAGCAGATCTGAAGTGCAGAGAGAACAAGTTAGTTACAGACCCATTTTGCTATAGACTAGTCTGTGGGATTAATCTGTGATCCATAATTCTGTCTGAGAACAGCAGGTGGTGCTGTTAAGCAGCCCCCGCACAATGGAGAAGATAGTCTGAAGAGGAAAGCTTCCGAACATATTCAGATCAAATCGCATGATTTTATGATCGCGATCTGTAACAGATGCTCATGATTTACATGTAGAAGAAAGGCTTTATACTGTCAAACAAGTATCATAGTAACAAAAAGAATGTATCACATTACAACAGCATTTTAAAAAATGCAGCGTTAAAAAAGTTTAATCATCTGATACTGTTGATTGGAGCAAAGCACAAACCTAAAACTCATAAAAGGCTCTAGACTTGATGATGGTACACAGAGAAGGTGAAAGGTCAAGGTTGGGCTCACCTAGCTTCGGCTCCATCCAGCAAACTCTGGCTTTGTACACCAATAATCTCCTGTTTCAGATAGTACAGCATTCTCACACGCAACAGCACCCTACACAGAGGAGAGAAAGAGCGAGAGAGAGAGTGGGGGGGGGGCAGAAAGAGACAGAGAGATATGAAAATGGCATACTCAATACTGTCCTCACAAAAGCACACACACACACACACACACACACAACCAAAGCAATGCTTACATATAGGACTGGATGGAGATAGTCAGTGCAACAAAGCTTGAAATAGGCCTGAATGACCTACTTTTTACACACACACACACACACACACACGCACATATATATATGTTTATTAACTTTTTTTGGAATGCCAGGAGAACAGGAGAATGTTCAGCACAGCCTCAGCTCTGAGTTCTGAGCTTTGCCAATAAGTGAAAAAACTACTACAGTAACCATGACAACCTGGCTCTGATTGGTCATTCTGCTGATTACTGCATCTGCACAACACAGAACATCTAATTACATTCATTTAAAAAATGTCCTCGGCATCACAGTCGGTCACTTTCAGACTGTGATGAAGGTCTAAGGTCTCATTTTTTAGATATAAATAATTGCTTGCGAATTGGTCAGTGTGCGGGATTCTTTCTAATTTCCTTCGTGGTGAAGAAAAAGGCCTGGAGCTAAAGTCATAGAAAGCAATCACAAATCGCTAGCATGATATTCCCAAAATCATTCAGACATTCTGAAGAATAAAGACAGCATTTAAGAGTGTGGACTTCTTAAAAACTTGAAATGTGTTTTCCTTAGAAATCAGACCCTGTACAAAAAGACCTTAAATTCTAAAACTTGAGCAAACACAGTGACACACTCCTCATAATCTGGCAACCCAGAACAAATATACCCAAAATCTATAGTTTACAAAACTGTATTGTGAATTCTGAGGTAATGCATAACATGTAATATATATAGATACTGAATATGAGCTCTAAATACACAGGTAGATAAACAGACAAGCAAAAATTGATACACACACACACACACACACACACACACACGCTTTCCTCCCACTGTGTGCCAGACATTTAACCCCTTCCCTTCTGAC